>JALGQJ010000003.1:26465420-26728672 GCA_023055345.1 Quercus wislizeni
CAAGGGTTTGTGGAGGTGGTGAGTGTGGGGTTATGGGTTTGTGGAGAATGGCTAGAGCGTTGTGGTGGTTGGTTGTGGGTTTGTGGAGGTGGGGCTATGGGTTTGGGGTTGTGGAGGTGGGGTTGTGGGTTTGCTTCAGATGAAAAGAGGTGAAGAGTCCAGAGAGAAGAGAAGAAGAAAGAGAGAAATGAATAAAAAAATGAAAGGGAGAGAGAGAGAGAGAAATGTATAAAAAATGAATAGTTTTTAGGTAATGTGAAAAATAGAAGTTTTGATATAAGGTGTATTGTAAGGTGTGTTGTTAAAGTAGATAAAGTAACATTTTAAGTTGCTAAATGCTAAAAATTTTAGCTTCTTTACTGTGAATGCTTGTTGATGATGCCAAAATGGTCATTAGTGAATAGCCTCGTCGGAGCTTATGACGAGGTTACGTTCCTTGCAAAGATAAGAGAGAAAGACCAGCTTGGCATTAGCCAACGATTTTCTGATGATTAAGTCAGTAGAGTTCTCAATATCTCTTAGAGAATAAGAATGTAATTCTATGTGTTTTGAATTGTGTACCTTGTTTCTAGTGCTTTATGGCTTATTCATAGGCTTCATACAGCTGTTGGGAGCCTCATTAAGAGCGTAACTGTTGTTGACCTCTTAATGGCTCTTTTCGCTGTTTGAGTAACATCTGCTTGAGCTTAAATGAAGGTTTGATTAGCTCAAGATTGGCCTTTTTGACCATTGGAGCTCGTCGGTTACAAGACTATTAATGGTTGCACCATTAATGTTGTATGGTCATCTTCTCATATGACGGTCTTGTGGACCTTATGCTCGTCCTCTATATGGACGAGTTTGTGGACTGAAGGTTCATTAGCTATATGATGAACCCGTAATTTTGGTACTCGTCACTTGTGTATTATTGCTTTTATAAAATAATCTATGGTTTTGATAGTTTTGTCTTGAAGTTGGAAAAGTTGGTGTGTATTAGTTACCATTTTGTGAAGTGGTGGACCTGGATTTGGTTTGTTATCCATTTATGCTTTTAACAATATTTTATTGATGAAAATTGTGGCTATTTTAATTTTTCTATATTATTGTTTTAGCTTTGAAAAAATTATCAAATGGTCATAATACAATTGTAGGATAACTTATGTTCGCTAAATTTATGATTTGGTTCCCTTCAATATTTGTTTGGTTAATTGGTATTGGTCTTACTTTACAAGAATCTAAAAATCTTGGTACTAGGATTTGTGGTAAGTTCAACTTTAAGTGGAAGTTCAGTGTAATATATATATTCTAGTGACGAGTATTGAAATTATGAGTTCGTATATAGCTGACGAATCTTCAATCCACAGGCTTGTCCATATAGATGACGAGCGTAAAGTCCACAAGGTTGTCATACGAGAAGACAACCATACAGCATTAATGATGCAGCCATCAATAGTTTTGTAACCGACGAGCTCCAAGGGTTAGAAAGGCCAATCATGAGCTAATCAAATCTCCATTTAAGCTTAGGTAGACATTACTTAAACAGTCGAAAAAGCCATTAAGAGGTCTACGACAGTTACACTTATAATGAGGCTTCGAATGGCTATATGAAGGCTATAAATAAGCCACAAAGCACCAAAAACAAGGTACATAATTCTAAACACACAGAATTACATTCTTATTCTCTGAGAGATATTGAGAACTCTATTGACTTTATCATCAAAGAACCGTTGGCTAAAGCCACTTTGATGTCTTTCTCTCTCATCTTTGCAGGGAACTTTACCTCGTCATAAGCTCTAACAAGGTCTCAACTGACGACCATTTTTGGCTTCATTAGTTTGGCGTCGTTTGTGGGGATCGTAGATCTAAATCATACAGATTTTCGTAGCTCTACCATTCAAACAACACAATGGATCCAAGTTTCAGCCCCACTTGATCTAATTCAGATGATCCAGCAAATTCAAACACTATCAGCGAGTGCTGAAGAATTGACCAATCAGAATGAGGAATTGAGGCAACGCCTCTCCCACGAGAATAGTAATATGCCCAATCCTTGCCAGTGTCATTGAAACAATGTCAACAATGAGGGCCATAGCCCCCCAACTAGTAATAGAGAAGAAAGTTCCAAACAAATAGAGGAGTCCAATTCTAAGCGAACAAAATAGCCCAGTCACAATAATGATGAGCTCTTGAGAAACATGAGGAAAGAAATGGACGAGATGAAGAACGCTCTGAAAGGGAAATCTACCAAAAACTTAGATGGGATGATCAAAAGAACAAATTCACCCTTTATTGGTGAAGTCCTAGAATGCCCACTCCCGCAAAAGTTCAGGCACCCTCAACTAGAATCTTATGATGGGCATGCAGACCCATTAGATCACATCGATTCTCTTAAGACATTACTGAACCTTTAAAAGACACCAGACAAAGTGATGTGCAAATCCTTCCCAATAACTCTTAAAGGAGTCGCTCGAGTTTGGTTCAGCAAGCTAGAGTCATCCTCAATAGCAAACTTCGATCAATTAAGTGATTCCTTTGTTCGTCATTTCATCGGGGCTCAAAGGCATAAAAGGCCGACTTCCCATCTACTAATGGTGAAACAGCAAGAAGGAGAAAATCTAAAGGCCTATGTGAAACGTTTCGGTCAAGCAATCCTGGAGGTGGATGAAGCAGACGACCAAGTCCAATTGATAGCCTTCCAAGCCGGTCTAATGACTAAAGATTTTATCTTTTCCTTGGCCAAAACTCCACTAACAACAATGACGAATCTCCTTTTCGAAGATCAAAAGTACGTGAATGAAGAAGATGCATTGACAACAAAGGGGATGGGTGGCAAGCGAAAGACAGATGACATTGACGAGCCTTGACACAAGAAGAAAGAAAAGAAGGATCGCTCCCCTAATTAAGAACGCAAAGGGAAGTTCGAGCCTCTTAAAGAAAATGGTAAATTTTATCCCTTTGAATATGCCTATGGAAAAAGTTTTATTGTAGATCAAGGAGGATCCAAGCTTGAAGTGGCCAAAACCTTTGACTTCATTGCCACACAGACAAGATTAGAAGAAATATTGCTAGTTCCACAAAGATCATAGCAACACTACTGAAGAATGTAGAGACTTGAATGGGCAAATCGAAGAATTGATATAGTTAGGGAAATTATAGAAGTTCTTGAAAAAAGACCATCATCGTCATCAAATAGAAGAAAAGCCCAAGCAGACTATGTCAGAGAAGATGACGAGAAAGATGTCAAGGCCACTGTTGGTGAAATAAGAATGATCACTAGAAGGCTAGTCACTAGGGATTGTTCAAATCTTTGTGAAGAACCTACCAAAGATAGGTTAACAATGTTCATGCAGGACACCCAATGATGAAGTGTAGAAGGACCAGAATAGAGGACATCATGTTTTCAGAACACGATGCCAAAGGAGTGAAACAGCCTTATGACAATCCGTTGGTAATTATGCTTGCAATAGAAGGATGCAACACTCGTTGAGTATTGATTGACAACGAAAGTTTGGCAGACATCATGTATATGACAACCTTCCAGCAAATGAAGCTTGACCCAAAAAAACTTCATCCTTTCGTGTCTCCCATGGTTAGTTTTAGTGGAGACCAAGTTAATCCAAAGGGAATTATTCCCCTATTTGTCACAACTGGAACCTATCCTACACAAGTAACTAAATATATCAATTTTCCCATAGTTGATTGCCCATCATCCTATAATGTCATTTTAGGAAGACCAACTCTCAATCGCTTGAAAGCTGCTACTTTGATGTACTACCTCAAAGTCAAAATTCCAATTGACCATGGGATAGGAAAGATTTGTGGGGATCAGGTGTTATCCCAAGAGTGCTATTAAGAAGTACTTGCAGGGAAAGAATACCATACCTGGATAGTCGAAGAAAATCAACAAGAACCAATAAAAGAGTTGAAGATTGTGAAGCTGGTAAAAGGAGATACATTCAAAACCACCAAGATATGAGCGACTTTGCTATCAGCAGTAGCAGACGACCTCATATCCTTCCTAAAGGAAAATATGGATGTATTTTCCTAGACTCATGAAGATATGCTTGGTATAGTCAAAATTATCATAGAACACCGTCTAAATGTAGATCCAAAGAGGAAGCTTGTCTAGTAGAGACGAAGAGTATTTGCTCTTGATCAAAACAAAGCCATCATGGAAGAAGTAGACAAGCTCCTAGCAATAGGTTTTATCCGAGAGGTCTATTACCTAAAATGGCTAGCTAACTTCGTCATGGTAAAGAAGTCAAATGGGAAATGAAGGATGTGTGTCGACTTCATAGAACTCAACTAGTTGATTCAACTTCAGGACATGAGCTATTGACGCTTATGGATGCCTTTTTGGGATACAATCAAATCCGCATGAGCGAAGAAGACTAGGAGAAAATGGCATTCGTCACAAGCCAAGGACTCTATTGTTACAAGGTAATGCCCTTTGGACTAAAGAATGCTGAAGCCACATATCAAAGGTTGGTGAACCACATGTTTAGCAAGAAAATCGAGCAAAATGTATAAGTTTATGTCAACGACCTGCTCGTCAAAAGCAAAACAAACGCAGAACACTTAGACGGCCTAAGAGAAACCTTTGACATGCTCCAGAAGTACAAGATGAAGCTCAATCCAACAAAATGTGCCTTTGGAGTGTCATCAATATTAGAAATAACTTCTTCAATAGCTTTGACCAATCAATTCCAAAGAAAATGGCAAAATTACACTAGTAGTCTCTAAAGTTTACCTTATGACCACAATTGGTCCCTTAAGTTTCAAGTGAGTACTATTGGTCCCTCAAGTTCAATGAAAGAACGTTATTAGTCATTTTATTAATTGTCGTTAGTATTGTTGTATATGTGGCTAACAGAAAAATGATGTGGCATCTTTTTACATACTTAGACCAACCAAAATAAGACACATCAATTAAAATCCAGGTTAGGTCCATATAAGCAAAACAAATGGAACAATCTTTTCACTCCTCAATCATCACTCTTATCTTTCCCACCTCCATCCCAATCCCAAATTAATCACAACCATCTCTCCACCATCAACCTTTGACCCTCTGCCATACAATGTGGGTGAAAAGTAAGAATCTGTTACTAGAACTGGAACTGGATGGATTAAGTCTTTATGAAAATAAAGCAATCCAATAACGTTCACCGTTGTAAAGCTAAAATTTTGACTACATCAAGTTAAGTCCATTTTGTTCTTCTCTCTCCCAAAAAAAAAAAAAAAATAGAGACAGAAACCTTAGTTGCCTTCATATTTCGTGTCAACCACCACATACTAATAAGCTATCATGCGAGGACTCAATGACTCTAGTTGACGGCGTCGGCGTTGGAGAAGCAAAGGTGGCCCACCCCTCCTCCTCAACCACTGCTTCTCTTCAACCAATTTCGGACTAAGATCTCTCTCTATCAACCTAAAATTTCTTCTTCATTTTTGGGTTTTTATGCAAGTTCCTATTGTGGGCTATCTTGGGGAAGAATAGATCTATAGAATTCTATACCTAAACTCATGGGTTCAGTTGGGTGAAAGAGGTGGATGACCATCATGAGCTTTGATGGCCATGATCGATGAAGTTTAGGAGGCGTGGGTTTGGGTTTGGCTTCTTTTGTTTTTGCTTAAAAAAAATAGTTTTGGAGGGTTGGAGCTTACATAATTTTTTAATTGACTAGGTTGCTTTGTATTAGACCAACTCAATTAAAGAAGCCACGTCATTATTTTGTTAGTCACATAGTCATAACATTAACAATAGTTAATGGAATGACTAACAATGCTCATTTTTTAAATTTAAGGGACTAATAGCGCTCACTTAAAACTTTTTTTTTAGAGACTTTCAACTTATGGTGTCTGCTCTTGATGATAACTCTTTATCATCAGACTAAGACATCAATCAATTTTTGGTATAGGCGGCAATTGAATCCCATATCTCTTATACAATCATCAGAGATTTTACCAATTGAGCTAATTAGAAAAAACAAAAAATCCAGTTAAAATTCATGATAATAGGAATTAATATTAGAAATAACTAAATGTTCATTTAATTGAGAATATTTATAGCCATTCAAATACTAACATTATATATATTCAAAATAACTTACAAATTATTACAAACATAAAAGCTTTGAAATTGGTAAACAGAAAACTGATTTCATCAATTCAATTAAATAATAAATTTTAATAATTTATATAAAAATATTTCAACAATCCCCCACTTATTTTTATAAAAATATAGATGTATAATTTCTGGGTTAAGATAGAATCATTTGTTTGTTTGTTTTTTTTTTTTTTTTTCATATATTCTATGTTTTGACCGTGTATATATATATAAAGAACAAAAAACACACTTAAAATTCATGATAATAGGAATTAATATTAGAAATATCTTCTTCAATAGCTTTGACCGATCAATTCCAAAGAAAGTAGTCTATATATAATTAATCATTCTCATATAATGTTATGAAAAAGTTGAATTATATAAATGGAAATATCGTAACTTGCTTTTAGTGGTCAAATACGTTTTAAAGACAATATAGACAAAACGTTTTCATTAGGAAATATTGGTGCGATGCTCACCCCATAAGTATAAGTGCTTGTAGGGTGTGGAGGATAAGGGCTAGGGTTCAAATCTCCAGAAAATATTTATAGCCATTCAAATACTAAAATTATAGATTAGACTATTTTGTAGTAGTACTAACTCGATATACTACTTTAGAGTTTCAGTCATTATAACCTCAGGCTACTACTACAAAAGTTAGATAATTTTGTAGTGGTACTCTGATTATGTAATATATTATAAGCAAAACTCTATATACTACTTTCGTGTTTGTGTATTCTAATAAGTATTACTGTTTTCTAAAAAAAAAAAAAAAAACCCTAAAATTATATATACACACACACACAAAATAACTTACAAATTATTACAAACATAAAAGCTTTGAAATTGGTAAAAAGAAAATTGATTTCATCAATTCACTTAAATAATACATTTTATTAATTTATATAAAAATATTCCAATAAATTGTATCATAGAAAATTAACAAATAAGTTCCACAAGTCGGTAAAGAAACCAAAAGTGATCCTTGAATATCAACATGCTTTTGTACTCAAGCAACATGGCATTAAAACCTATTAACCAAGTTAATCAAATATTTCCGATCATCGATCTCTAGCCTAAAATCTAAACATACAAACATTAAAACATTAAACATGAAATTGAGAAATAAGGAAAGCATGCAAATATTCAGATTTTGTGTCTTACCTCTTCAAATCTATAGTTTTTGTTCTTTGTTCTTGAAAAAGAGTGAAAGAATAAGAGTAAAAGTGTAGATTACAGAAAATTGGTGTGGGAGTGGCTGGCCATGAGGGTGAGGTGTCAGACAAAAAGCAAATAAATGGTGACTCATGCTTGAAGTAGGTGAGTCCTTCTTGCTTAGTAAGTAAGGTATGCTTCATGCCTTGAAGGCAAGTGATTGTTTGTTCAAGTATTTAACATATGTGCATGTGTGTTAGTAAAGGAATGTAAATTGGCTTAAGGATCTTTCCATATGGGAAGATAAAAATGTAAGAGTCATCACTCATCACCGATCGACTTGCATAGGCCAGTGATTGTTTGTTGAAGTATTTTGCATTTGTGCATGTACGTGTTAGTATGATACATCTTTGCATGTCCTTAGGTTGGCTAGAAAGTAACAGAGACAATATGATACTTTAGTTAGAGAATTTTTTATGTGAGAAAAACAAGATGTGAAGAAAGCAAGGAAGGCATGTGCAACGTCAAGATGAAGAAAAGTTTCTATTCTTGACTTTTCTTTATCATTCATTCAGCTTTTCAACTTGTAGGTTGATAGGTTTTTAATGCTTTCTCTTTAGTATATAGTATAGCATAGGTTGTTCTTCCAAACCAACAAGTGAGATAGCAAATAAGTGCAAGGAAAAAAAGAAGCAAAGAGTGAAATAGTGAAGAGTAGCGTGTGTAATGTTATTAGTATTAATAAAACTTATTAATATTAATAAAATTTATTAATATTAGGTATGTGTAATGTCATTAATACTAGTTTGTAACCTCAAGCATTTGCATGGATACACTTAAAGATATATAATAACATGTATAATATAATTCATATATATATAATTTAAATACTATTGATAGTCATTTTTATATCTTATTTACTTTTTAAAATTTTTTGTAAAGATATTATTAGGTATAAAATGTAAATTGCCAATATTTTTTTTAATTATTGTGAAACACTTTTTTTTTTAATTCTAAATTCTTTGGTTTTTGTACTTAATAACTCACTTAGATGAATAGTTATGATGTAGTCTCACATTTGATTCTAAAATTAAGAAATAAAACTCTTTAAGAATAAATAATTTAGAACACATGGCGCAAAATTGGAACTTTAATTTAGAATTCTAATTTGAATTTCTCTCAGTTTCATCTATTATTATTACTATTATTATTATTATTATTATTATTATAATATATAGATTAATAAAATAGTTTTTATTTTATTTTATTGATAATTCTTTTGTGTATTCAATTTAGGGCAACTCAACCCAAATTTTTTAATGATTTCAACATTTATAAAAAGGTCTCATCTCATTATAAAAATGTCCAAAATTGTAGAGTGGTGTTGGGGAGATTACAATTTGAACATTCATTTATTAGGTGGTTGAAAATCACAAATTATATTCATTCTCACATCAATTTGTGTGCTTTAAGTAGTAAGATTTATAGTATCCATATTTTTTCAAGATTGTATGATAATTAATAAGTGTTTTAAAAAGCAAAAATAAAAATAGTTGTGTACTAATTTTCTCACCTCCAAAATCAAAATTTATTAAAATGTATTGTCTTATCTAAAGATAAAACAAACCTCCTTTCTAAAAGAATAATAATTTTTTTTTTGTTAAATTTTTTACCTGAACCATAATACTTTTTAAACTCATCAAAATAATCATGGTTCAATTAATATTAAATAAAATTTATTTTAATTGATATTTAAATATAGAGGTCCCACTTAAAATTATTTCAGTAAAGCTCCAATTATATTGAGTTGACTGTGATTCAACTTGAGTGTGGTGAGATTCAATGGGAATACAAATTCTCTGTACTATTTTTTGTGCACCACTCTATGTTCCACCAATAACAATTTTCCATATATTGATTTTACTTTCCTTATAAAATAACTGGAGTTGAAAATGGAAAAAAAAAAAAAAAAATCATACACATAGTAAGTTGTGATTTGTGAAACATAAAGTGGCACACAAAAAATGGTATATGAAATTTGTAGTCATTTTTACCCATGATATTTGATACTAAATCTTAAATTTATTATTTTGATAACTTTTTTAAGTAACAAACCTCAAAAGAAGAAAAATACCCTCTATAAAAAGAGTCATTTAATTTTGTTAGAGCGGTTGAGTTATAATAAACATATTCTCCAGTTATGGATTTGATCTTTCATTTGGAGGAGGCACTCAATATAAAATGTTATATTCTTTATGTTTGTTTTTTTGATTTATTTGTTTTTACTATCACTGGTTCAAATCTAAGGTTATTAAAGGATCTCCAGTAGATTCTCCAAATTTTTGTACTGTTTGGAGAATGAACAGTGATTTTTACCTTTTAGCTATCTACTTTTTCAAATACATTTTCCAACAGATTCTCTATTCCATTCTCTATCTTATTTAAATATTATTTCTTCATTCATTCTTTATTCTTTTTTTATCATCATTTATTCTTTCTATATTCATTCCCAACAATTATATTTTTCAATGAAAAATGTTATATTTACAACATTTTTCGCAATACTTTCACAACAATCACATCAAAATCTTATGTGGAAAGTTGTTACTAATTCTAATTTGAACTTATTACTGAAATTATTTTTTTACTTACCAATATTAGCTAATTACTTAAAATTTATTGTGAAAATAGTATAAAATTATTGTGGTAGTATTCCTAAATGGTCAATTCTTTTTCTTTTCCTTTCTTTCATCCATACGTTTCCTTTTTTTTTTTTCTCTTGTTTTTTCTCCACCACACACATATACCCTTATATCTCCATCCTCTCCATTTTCATCTCTACTTTCCACTTGATTCCAGAACCTCCCTCTCTCTTTCTCCTCTTCTTCATCTCACTTCACTCACAAACACAACCGGCAAAGAGATTGGCCTTCATCTCTACTTTCCATTTTCTTTTTCTTCCTTCTTTTCTTGTTCTAATTCACTTTGTTGTTACAATGGAGCTTAGATAGGCTTTCATGTTATTGATCTATTGTTTTTGTTTTGATTTTAGATTTGTTGTTCTAATTAAATTTGTATTTTTCCTTGTTCTTGATATGTTGTTTTTATTCTGATTTTAGATTGTGTTACCGTTTGAGAGAGAGAGACAGATGAACAAAGAAGAGAGGAGAAAAGAGAATGAATATATTTTTTTATTTAGCTGGGTATTTTTTAAGATAAAATAATAGTTTGAAGTTGTTACAGTATTCTCTAGATTAAGAGAATTTTAAACAAAAATTTGGAAAAGTATTGTGTTTAGACCGGCCATTGAAATGTGAAAAGTAAGGCCTTGTTCGGTTTGTTTTTTTTCATCACTCAATTTTCGTCATTCATCACTCATCACTCTAAATACTACACCTGTTTGGCACCATCACTCAATATTTTTCACACTATTTGTGGGTTCCATACTTGTCACTCATTGCAGGTTTTTTTTTTTACCCAAACTCACCGAATCTAGTGAAAAAGAGAGAGAGAGAGAGAGAGAGAGAGAGAGAGAGAGAGAGAGAAACCCATAACAAACCGAAGTGAAAAAAAAAAAAACCAGAACAGACTGAAGTGAAAGAAAGAAGAAGAAGAAGAAAAAAAAAAAAGGGAAGAAACCCAGAACAGACCGAAGTGAAAGAAAGAAGAAGAAGAAGAAAAAAAAAAAAAAAGAACCGAACAGCCAAGAAGAAAGAAAAAAAAGTCAAAAGTGGTCAAAAGTTGCGGCTGATACTGTTTGTGGGTCCCCTTTTGTATGTTTAATTACAATATTATCATTGAGTTATGAGTTATGAAAACTAAAAACAGCTAAAATGTGTTTTCAATTTCCATAACACATAATTCAAAAATTAGAGAATTGAGTGATGGAAACAGAGTTATCGTTTGCCAAACAACATTTTCGTCATAAATTTCACCATTTTTGAATTATGAATTATAAAAATTGAGAATTAAGTTACGAAAACAAGTAAACCAATCACCCCTTAAGCTTTTTAAGAAAAACAAGAGAGATGGAGCATCTATTGAAGATGCTTTTAAACAACAAATCAGTCCAATAGTAACATAGATCTATCAAGCACAAACTCTTATGTAAACATGTTTGTATAATTAAAATAACTGTACTACTCAGTTCGCTAAGTTCCAATGCTTTGCCACTCATCCAGCATTGGATGGAGGACCACTTACGCATTATCCCATATTTCGCGTTGAAGGGTCATTTTTGTATGAGAATGAACAGTATACAAACATTCTGTCATTTAATGCTAGTTTTATTAATGTGTATTGCGTCTATTAGTAAATTATTTTAGAAATATTTTATAAAAATATTAAAAATTATCATTTTTTTTTTTACAGTTTTTTCAATTCATCATGAAATATTATTAAGAAAGATTTTGCTAATGCACACCTTAAGAGTACACAATAATTTTTATTTTTGAAAAAAAATTTATTAGAATTGAAAAAATATTGACAATTTTTTCAATTTTCAAGAAAATATTTTCAAAAATAGATAATTTAATGAGCACACATTAACCAAATCCTATCAAAAATAGATTATTAATGTGTAACATAAAGGTATACATTAATCGAACCAATCTGAAAAATAAATAAATAAATAAATAAAGAATAAAAAGTATCCAGTATGAACAGTTATGGATTTGGATCTTTTGCCTGAAAAGAAAGTGAGAGATCAGAGAATGACTAGTAAAATGGGAAAGTTAAAGACAAGAAGGGCCTGAATAAATAGAGGGTGTTGTACTAACAAAGCTCCCCATTGATCGAGAAACCTCTCGAAGTGTTGCTTTCGGGTATGTAAAAAGACAGAAAAGAGTGGAAGCAAAAAAAGGCCATGCCAACCTCCATTTAGTGTTTTGACTGATACAATTTGCATGCATGGGTCAATCCGTTGGTCAATTCCAAAAATGGGAGCGTCTGTCTTACCTCATGGCTCGTACATTTGTTCTCTTTTATATATGAGCACATATAGTAAGGTTAACATATAACAATACAAGTTAATTTGGTCTGTCGAAAAAATGGAGGCCAAGAGTAAATGCTGGGAGAAAGTAGAGAAAGTAGAAGAAGAAGAAGATGATGAAGTAATGGTAGGAGATCATGAGATCCTCAAGGGAAGAATCTCTAGCCATCCTTTGTATGGCCTCTTGGTTGAGGCTCACTTGGGCTGTTTGAAGGTCCTTTCTCTCTCTCTCTCTCTCTCTCTCTCTCTCTGCATATCAAAAAACTGCCTCCATGTTTATTACAAATTTGATTTCTGCTTTTTCTATGAGAAAATGGCACTGGAGGATCCTACTAACAATTTCTATTGAAATAAACCTGTCTATAAGTTTGAAATTTTGAAGTAGTGGGTCAGCCAGAAACTTCATGACCTTTCTTTGCTCCCTTAAAAAAAATTTAATTGCTTTATTTAACTTTTTTTTTCTTTTTTTATTGAGAAGAGAGGGAGGGAGTGATTTGGGGACATATAACTATTTTTTTCATAATTTATATTTTATTCAGGGGTACCGACTTTTGGATACTCTACAATCTACATTTCCATCAAAATATGTTCTTTTTTTCCTTGACAAGACCACTTCTCTTTTTACGGTTTAAGGGAATAAATTGTACATGAATTCCTTGGTTCATGTTGCCAAGAACCAATTTGTGGCTGACCTTGCTATCTTTGAAGCGATCCATAATAATATGGATGTCAAATTAGGTTTTCTACTTTATTTGAATACCCAACAATAAGCATTGTCAGATTGCCTTGGTTTAGTATAGGGTTTTTTTTTTTTTTGGGGGGGGGGGGGTTAACTTCTGATAAAGGATTTGAGTATTCACTATTCATGAATCATGATGATGTATAAATCACTGTTGATATAGGATTTGATATACCTACTTCTCTTTTTACTTTATTTAAATCACTGTTTTTCAGTAATTATTTACGTCCTTTTTACTTCAGGTTGGTGACATAGGGGAATTGTACATAAATCATAGCAGAGAACAGAAGCAACCAGAAAACAATGCCAGCTTTGGCATGGCTAATCGATCTGAGCTAGATCAATTCATGGTAAAATCACAGTTACTCATAATTATTAACCAAAATCTCTCTCTCTCTCGTACATAGTTACACTACGACATACAGTAATTCGTTGAGCTGAGCCTTTAATTTAAAAGGTATGGACCTAGATGCCATGACGTAGATTGGAGTAAAGTTCTCATATGGTTTAATACATGTTAATTTGAGTCAAACCTAACATGATATCTTTCACCATTTGCTTTATTCAATTCTCGTTTTGATGAAACTAAAGCAATATTTCTTCGAAAATGACACAAGACCTGGGAATAAATGCGTTGTAGTCAGTTCTTAGTAGACTACAAGTCCATAATATGCAGTTTCCCATGCCTATCCTTCATTAGTCCCATACACATTGAATATATATATATATATATATATATATGTGACTATCAAAATATATTTACTTTATTATTTAATTAGTAGAAAAACATGTCTGCAAAATGCATTACAAACAAAAAACTACATTGAATTATTGGATTATCCATATTTAATATTTCACACCTTAATTTACTTTTTTTTTTTTTTTCGAGAACACCTTAATTTACTTAAAAAGACTTGCAAATCCATGAGTTGAAAGGAAAATATGAGAAGCAATTATATATATAAAAAAAAAAATTCAACCTTTATATTTGAAGTGCTTTTCTTTCAAAAAAAATTTTGAATTACTTTTTATTCATTATTTTGATATACAAGAAACCTTAATGAACGTAAATCTATTGTCTCTCCCCACCATACACATCTGTTCCTGAGGAGTTAAAGTTAGGGTCTTTTAATTTCCTTGAACTGCCTAATCTAGTTCTTTACCAGATAAGCAACACTATAGACACGTACACAAGTAAACTGTACTGGATTAGTTAATTTCATCACAAACTATAAGTATCTCTTATACGCAATTTATTTTTTTATTTTATTTTTTTCTTACACACAAAGCCAGTGGCAAAGCGAAAAGAACATGTCGTTCATGTGAATGCTAAGAGATTTTTGAATGCAAAAAAAAAAAAAAAAAAAAAAAATCACAATAAATAATGTATTCATCATATTATATTTATTTATTCGAGTTTTTTTTTTTTTTTTTCATAAAATAATCCATTTTTTAATTTAATTTTTTTCAAAGTAATTCTACTCACAAATGAAAATGTTTTTATTGGTTTGACTGAAATAAAGTTCAATTATTTTGGTAAAAGTATAAGGGGTGTATTTTTTATAAAGAAAAATTGGGGGCTAACGTGTGTAATCACCATCTCACATTCCATGGTATATTGTCACTTAGGTTTTTTGGTAAGCCCATAGGTACCACTAGCATACAGTAAGGTGTGCCATTACTCGACCACATTATCACAATTTCTACATATTAGAAAGTATTATATGGAATAATTTTTGAATCCATAACTTTATTCAACTTAACATGGCAGTTTATTTTTATCTCTAACTAATATACAGTTTTTTAAAAACATCACTTTTTTTCTATATACAATTGTAATTTTAAACAATTATTCTTTAAAAAATTTGGTCAATGAAAATAAACTTATCCAAATACACTCATCAAACATTTATGTACTTGAATCTTCGTATATAGTTTATTTAACTTGAAAAATAATATATAGAGTTTATTATGCAATTATCCTTATATTAATTACCACTTTTTTCTAAATATATTTGAACTTTTACACAATTATTCTTTAAACAAATTAGGTCATACACTCATCAACATTTATGTACTTGAATCTTCATAGTTTAACTTGAAAAATAATATTTAGAGCTTATTAGGTAATTATCCTTATATTGATTGCTTATACACAAAAGTCTATATCATATCTAAATGAGAATAAATTATTACTTAAAGAATTTGAGATGTGATAATCATTATTTTATATTACTTTTGAAATGTAATGTTCTTTTGTTTTCTCATGTCTTTGATTAAAACTTTTGCTTCCTTTTTTTTTTTTTTTCCTTTTTTTATCATTGTTTTCTTTTTTCTTTTCTCTTTTTTTGGTTCTTTTTTTTTTTTTTTTGGCTAAATGAATAATTTGTTAGCAATATCAACATGAAATGCATGAAAGTATTCACTAGTCAATTGAAGTATTCCCTTGACTCCGGCCTTATACATAACCTTACATTAGCTCTTTTACACGCACTTTGTGTGTTCATAGGGTTAGGAATTGATTTCTCACCTAAAAAAGAAAAGGAATGATAAAATAAAACAAACACTTCTTGAAACTATTTGTAACCGCAAGTAGTTATATAAGTGTGTAGATTTTTTATTTTTTTATTTTTTTTTAAAGAGAGTTTTAACTTATGGCGTTTGCTCTTAAAAAGAAAGTGAAAAATCAAAACATCAATAAGTTTTTGGTATAGGTGGGGATTAAATCTCAAATCTCTTATTCAACCATTGAAGACTTTACCAGTTGAGTTAAGTGAAATTTACAAGTGTGTAGAAATATTAGTAGAGGTAGAATGTGATGGATAGTTTTAAAATTTTCAATTACTTGTCCTTAATTAATCTGTCTTATTGTTAAATAACTTTTAATTAACTAATAGGGTTTTTTGAAAACACAAAAAGTGGACAACAAATTAAGTTTTTTATTCCCTTAATAATAGTATAGATTACCTTGGAGAATTACCCAAAAACCTACTATTTCACTGGTGTTGATCCGCATTAGGCTTTCACGCGGCAGCCAATTAACACCCTTTTATATATATATATATATATATATATATAGAAACATTATATAAACTATTAATTGTAAAATAACACAAAAGATTCACCTTACATAAACTACTAATTGGAAAATAATGCTATAGATTAGCAATTCTAGCTTGAAAAATTGTATATTCGTGGGTGGATGAGCCTATTTCCTTACAAAGTGGCTAGGACAGACAAGCCCATGGGCCCTTGGCTTAAGATAGCCACTAAATTGTAGAATAAGTCGGCAATAGATGGGTCATCTCTAGGAACCCTGTGCAAGGTGGGCTCAATCTTCCCATCCGAATTGGGATGATGATCGAGCTGAAGTGCCCCACGGATCTCCTTCGTTCAGTCCTAGGACTAGGATAGCGTTTAGGAGAAGCAAACTGTCGCCTCTACACTGTCACCTACTCGCAGCCACCCAACATTAAATTGAAGAATAATTCCTATAAACAGTAGATCGAAGAGATAAAAACCACCCCTTTTCAACGACAACAAGGGATACATGCAACAATTAAATACCACCACCGCCTTTTGCTTGGGATAAAGGGCCGAATATCTCACTTTTCATTTACAATATTCTTTCCTGGGGGAGAGGTTGCTCGTGGGAGACTAATAAAATATTGTGTGCAGCAAATAACTGGCAGTCCACTGTAACAATGGATAAAAAAATTTCAAGCAATGAGTCAAAATAACAACTTTACATTAAGTATGTTTTTAGTGTTTGGGTTGCTGAAATGACCATTTAGTCATTTTAGTAAACTCATTGTGAATGCTCTAAGATGGTAACTTTAAATGACTATTTTTAATCAAGAACCTTATGGTTGAATTGACACTTCTCTATGAATAAAGTGTTTGAGAAGTCTAGAGAGAAAGAGTTCAAGTTGTGGGATTATCAATATATTGGTTGCATTTGGCATGGCTTAAAAAACCAATTTATTTTAGTATTTAGCTTATTTTTGTTATTATTTATAAATCCCACTGCATTTTTTTGGACTATTCATGAGTTCCACGGTACTATTTCAATTAACTTTTACCTTTATCTACAGTACTTTCAGTAAAAAGTTTTCAGTTTCAGCTAAATAAGTTTTTTCCAAACAGGCACATTATAATTTTTTCTTTAAAAAAAATGACATTTTTTTTAAAAAAATATCACATGAATAATATATAGTTTATTAACCATTAATTTAGTTAATGTGTTCTATATTATAATTTTTAAAATTTAAAAACCTTGATTCTTACTATTTAATATGACTAATTTAGTTGAGCAATATTAGGGATATTGGATATATGACTATTTAAGCCTTACAAACGGTCATATCACCAATTAGAAAACAAAAAGGTAATTCAAACATTCATCTATTATATTGTTTAAATTCTTGTCACATTAATTTGTAAGTTTTGATGATAAAATTTGTAGTGGTTTTAGTATTTTCCAATTATTGTGAAAGTTATCACTACAAAATGCTTACAAACTAATGTAGCAATTGACAGTTGAGTGCCCATTATATGATAAAATGGCGCAATAGAAGCGATCATTCTTTGAGTAAGATCATCTAGTTCGAAAACTAGATGAGTGACCAGGTTGAATGGTAGTAATTGGAGATGTTGTGGCACGAAAAATGTAGATTTTTATTATTTATTTATTTTTTTTGGTGAACAATGAGGTTTTAAGAAATTTTTTCCCAAACAAGTTCATCAATATCTTGATCAACTTTAGACAAGTGAGAATAGTAAAGCAACTGGCTGCAAATAGGCTCAAAATCATCAAGGAAACCCATTAATTAGAGATTGATGAAGTCATTGTTGCTATCGATACTCTTGAAATTGTTTGGTCGGTCTCAAAAAGTTATGTGAATGATGACTTAGATAGGGCAAGTTGATTGCAAAGAAAGCACATACGGGAATGAAATTCAGCGATAAGCTTCCTTGAAATGTGCTTGGATCTATAGAAAGTGACCTTGAGCTGACATAGCTTGGCATCATTAGAGCCGGCAAAATGAGAGGTAAACATTTTTCATACTTTCTTAATTGTTTCATAAATGACAAACTTCATGTTGATTGAGGGACTGGAAGTGTTGTGAAGCCAGGAAGTGATTGGGTTATTGGTGATATCCCAATCTTCAAGACATGATACGAAATCATTATCAATCTCACCAGCTTTCTTCATGGGTGCCTAACAATTTTTTACAATAAAGAGCTAGAGCTAGCGAACTCAAAAAAGTTATGCATAGGCTCAAAAAGTTAAATTATCCCCCATCATAAACTATGTAGGTAAGGAGAGACTTGCAAGACACCATATGTGCCTTTTCTTTTCTTATTCTCTATTTTTTATGTTATAGGAATTTTATTGAGTGGTATGAATGAATTATATTTGAGTCCATATATGATTAATATAAAGTACAAAGATGCCATTCAGATTCAAAGTTAAACCATAAAGCTAAAGATAGTTGTGGAGATATATAATATTTATTTGTTAGCACGTGATAGTTATCGTACTGGCTTATGCTTACTATATTTTGTATTTTCATTATACTCGTACTATTTGTACTGCACACATAGAATACGTATGTCTATATAAGACTTTCACTAGAACAATGTTATACACACATAATATAAATCAAATATACAAACCATTTTCTCTCTCTCTCTCTTTTTATTCTTAACATGGTATTAGAGTCACATTCTTGTGGCCCTCCATAGTTAGATCCACAACCACATGCTTCCATACACCACCAATGATGACAAAGAACCACTAGTGAGAGCCAAGAAGTTTTCTTTCATGCCTTCCATCACCAAGCCTAAGTTATTCGAAACTGGCCCCACATATCAGTTCCTTACACTCGGATCGGTCGACAAGCTTAAGAACGAAGGAATTTCGAGCCCTCACATGCAACATGCACCACCAGCAGATCCCATGCACCAGCCAGCTGCCGCCACATCCACACATGCACTTCACTTCATAACCTACCATGTTAACCCTAGGCCACCCCATCCACACATCAGTGTCACAGGGTTGGCCATTTACCCATTGGCTTTGACCATTAACCATACATTGTTGACTTTGATAGTCGACTTGTCACTTTGACTTTGATCTATGTCGCTATTAACTTTTCTGCAAGAGTTGATTTTTTCTCGTCATGTCTTTCCTAGCTAATTTTCACATTCTGATTTCATTTTTGCATTCTGTTTTTTCATTTGAGCTTCATTTTTCGTTATTAAAAAAACAACAATAACAACAAACAAAAAAAAGACACCTACAAGTTCCTAGCTTCCATGGCTTAGCACCACAAAGCCTCTCACCCCATCACTCTTGTGTTGGACAGTCTCACTTCTTATCAGGCTTGGTCCCAAAACGTGTCAGTCTACCTCAAAGGGAGAAAAATGTGGAAATATGTTACCAGCAAACTTCTCAAGCTTAAACCATTTATGGATTATGATTCTGAAACTAAGGATGAGTTTAATGCCCAACTTGAAGAATGAAAGAGTGCTCAAAAGAAGATATTGTCATGGTTTAACAATAGTTTTGTTCCTTTCATCAACATTGTTCTCCCTAGTATTGACACAACTAAAGTTGCTTGGGATTTCTTAGCCAATCGTTACAAATACACTAATGACTCTGCTCTTGAGTTCCAACTTAAGTTCAAAATTTAACAGATGTTCGAAGAATTAGGTCAGCCAATTTCTAATTATCTCTCAAACTTCTGTTATATGGGAACAATGTTCGTTGTAGCTCCACCTCTCAAGTGTGCTTAGGACATTGACTTGTTGCCAAGTACCATGATTGACGCTAGTTTATGCATTTTATGATGATTCTTCAAGATAACTTTGAAACCACTAGGGCAGCCTGCTTAGTTGCTCTCCAACTCCTTCACTTGAAATTGTAGTTAAAGATCTCATATCTAAGAAGAATCGCCGGCCTACTCATTACATGTCATCCTTTGACTATGTATTGGCCATATATACCTCCTACTCCTCCACAGACTACTGCTACTTTTAGCTCTGCTCTTCCACGGAATAAGTCATGAAGCTCTACCCTCTCAGTCATCAAAGGGCTTTAACTGCAAGTTTTGTTGCGCCAAGGGACATGATATCTCTGTCTGCCGTAAACTTCAGAAATTCCTACAAAAGTAGAACAAAGGTCACCTTCCTCAGGCAACTGCTGTCCTTCATATCCATCTTTGACCTCCTTACTCACTACAACTAACATTGAGGTATTAGTTCAACATGTTTTTATCTCGTACCTTCATTGCCCTTTTTGTCACCTTAGGTATTCATTCTTGGTTTTGTGACAATGTATGTTGTAACCACGTGACCTGTGATGCATATCAATTCTCTAAAAAAACACCTTTAGCATGTCCCACTTCCATTTATACAATTGATGGTACTCTTGTGCCTATTAGTCATAAAGGAACAATTTCTTCACCTATTTTATCCCTTAGTGACACCTATCTCATTCAAAATTTGTTCACCAACTTGCTTTCTGTGGACCAAATTTGTGAACTATGAGTAAATCTTCTATTTACTAATTATGGTGTGGATGTGCAAGATCCTCAAATAGGCCAACTACTTGGGATAGGCCGTAAGGTTAGGCGTATCTTTGAGGTCCAAAACAAGTTTGCTTCCTCTGTCGTGCACTTTATGACCTTAAGCAAACCTCTCGAGCTTAGTTTGAAATGTTTAGCTTAATGGTTTCTCATCAGGGTTTCATTTCGAGTCCATATGACACAAATGTTTTTGTAAATTCTCTGTTGGTATCACTCTTATCCTCCTTTATGTTGATAACATGATTATTACTGAAAATGACCTCGCAAGTATTTCTGCTAAGAAATTCCTTAGTCAACATTTTGAGATGTGGGATCCAGGCACTCTTAGCTATTTCCTTGGGCTTAAGGTTACTTCCTCCTCTAATAGATGATATCTTTCCTAAGTGAAATATGCTTCAAATCTTCTATCCAAGGCTGGTCTCACAAATAACAAAAGTGTTTCCATTCCCCTGGAAATCAATGCCAAACTCACTCCCTTGGATGGTAAAACTCTATCGGATGTCACTCGCTATCGTTAATTGGTTGGTAGTTTGATCTACCTCACAATCACTCGCCCCGATATTGCCCATAACATGAGCCTTGTTAGTGAGTTTATGGATGCCACTCACTCTGTTCACTATGTTGTCATTCTACAAATTCTCTAATACGTCAAGGGCACACCCTTTCATGGTCTTCACTTTTACTCTCAGTCATCTCTCGAGCTTTGTGCCTATTCAAATGCCAATTGGGTAGGTATCCCACATACCATTGCTACATATAGGTTTTTGCCTCTTGTTGGCTACTTCTCATCTCCTAGCATAGAGGTGAGTCTTGTACCCTTTCTAACACCACTGCTAAGCTCATATGGCTTTAATAGCTCGTGGCTGACTTGGATGCTCCACAGACCACTAAAACTCCTTTTTTATTGTGACAACCAAGTGCTATTCACATTACTCACAACAATATCTTTCATGAAAACACCATGCACATTAAAACAACTACCACATCACACGTCATCATCCCAAGAATGGAAATCTTCAATTGTACTCCATCTTCTCAGCTAATCAACTTGCTAATATCTTCACCAAGCCTCACCCACCCAATTACCTTTGAGATTTTATATTCAAACTCTAGTTGACATCTTTCATGCCACCTCGACTTTGAGGGGAGATATATATGGTAGTTAGCCTACTGGGCTTAAGCCCATTATACTATGTACTTGCCCTACACTCAAATTCCTTGTACTACACACATAGTATGCCTATGTAAGGCTTCGTTTATACAGTGTTATACATAAAGAATATATATCAATATACATACTATTTTCTACCTCACTCTCTGTCTTTATATTCTGAACATCATAAACTCTAATAAAGTATAAAAAATTAATTACATCATCCAAATTTTCACTACAGTAACTTGAAACTATCAGATCGTCTAAATATTTCATTTGAATGTTTTTAGGAGCAGGTTTGTATGTGTACAATCGTACTATTGTCTGTGTAAGGTAGTGGTAACTAACCAACTGATAAGGTAGCTAGCGGTAACTAATCGTACTATAGTTCTTTGTAGTGGTAGTGGTAACTAATTGTCTATTGTATGTGTACAATCGTACTATAGTTCTTTTCATTTTCTTTGTTTTATATACGTGGTTTTGTGATTATCATAAAGCTAAAGATAATTGTGGATACACATAATATTTCGTTAACCCTAATAAAATCTAAAAAATTAATTACATCAACCAAATTTTCACTAATTTAGATGATATGTGCTGGATATGGACCAGTGCATCTCACCTTATAATACATACTATCAATTATAAAATTTTATTTGAAATTTTTTCTCTACACTATCGTGAAACTATCAGATCATCTGAATATTTCATTTGAATGTTTTTAGGAGCAGGTTTGTATGTGTACAATCATACTATTGTCTGTGTAAGGTAGTTGTAACTAACCAACTGATAAAAAAGTAATTAGATGAGTACTCATACCAATTGGAACAAGCAATAGGAGAGACGATTCTACTATAGTTCTTTTGATTTTCTTTGTTTTATATACGTGGTTTACTGATTAGTATACTTTTAATTTTGGTTGAAATGGACAGGAAGCATATTGCATGGCATTAGCAAAGCTGAAAGAAGCAATGGAGGAACCTCAACAAAAATCAATGGCTTTCATAAAAAACATGCATTCACAACTTGAGGACCTCACAAGCATGCATCCGGTACCTGCTGAACATGACACCACTTCTGGTGAATGAACTTAGAGAGTGTGCAATGCTACTTTCTTTGGTTACTTTAGATGCTTAACTAATTAACTTGTATCGGAGACAAGAATTAGCATCAATATGACAGTGTGGCAATTTTATTTCAATTATTACTGCTGAGACGTTCACATTAGAGCAGAAGATTATGCAATATCACTAGCTAGAGCTATACATTTTCCCTGAGATGTCTTTGTTTTCATGACTACTTGCACGTTGTATGGGATTGCATATATTTCAGCATCTCATTGGCCTTATCACTTTTGGTTTCAACAATAGCTATTTCTTTTTTTCTTTTTTTTCTTTTTTTTTTGAGCCCAAATGGAATGATGATTTGTAGGTACAAAATTTTGAATCATTTCCTAATTATTTCTTAATGGGTTAAGATCTCTACCCATTTAAATCCTCTAATTCCCTCCAATTTTTAGTCAGGTGTGAAACACTTCTCTGATTTATTATGGGGTACATGAATTTTTTAAGTTTTACGTGTCTTACACCTAGATGCAAATGGAATGAACGTGGAGTATTTTTAAAAAATTTACCGGTTAGTTATAGTTAGTTTGCAGCAAGATTGATTGTTACTTTTTTTTTAAAGCGAAGACTGATTGTTACTCTCTTTCTTATAGTTATAGGTTGCGTAGTGCGTAGTGCGTAGAGCCTATAAGTTATAACTATAATAAGAAAGAGAGCAACAATAAATCTTACTCTTTTGTTAACCATATGGATCATGGATGTTCTAGTTATAAAAAATAAAAACTACAAGAAAACAAGAAACAAGCTATTGGAGCATTTTAATATTAATTAGTTAAAATGAATAAATGTTATAACACAAATGTAAAGATGTGGGAGTAAATATGGAAAATGAGGAGTTAGTGAAAATGTTTAATTGCACATTAAAAAGAAGAAAGGCTATTTTATTCTTTTTAATTGTGGTGATTAATGGGCTAAAATGTATTGTCTCAGATATTAGGCTAGATACGTGCGCAAGGGGGCCTACTATATCAGAATAATGGACCTAATTAAATCAAAATAAATTGGGTAGTAATTTCGTGAGGCCCATTGAGCATATAAATAGACTCATTCAAACCCAATCCAAGTTATTGCAACATACAATACACATAAAGAAAAAATAGAGAGATTCTTGGCAAGGAAGGGTGTTCTTTCTGATGGAGTTTTGGGCTTAATGGACTTTCCGTTTGGGTCTATTCATTCTTCAGAAACTCCTTATCTCACCATTAATTATGTAACTCCAGCCCATCAAATTAATATCCAACAAATCCAAGTTACTGCAACATACAATACACATAAAGAAAACACTTTGTGCACGAAGTTTAGCCAACCAAGAGCTTGAATCCCCTTAGAGCTTGAATCCTCTTAAAGAGAGCGAGTGTCGCGCCTTAGTCCAAATTGTATTGTGTAATTCCTTTCTTTATACTAATAATATTCAAAAGTATTATTCAATTTCTCGTTGTGTTATTTCCATTATTATTGTGATTGCACCAACACAAGCCTTACCTAAAATTCACAAGGCAGGATCCGTGTCGAAAGTATGGACCATCTAGACCTAGATGGCATCCTTTCTGCACTTAAAATACCCGCTATATTCTCAACATCAAGGTTTCAAATAACCTAGCTAAAAAAACTTAATACCAAATGAATCATATATACGCACATATGCCGTCAAAATAATGAGAAAGAACTTTTGTTTATCACATTCCATTCGGTCACAAAGCCAGGAAATTTTTCAGGCCAAGATTATATAATAATATGAAAAATTTTAGAATTAGGAACTTATCTAAATAATAATATTTAATTTGGAAATTTTCCATTATATTTATAATTCAATAAAAATTACAGATTGGCCAATGAGCTTAACTCAGTTGTTTGCAAGTGCTAAGTAGAGGGTGTGATCAAGGACGAAGCCAGGAATCAAATCTTGGGGGACAAGCTTAATGTAAGCTCATTCACTTTCATTATAACGCTACAATGAAGTATTACCAATTTCATTGAAGTAAAACCATTATTTATTTATTTATTTATTTTTAAGATGCTTCATTATTTTCATGTCTTACAAATATACTTTACTAGAAATTAATCCCTAACCAAGAAAACCAAATAAATATGCCCCACGAACCTAAACAAAAAATGAAAATAAAGTTTAAAGTAAACAAATACTAAAAAAAAAATAGAAGTTAACAAACAAAAAATAATGTCAAGCAAAAAAAACATGTTATTTATAGTTAGTGGGTTACAGCCATTACCCATTATCTTGGTTTTAGAAAAAAGTTATTTTTTTATACAACCTTTTCAAAGCTTTTTACGAGCTATCTCAGTTATAAATCAAATCACAATTAAAAAAATTTCTTCTTTCTTATTTGAACCTACTTGAAGTCTAGAAATCAAATCAAATCACAATTAAACCATCTTTTGTTGTGTTTGTTACTTCCTTAATTGTTAGATCTAAGAAGTTCACCATTATTGCATCCATACACTGCTCAATCTCAGAAGCTCATCAAGTTCGACACTCATTGTCAAGAGCTCAAGTCTCAACACTCAAGTTCACAGCTGCTACATCTTTCACTCACTCTGTCTCTCACGTTTAGTTTAGTGTGTTTTTTTTTTTTTTTTTTGGGAATTTGATGGAATGATTTGGTATGTAAGATTTACATTGATTTTGTTTCAAATATTTTTAAGGGTTGGGCTAATCTTTTGGTAAAATTGGTTGATTGGGCTAAGTTTTCTTTAACTTTTTATTATTGATTTTGTTGTTGAGTTAATATTTTTGAATTTTAAATCAGTAATTTTTTATGGGCCTTTTCTTTTCTTTTTTTATGAGTCTTTTCTTTGGCTTAAAGGGGCAAGTTTAATTTTATTGAGTCAAATCGCTAAAAATTAGGTAGCTATATATATACTATTGATTTTTTTTCAAATTTTTTTTTGGGGGGGGGGGGGGGCATTGGCCCCCCAAGCCAATGAATGGCTCCGTCCCTGGGTGTGATCATGGACTATAAATAAATAAATAAATTTAAAAAAAAAAAAAAAAAAAAGAGGCACAAGTTCATAAAATATAGGGTAAACTATGTATTTGGTTTCTATCATTTACAACATATTTTAATTTGGTCCCTAACCTTTTACTGCTGTGTTAATTTAGTCCCTACCGCTATCTCTTAGTTGGAAATTGCTGACGTGGTAAACGGTCAAAATAAAAAATTAGTTTATTTTCATATCAATGGAAATTAATTTTTTATTTTGGCTTTTAGCCACGTTAGCAATTTCCATTGAAGAGATAACGACAATGACTAAATTAACACAACACTGAAATGTTAGGGACCAAATTAACATAATTAAAAAATTATGGACCAAATTAAAATATGGTGTAAAGAATAGGGACCAAGTATATAATTTACCATAAAATCTATATATATATATATATATAGATAGATAGATAAATAGATAGATATCGCGCACATATGAAACCAGTGATATATCTATCATCAAATTATATAAATCATAAATACCATTGCTATAAAAAAAAAAAAAAAAATTTATGACTTCATTGTTATGATATTTATTCACAAGTTCTTAGGAAACCCCAATCTCTCATTTATTGATATCTGTAGTTTCTTTTAAATTTAAAATTAAAAAATAATGGTAGAGGTAAAAAAGGAGTTGTAAAAGGTATGCATATATGATGTAAAAGATCTATGGTTCAATCCCTACTTACATCAAAAACCAATTAGTGTCTTAGTCTGATGATAAAGGCTAAATAACATTCATCAAAAGTTAACGCCATATGTTGAAACTATTACTCAAAAAAAAAAAAAAAAAAATCATACAATGTTTATAACTATAGTGTTATAATTAAATGGTTCTACATCTATAAATTTTTTTAGAGGATATTCTACCTCTATAAATTGAGAAGTTTCATGACACATATAATAATATAAGAAATGGGCTCAAGTTACACCTGGTATAACTTTAAAAAAGTTAGAGTTACACATTTTTTAAACTATAGATTTGTGGATTCCAGTTAACTCAACTAGTAAAGTCTCTGATGATTGTATAAGAGATCTGGGGTTCAATCCCCACCTACACCAAAAACTGATTGGTATCTTGGTCTAATGATAAAGAGCTATCATCAGGAGCGGACGTCATAGGTTGAAACTCTCTAAAAAAAACTATTGATTTTTAATAGATCTAATGGTCAAAATAACACTATTGACCATGTTAGCATTAAATATTTAATGCTTGCTAAATCATTTAATCTATTTAATACTATAACACTATTGGCCATGACAGCATTGAATATTTGGATTTGTAAAGCAACATATGCAGCATGATAATGTAGCTGCCATTGATGACTGATGAAGGAAGATAGTGCAACAATGTCGTTTTGAGTTTAGTCCTTAGAGTTAAGAGATCAATCACAAAACGCACTGTATCACTTAAAGAAAATGTGAAATGCATCATTTGGAGTATTAGGCAGTTAGTTAGCTTTTAATTTACTATTAGGCACGTGTGTTTAGCTGTTAAATTAGTTATAATTGATTTTGTTATGTTAAGCCTCTCTCTCATCTATTTGTATATAATCATAAATAGACTCTTTTTATGTAATTCATTCAGTCATTTTATGCAATATATTGAAGTATTCTCTAGAATATTCTCTCAATTTCTTCATGGTATTAGAGCCTTGCTTCCATGGCTTCTGCGAATCCAAATTCTTCTTCAACCTCAACTACTATGCCTACAATGGTTAATTCCATTGCACACATCAATCCCTTACTACTGCTACTCTCGAATATGTCCTCTATGATGATTGTGAAGCTCGATTACTCCAATTACATAGTTTGGAAGCACCAAATTTAGGTAATTTTGGAGACCTATTTTATGATTGATGCCATTGATGAATTTGCTATGGCACTAGATCAATTCTTGAAGGATTCCTCTAGTAATGTTACCACTGAGGTTAATCATGCTTTTCTCAATTGGAAGAATCGTGAACAAGCACTGTTCACCTTCCTTAATTCTATGCTTTCTCCGTCTATTCTTGCTCTTACTGTAGGGCAGAAATCTTATAGAGGTGTATGGAAGGTTTTAGAGAAGCGTTTTGCTTTAGGTTCTAGATCTAGTGTGATGAGTCTCAGAAATGAGTTGAATGTTGTGAAGAAGGGTACAGATTCTATTGATGTGTACTTTCAGAAGATCAAGCAAATTAGGGATAAGTTGGATGATGTTTTAGTGATTCTTGATGATGAAGAATTGCTTCATGTTGCTCTTGATGGTCTGCATTAAGAGTATGATTCTTTCAGTTCTGCTATAAGGACTCATAGTGATGTTCTTTTTGTTGAAGAGCTTAATACTCTTCTCAATGCTGAAGAAAGAGTAATTAAGAAAATATCCAGTGTAGTTGATGGTACATCCATGGCAATGGTTGCTAATTACCAATCTCAAGGTTTTGGTAGAGGAAGAGGGAGAACTAACAATCAGAGAGGTCATGGAAGATATGGAGGTAGAGGAAATTTCATTGCTGGCACTGGTGGTTACAATTCTAATCCAAATGGAGGTTTCAATAGCAATCTGTCTCAACCTAATTAGAGTGGCCAGTCCAGATCTTCAAGGTTTCAAGGTCAGACTCAATGACCACAATATTAGATTTTTGGAAATAATGGACATATGGCTTTGGATTGCTACCACGGGATGAATTTTGCCTTTCAAGGCAAGCATCCTCCATCAAAACTTGTTGCCATGGTAGCCAATTCCTCTCAAGTTCAGGTTGCAAATGGTTGGCTCACTGACACTAGTTGTTTAGATCATGTGACCCCTAATTTGGCTAATATCTCACTGCAACAACAACCTACTTTAGGATCTAGGACAATGATTGTTGGTAATGGTAAAAAATTACCTGTTACTCATATTGACAATGGTGAGTTGTGTACTACCTCTCATAATTTTAGGCTTGATGGTATGCTTAGAGATCATGATCTTGCATCCAATCTGTTATCTGTTCATAAGCTTTGTTTGCAAAACAATGCCTTCTGCTATTTTGATGCTTATAGATTTTCTATTCAGGATTTACCTACAAGGAAGATCCTTTACAAAGGATTGAGTAAAGATGGTGTGTATCCTATTCCTGCATCATACTCTCTAGACTCATCCTCATCTTCCTCTCCATTTCATCAAACTGCATCAGTTTCTGTTTTCACTTCTGTCAAGTCTGCTTAGATTTCATTGTGGCATAAAAGACTTGGACATCCAAGTGCAAAGATTTTACATTCTGCTCTTCAGTCTGTAAATCATGATTTTTCTTTCAATAAAGTTGATGAGTGTTGTTCCTCTTGTAAATTTTGTATTAGTGCTAAGATGCACAAATTTCCTTTGAACAAACACGAAATTCAATCTACTTCCATGTTACAAATTGTTCATTCTGATGTTTGGGGTCCAACACCTATTACTTCTCTGTTTGGATAAAATTACTATGTTGTGTTCATTGATGATTTTACTAGATTCACTTGGTTCTTTCTTCTTAAGCAAAAGAGTGAGTTGCTTGATGTGTTTAAACACTTAAGAATCTAGTTGAGAATCAATACTCTTCTAAAATCAAGATTTTAAGGTCTGATAATGGTGGAGAATATATTAATTCTCAGTTTAAGTCTTTTGTTCTGAACTTGGCATACTCCATCAAACTTCTTGTCCACATACCCCTCAACGGAATGGTATTTCAGAGAGAAAACATAGGCATATTGTAGAAACTAGTCTGACCTTGTTATATCAGTCTCACTTTCCTCTCAATTACTAGTCTTATGCCTTTTCCACTGCCTCATTTCTAATTAATAGGCTACCATCTTCTGTTCTAGGTCTGATATCCCCTTAGGAAAAGGTCAATCACATGTCACCTCCTTTTACTGCCCTTAAGACCTTTGGATATGCTTGCTACCAGTACCTTAGGCCTTATAATAAGCATAAATTAAAGCCTAGATCTATGGAGTGTGTGTTTCTAGGTTACCCTCCTTTGCCCAAAGGGTATTTATGCTTGGACACTACTACTAACACTATTTACACAGTCTACTATGCTTTATTTAAGGAGGATGTGCTTCCTTTTTCCCATAAGTCTGATCTCATCATTTCTCATGTTCCTTTCTCCACTCCTGTTCTTAATTCAAACTGGTTTCCAAACTCCTCTATCCCTACTTCCATCTTCATTTACTCCTACTTCATCTTCATCTTCTCCTTCTTCACTTGATTGTCTTTCCTTGGAACTGTTTCAGTCCTGTACTCCAATTTCTTGTGTTCTTGATCCACCTTTAGAGTCCCCTTCCTCTTTTGCTTCCCCTTCCTTGTTGTACAATCCTACTATTAATCTTGATTTACCTTCTTCTTCTTCTTCTTCACTTGATGTCTCTATTCCTGTAAATACACATCCCATGCTCACCAAGTCTAAACTTGGTTTCCACAAGCCTAAAGTTCTTTAGGTTACCACTTACTATACATATCAGGAGCCTCCTTCTTTTGCTGTGGCTGCAAGATTTCCTCAATGGGTTGCTGCTATGGATTCTAAGTTTCACTCACTTCTCAAGCAGCAAACTTGGTCACTTGTACCTCCACCTACTGATAAGAATGTTGTTACTAGCAAATGGGTTTATAAGTTCAAAAGGAACAATGATGGCCTATAGCTAGGTATAAGGCACGGCTAGTGGGTAAGGGGTTTCTTCAACAATATGGTTTGGACTATAAGTAACCGTTAGTCTTGTGGTTAAGCCAGCTACAATGAGGTTACTTTTGGCTCTTGCAGTGACTTATGGCTGGTCTTTGAAGCAATTAGATGTGAGCAATGCCTTCCTACATAATGTGCTCAAGGAAGAGGTGTATATGACACAACCTCAAGGCTATATTGTTAAGTCTTGTCCTAATCATGTTTGCCTTTTGCATAAGGCTCTCTATGGCCTGAAGCAAGCTCTTAAGGCTTGGTTTGAGAGGTTCAACACTCAGCTACTACACATTGGGTTTGTGGCTTCTAGAGTTGATGGAAATCTGTTTATATATAATCATGATTCCCATATTGAGTTCCTATTACTCTATGTGGATAACATTGTAGTTATAGGGAATCATTCTTCTTTTATTGCCACATTTATTGATGCCTTAAGTTAAGACATGGTTGGGGCTTTGCAATATCTTACATTTACTTGGCCTGATTTATCATTTGCTGCTCAACAAGCTTGTCAGTTCATGAGCTCCCCTACTGCTAATCATCTTCAAGCTGCTAAACGCATACTGAGATATCTTCAAGGTTCACTTTATCAAGGTTTGACATTTACTCCTAGTCCTCTCACTTTGTCTGCATGTAGTGATATTGATTGTGTTGGAGAACCTATGGATAGAAAATCTATTTATGGAATGTTGGTGTTTCTTGGTAATTCCCCTATTACTTGGTCTACTAAGAAGCAGCCAACTGTCTCTCTCTCTTCCACTGAGGCAAAGTATAGAGCACTAGCTTCTTCAACTGCTAAGCTTTGTTACATCAGGATGCTTCTTAAGGATTTTGGTGTTTTTCTTCCTACTTCTCCAATTTTATGGTGTGATAATGTGTCTACTCTTGCCATTGCATCTAATCATGTCTTCCATGCTCATACAAAGTACATTGAGGTGGATTATTATTTTGTTAGAGAACGGGTTCTTAGACATGATCTTCAGGTTCAGTTTGTGGCTTTTCAAGATCAATTGGTTGATATTCTCACAAAGGGAATTCCTTCTCCTCAATTCCAATGGCTTGTATCCAAACTCATGTGTCATTTCCTCATACATTTAAGGGGGATGTAAAGCAACAGATGTAGTAGCAAGTGCTGCACGATGATGCAGTTGCCACTAATGACTGATGAAGGAAGATAGTGCAATGCTATCGTTTTGAGTTCAGTCCTCAAAGTTAAGAGACCAGCCACAAAATGCACCGTGTCACTTAAAGAAAATGTGAAACACAGCTTTTAGAGTATTAGACAATTAGTTAGCTTTTAATTTACTATTAGGCACGTGTGTTTAGCTGTTAAATTAGTTATAACTGATTCTGTTATGTTAAGCCTCTCTCTCTCTCTCTCTCTCTCTCTCTCTCTCTCTCTCTCTCTCTCTCTCTATGTGTATATAATCATAAATAGACTCTTATTATGTAATTCATTCAGCCATTTTATGCAATATATTGAAGTATTCTCTAGAATATTCTCTTAATTTCTTCAGGACCATCAGATTATTAAAAAAAAAATGAAAAAAGGGATTTGAATGATCTGCTGGAAATACTCTAATAGTCATACAGATACTAGCTTTCTTCTATTTGATTGAGTGCTCTATTGTTTATTTCTTTGTTTTGTAACTTCATGTGAATGATGTTAGTGTTAGGAAGAGATTTTCTGTTTTACAGGGCTTGGCCTTGTTGGTAAGTTGGTTATAGAAGAATATGTGGATAGGCTAAAAAACTTTTACCTTCGATTATGCTTTGATATTAAGTTTGATGATGCACAAAAATCAGTAGGCTAAAATACTTCGAGCTATGGTAATGGCTGTAAGTCCTAAAAAGAAAAGAAAGAATTGTCAAGGGTGATCGATGTAACTCGGTCAAGGACCCTCTAATGGTTAAGTCAATTTTCTCTCTAGAACACAAGGATGGGAAATTGTGAATAGTAGAACTTACCCTGGCTGATAGGACTTGTTCCTTTTATAGAGAGTTAGAAGTGGGTCTACTTGTTCGGATCCACCACAATCATGGGTGATGTGGGTGGTTAATGGAGGAAATGGGAAACGTGGAGCAGATTATGGGGAACTCTTTCCACATTTTAGGAGTAATGCATCATGGTCTGATTACATGGAGCCTTATGAGAAATTTTCTTGTAGAATTCATTCAGTATCTTCTGGTCGTCCATGCCTTTGTGTCAATCCTGGACGACCATCATGAGATTGAATGGTTTTGTTATTAGTGGATGAGTTTCGGTCATATACATGATGCCATTGTTGGGCTTCTCTTTTAAGGTTTTCTGGATGCAATCAAGCTATGAACGTGGTTTGATTGTCTGGACGACCACTATGGACAAATCTTGTATACTTGAGCCCCCATCAAAGTTCAATAGGAAGAGGTCTCTTCTATGGATCCATGGCAAAGAAATATCTCCCCTAGGAAGTACGGGTGCAGATTCAGGTGCGAGTGCGAGTGCGGGTGCAGGTGCAGTGCGGGGACTCGGCAATTTTTGAAAAAGTAGGGTGCGGGTGTGGCGGGATATGTTTATTAATAATTTATTAAATTTATTTTATTTTTACAAATTATTAAATATATTTTCATATAATGGTAAACATATACCATTTAAGAGCAATAATAACTACAAATAATTCAATAATTTCAATTTAAATTATTTAACTTACAAATAATTTGACAAATATATAATAAGTTAATAACTAAATAAAAAATCAGCTCAAGTGTTTTTATTTTTATTTTTATTTATTTAACATGTGTTTTGGCCAATTTTTCAGCTAGTTTTGGTGGATTTTGGCCTATTTCGGCCCAAATAGACCCAAATTGGCACGAATCAAAGAACGAAAAAAAAAGTGGCGAATCGACACGTTAACCGCGAATCACTGTGTCAAAACGAGTCAGGTGCAGGTGCGGCGGCCCTAGAGCCGCACTCATGCTTCCCAGTATCTCTCTCACAACACTTTGAGTGTTGTAATTAATAATGATAGAGAGAAAAATATGTGATAGAATTAAATAGATTAGTTGATTTGGCAAGCAATAAATATGCAATGTTGACATGGCCAGTAGTGTTATTTTAACCATTAGATTTATTAGAAATATATGGTCTAAAAAATGAATAACTTTTATGAAGTTACACCTGGTGTAACTTCATAAAAGATCTGGGGTTCCAATTAGCTCAACTAGTAAAGTTTTTGATAGTTGAATAAGAGATTTGAGATTCAATTCCCGCCTATACCAAAAATCAATTGTTATCTTACTCTAATGATAAAGAGCATCATCAAGAGTGGACGTCATAGGTTGAAACTCTCTAAAAAAAAATAAAAGGTGTAAGTTGAACCTATTTCATATAATGTGAATTTATAATTATATTTATAATCTAAAATAAATAAATAAATTATTAATTATTTGTTTTGAAAAGGATCTTTGTTTTTTTGTTTGAAATTTTTTTCAGAAGAATCTAAAATAAAATTTAAAATATATTTATATATTATAAAGTAGTAATCCAAAATATTAAATATTCAAAAGGGCTAAAATTCACATTAATATTTCATATAATGTGAATTTATAATTATATCTATAATCTAAAATAAATAAATAAATTATAAATTATTAGTTTTGAAAAGGATCTTTGTTTTTCTTTAAGAAGAATCTTTTTTTTGTTTGTTTGAAATTTTTTTCAGAAGAATCTAAAATAAAATTTAAAATATATTTATATATTATAAAGTAGTAATCCAAAATATTAAATATTCAAAAGGGCTAAAATTCACATTAATATTTCATATAATGTGAATTTATAATTATATCTATAATCTAAAATAAATAAATAAATTATAAATTATTAGTTTTGAAAAGGATCTTTGTTTTTTTTAAGAAGAATCTTTTTTTTGTTTGTTTGAAATTTTTTTCAGAAGAATCTAAAATAAAATTTAAAATATATTTATATATTATAAAGCAGTAATCCAAAATATTAAATATTCAAAAGGGCTAAAATTCACATTAATATTTCATATAATGTGAATTTATAATTATATCTATAATCTAAAATAAATAAATAAATTATAAATTATTAGTTTTGAAAAGGATCTTTGTTTTTTTTAAGAAGAATCTTTTTTTTTTGTTTGTTTGAAATTTTTTTCAGAAGAATCTAAAATAAAATTTAAAATATATTTATATATTATAAAGTAGTAATCCAAAATATTAAATATTCAAAAGGGCTAAAATTCACATTAATATTTCATATAATGTGAATTTATAATTATATCTATAATCTAAAATAAATAAATAAATTATAAATTATTAGTTTTGAAAAGGATCTTTGTTTTTTTTAAGAAGAATCTTTTTTTTGTTTGTTTGAAATTTTTTTCAGAAGAATCTAAAATAAAATTTAAAATATATTTATATATTATAAAGCAGTAATCCAAAATATTAAATATTCAAAAGGGCTAAAATTCACATTAATATTTCATATAATGTGAATTTATAATTATATCTATAATCTAAAATAAATAAATAAATTATAAATTATTAGTTTTGAAAAGGATCTTTGTTTTTTTTAAGAAGAATCTTTTTTTTGTTTGTTTGAAATTTTTTTCAGAAGAATCTAAAATAAAATTTAAAATATATTTATATATTATAAAGCAGTAATCCAAAATATTAAATATTCAAAAGGGCTAAAATTCACATTAATATTTCATATAATGTGAATTTATAATTATATCTATAATCTAAAATAAATAAATAAATTATAAATTATTAGTTTTGAAAAGGATCTTTGTTTTTTTTTAAGAAGAATCTTTTTTTTGTTTGTTTGAATTTTTTTCAGAAGAATCTAAAATAAAATTTAAAAATATATTTATATACATATAAAGTAGTAATCCAAAATATTAAATATTCAAAAGAGCCAAACATTTCTCTATTTTTTTTTTCTTCTTTTTTTTTTTTTTAATGAGGTGAAAGAGTCGGGGGGGCCGTCCCCGAATTACTGCCAAAAACAAAAAGATTCCATAAAAATTAATATTCATCTGTTCTGGTCCGGGGTTTTTTTTTTTTTTTTTTTTTTTTTTTGACTTTTTATAAGTGTATTTTTCGGCTATAATATTCAGTCATATACAGTAAACCATGCTAAAAAGTCAACATTATTCAACTAAAGACACAACCAATTGAAATGTTTTGATTGGCCAATACAACACGTGGTCATGACTCATGAAAAATGAACGCAACACTAAGACTTTATTTGGTAAGTGGGACAGAAAAGTAAACAAGAAGGAAAAAAAATTAAGGTTATAGTGGGATATAAATGTATAAGTATATTGTCATTAATATTATTATTATTTTTAATTAGTAGAACTGTAAACGAGCTAAGTTTTACTGAGTAGTGTGTGTTTGAACTTGTCTCGTCAATAAAAATAAAATGCTTAAGCTTGACTCGAGCTTGAGACAAGCCTATTAATTAGATAGACTTAGTACTCTTTTGGAGTTTTAAGTCATCAAAGAAAACAAATCTTCTAGTTGACGTCAAAGACTCTTCTTTGTATCTCCCATACAACTTGAGAGTTTTTGAAGGTGCTAGCCTTCGTTCTCTAGGATATGCCCCTTTTCTGCATATATTGTTTCTTTCTTGCTACATACTTCAACAGCAATAAAAGTCTTAGCCCCAAAATTTAGATGTCAACTATGGATCCTCAACAAATCAATTATGGCCAGTCACATATCAGAGACACCCATATAGTAAGGCAGGTCAATGACTTCAAAAACCATTGCATTACAACATAGAACATTTATTTTATATATATATATATGTTCTTATTTAATTCTTCAACAGTTTTTTTTTTTTTTTTTTGGTTTTTTCTTAAACATAGAATTGCTTCTTCTTACATATGCCATTTACCTTTTGTTGCAACTTGCACCAATTTTCATTCATCATTTAATTTTGAATCATAAATACATCTGAGAAAAGTTCTTACATTAGCAAGTGAAATCGTTCATCATATTGTAGCTCCTTTCACAATCTATAGAAAAGAAGGCTCAAATATCAACCAGACACAAGAGGAACGCGCCATTTATTCTTTATGATACAAGAGAGAAGGCTTTCTGCTTTTGTACAACAATTCAGTTAGACACCATGCTCTCAGTCTCTTTTACGAAGCCATCTCCAGTCCAATCTTTGTCCGACTGTAAACCTTTCCTTACAGCTTTCCTCTGTTGAATTGCTTCTTGTTGCCTTCGTACCAAATCCATGTGAGTAGTAAAATACTGAAGAGAAACCCTGGAAAACCAACACAAAAAGAAAAGATAAAAAAGAGTAAAATTCCTTATCCCAAAAATTGTTTTATAATGGTTACGGTTGTAGTTCATAAAAATGGCTTCTAAGATAATGTGCATACCCCCTGAAATCTTCTATTGATGAGAAATTGTGTGCTTTCATAAAATCCTTCAGCTCAGCACATAGTTGGTTTACAAGGCCATACCCATGCATCATAACCCCAGTACAGACCTACAAACAAAAATTGATGATCTCATACACATGCAATAACGTGTAGGATTTTCTTATGCAATGTGCTTTGCATTATCTGATATAGAGAATTAAAAATAATAGCATAAAATAAATTTTGAACTAGAGACTTTTGGAGACCAAAGATTGCTGCCACTAGTAGCATCAGCACTTGGAAGTGCAACAGATCATATTGCATGAACTAGTTTATGGTGACAATCAAGGATATCTTACAAAACTTACTTGTTAGACAAGCTTCTAAAATAACAACCATCATGTACTTTTCCCGAGTTTTTCATATATTGTCACTAGACTATGCACTTTGATACATTTAAACCAGTTCTTCCACTTGTAGCATTTAAGTTCGTCTTAGTGGTAAAAAGTCATTGTTTATTCATTATTGTTATCAAGTCTCAACATCATCGGTTTGCTTAGACATTGATCAAGAACAATGTCATTCCAAATGCCCATTCAGAATACAGCTGGCTATGAAGGTCGTGAATTCTATGGACCTGAGAAGAACCCAAATTTTAAACACTAACAACGGTTTTCAAATTCCAACTGTTTAGCATCAAGATATATTTTTTAAAGGAATCATTATGCCTATAATATGTTAAAACCAGTACCATAATGCATTGTCAGAGTAAATTAGATTATGAGCATCAAGTCAAACTGATAGAGCTCTAATACATATATACTTGAGACAGTTCCTTGTCCAAAGTATGGTGTTAATTCTAATTTCCAATCTGGTTATTGGATGCAATGATATTGTGTATATAAAGAGACGATGGAAGTTATTTCCTTTTACCTGAACAGTATTTGCACCAAGAAGAATAAATTCGGCAGCATCACCTCCAGTCTCAACACCTCCAATACCAGACAGTGAGAAGTCCTTATCCCCAAACTCTGACTTCATCATTTTTGCAATACTCATAACTTTTGCCAGAGCAATAGGATGAACGGCCTTTGAAGAGTAGCCCCCAGGAGTAGAGTATCTGTAAACAAAATTTAAGCACATGAATCTTCATTTGCTGAATGTTAATCAACGCAAAAGTGCCATATTGCTCAAGTTGAGATTGCAAACCCCTCAACACAAGGCTCTGGTCGTAAGGTGTTGAGATTTATTCCCATTACGCTCATTATAGTGTTAATAGCAGCTATGCCCTCACATCCTGATCTTAGAGCCACCCTTGCTGGCTATATATACGAAAGAAAGTTTGATATCACTACCAGTAAAAATCCAATTAAAACATTGCTGTACATGAAAGCATGAAAGTAAAGACACATTTTGTGACATGCATCTAGAAGGAAAGGGAGAGAAAGTATAAATGGGAAAAAAAAAACTTTCGAAGTACATTTTTTTAACTCATTTACTATGATATATTCTCAACAAAAGAATGAGGTAACATGTGAAGAATGATGCTTCATCGTTCTTGAATACCGTAACATGTTAAGAATGATGCTTAATCCCCCATTCTCTTTTCTTATTCATAGGGAAAAAAAGGAAAAATCATCAATTTAACTAGGCAATTGTTTTATAATTATAGAATCTCCTACAATCAGGGGAGGTCAGTTCTTTTCTTTGATAATGTAATTGTGGTTTGAAACACCAATTCAACAAGGAAATTATTTCTCTAATTATTCATAAATCATTGTCTTATGGCATAACTAAAGGGGGGGGGGGGGGGGGGGGGGAGATATTGAACAGTTAATTCTTCTTTGTCACTGATTCATCAATTTTATCGATCATAAAGATTTCAGCTCTTGACTTTTTTTCCCCTTTCCAGCAAACAAAATCATGCATTAGTAACACCATGCAGGATTTTTTGCACAAATTTATTTGTCCTCAGTCAAAATTTTTATCTGTACACAGAAATCCCACTCCTCTGGACCTCCAGTTTTTATATTGTAAGAGCTTTTAGAGAATGAGTCATTCAAAATTTTATATGAGTTAATTTAATATATAAAATACTAAGCAGGCTAGCCCTTTGACAAAGAAAAAATTATTATCTGCCACCCACTACATAAAAAAGGTACCAAATGCAAGTCAATTGATCCAGGTGATGCCTCATTGATATTGACTTGATGTGGTGCATATAACTAGTTGCTGGTAATTTTTAGTATAGGAGCCATCAGTCATCCATGATCCAACATCAAAGCAATGCAATATATAATTCAATGTCTGCCAGACACACTTGCCTCTTAATGTATGGATCGGACACGATACTAATGAGAAGTGGTCAATAAAGAGATATACAGAACAAAGATGTAAGCCACAAATGCATCACACATGCGGCGCCTACCTTCTTCACACATAAACCATAAGAGATAACTAAGGGAACAAAAGAAAAAGAGAAAAAAGCAAACGAACCTGTGTTATATCAGTGATGTTAGGAGTCATCTTGGCCCAAACAGGAACTGTAGCTTTGGCATTTATCCATCCACAAACCTCTTCTAGAAGGGCACAATCTTGCCCAACTGCAGCACCCATTTTGCGCTCTGGCATACCATGGGGACATGAGAAGTTGATTTCTAAGGCATCCTAATAAACAGTTTCACCAATTTCAGATAACCCAAAAACAAAAAACAAAAAAAGTATGTATCAAAAGCAAAAATATACAAAATTAAGCCAAAAAAATTGCTTACAACTCCAGTTTGCTCAACTCTATCAATAAGTTCCTCCCAAGCAGCTTTGTTATATTCCTCCATAATTGAAGCAATGAGAATCCTATCTGGAAACTCTTCCTTTAATTGCTTGAATTCATTCAACATAGTATCAAATGAGCGATCACTTATGAGCTCTATATTCTCCCACCCAATAATTTGTCCTTTGGCTTTTGCCGATCCATTGACCCCTGCTCTTAAACGCGCATACCGAGGTGTCACGTTTATCACTTTAGATGCATCCAGTGACACCTGGTAACACGTTCAATTCAATTAACATTAACAAACAAAAGACCCAGATTTTCAAACCCTGTTTACACCCAACAAGCAATCGGTGTTTGTTTTCACGTGTAAAAAAAAAGTACATTATCATGAAATCATAAAGAGAAAAATATATTTTTTTTAAAAGAAAAAAGAAAAAGAAAGAGGAAATTAGTTAAAAGAGAAAAGAGAAGTCTCACAGTTTTGGCAATCACAGCACCCCAGCCTTCCTCAAAGGCTCTCTTCATGACGGTGTAGTTGGTCCCAGGTGGACCAGAGGCGATAACAAACGGGTTGGGCATGTGCAACCCATTGACAGTGACACTAAGATCAGGCTCAGCCTGAGTCTGAGACGCCAACACCTTAAACCCAACTCTAGTGGGTCGAGCCCAGGTCGTCCTTGGACGAGCCCTGGCGAACTCAGCCACCGAGTTGTTGGTCCTGATCTGAGTAAAACTGAGGGAAGCCATGGATCATGAAAGTCTAAAATTGAAAGAGAAGAGGGAATACAGGGAAATATGATAAGGATGAGAAATAATAAAACAAGAAAAGAAAAGGAGATGGACGGTGGAGTTTGAAAAATCGGTGTTTGAGTTGTAATGTAATACTAATATGAATATCCTTTGGGACACGAAACAACGTGGTGTGGAGTGAAATTATGGGAATCTTCTAGCATTTGGGCATTGAATAATTGGAGTTCAATTGGTTGAATATTTTAGTATTAGGAACATTAAAATATCATTCTGGACATACCATGGGTTAATGGATTCATTTTTTTTTTTTTTTTTTAAGAAGAGTTAATGGATTCTTATACCACCACTGTTTAAAATTGTTTTTTTTTTTTTTTTTTTTTTTAGAATCACCGCTGTTTTAATTTTTAGTAAATAGCAATAAAAAAATAAAATTAAAAATCTTAACAACCTACTACTCATTCCATTTTTTAATTTTTTGTTTTCATTTGTTTCTCAATGTGCTTCTCTGTTTTGTTGTCCACTTTCCTTGCATAGTTGCATATTCCCTCAGTTGTGAATTTTCGCTCAATTTAATTATATATTACTGGTGCGTAATCCATAGTCGATACATATGCATAAATACATTTAAAATTGAGTAATACTATAAACACAAATTACTTTAAAATATTTTTATAAACGGTTGATGTGACTAATTTTTTATTGGTTTTTATCTAGGTCGACCATTAACATCATTTTTTCATTTATCAATAATCACCCACTACATCTGCTATTTGTAAAATTTTTTGTAAAAATGTTTGTATCTCTAGCATTACTCTTTAAAATTACACTTTTTTTATAATAAAAATATAAATAATTAGTCAAATTATTTTTTAAACAAGTAAAAATAATTAGTCACATGTTAAAATTCTTACCTAAATTTAATACTACAACTTATAATCATTTTTTATTAAAATAGAACATGTAGTGATCTTTGTTGTGTGGTGATTTTTATTGAGTAGATGTGATTGATTTTATTTTTTATAATTTATTAATATTAGACTCTTAGTGTGGGGGAGCAAAAACTTGAGCCTTTGCATTGGGCTTAAGTCCCACACTTTAATAATAATATGTCCGAGGAGAAGAAATCATGAGAGAAAGCCCCGTAATTGATAGTAGAGCGTATAAATGTCCAAGGGTGTTGGTCCGAGAGGGACATCCTCCTCGGATCTGACATATGTCAGTAAAGTGAGCTTCGTCTTACCCTAGACCACCTTCCAGGAAACTCCAGCGACGAAGATAGACTTCAAATGTACAGGGAAATGATAAGAACACAGAAATATCTAAGGAAAAAGCTGCTACCACCACATTAAATGCATTACAACAGCTTTCATAGCCGCATTAATGTGGAGAAGACCTCTGAACAGTATTTTCAGCCACTTTTATTCTTAGAAAATAGGAAATGTGTGGAAAAGTGAACAGAGACTCAAGTACAAGGCTAGATAGTAGACAAGTGGACGGTAGGATTGGAAAAATGAGGACTATATAACAGAGGAGAATCTCCAGAAGAAGGGGATCGAGAGAGAAAAGAAAGAACGTTGAGGAAGATTCACTGTGTCAATAGGAAGAACACTATCAGAAGTAATCAATTCATCCAAGAACATACTCCTCGGACACCATCTGAAACAACCCACTTATTCAAAAATTTACTCCTCGGACTTGAGTTTATCCTTTGATTATGTGTTTTATCCTCCTCGGACAAATTTCTAATCCCTATTATCTGTTGTAAAACCCATTACCAGCCCAATTCTTTCACTCACGCTCTTACAAATTTATTGTATTTGGCTTATTGGGCCCATATCCTATTCTATCTGGGTTTGAGCTACGATTTGTGACCCTACACTTAGTATTTTGCACCTATTAACTCACTTGGCACAAAGATTAAAAAACTTAAGTGGACACATAGCACAATATTAGCCCACAATTGAATTCTAATTTGGAATCAATTCTAAACTTTTGCTTCAAATATAGACTAGTATGTAACACATGCATAGGCATAGATACAAAAAATAAACACATTTTTTAAAAGCTAAAAATATACATAATACTGATTGAATTATTAGAAAAAATAAATTTAATTAGATGCATATTAAAATTCCTTCCCGTCTAAGTTTAATACTACTCATAATCATTTTTATTCTAATTCTAATTTTTAATAAGATAGAAAGTATGCTGATTTTTGTTGATTAAATATATGATTGGTTTTTTATATTTTATTAATATTTGATTCTTAGTATTTTGCACTAATTAACTCACTTGACACAAAAATTAATAAACTTTAGTAAATACACTAGCCTCCGAGCACGCGCGTAACGCTCTTCTATTTTTTGGATAAGGGTTAATTTAGATCATCCATTATAATTTCGGATTACCACATTTTCCAATCACACTAGTCAATATTACTAAAATATGAATTTAATTACATTTTAAATATGATATAAAAATTACATTTTAAATATTAATATTCATTTTAAAATTTAATTACATTAATATTCATTTTAAAATATTCATATTAAATTTGAGGTAATATACATTTTAAAATTTAATTACATTTGATTACATTAATATTAATATTCATATTTAACGTAATGTAATATTAATATTCATATTTAAAATGTAATTAAATTCATATTATATAAAATTTCATATTCATATTCACGTAATATGAATTAAATTTTAATATTCATAATCTATTCACGTATTCATTCTTAAAATGTAACCGTAATTTGATATCAAATTTAAAATGTAACCATAACTTTTAAAATTTGTGTTGAATATGTGTTCATATTTGGGTAAAAAAAAAGAGCAATATTAAGCTTGTTAAAGCCCATATCTATTCTTCTTTATGAGAGTTATCTACTTATCTTTAATCATAACATTTAGCTACTAACACATCCATAAAAAAATAAAAAACCAACAACAACAACAACCTTAAATTCAGGCTTTAACAACTACCTTTAAAACCAAGAAATAGTACGGAACATTTTTTGTCTTTTATTTTTGTTTTTTGTTAAATGAAAGATCCACATTTGTTTTTGTTTGAGTGTTGTTGTAGGTTTTTTTTTTTTCTAATTTTATTTTATTTAAAATGTAGTGTTTTAATCCTAAAATTTAGCCATGTACTACTACACATCCATAACAAAAAATTAAAAAGAACTTAAATTTAAATTTCAACAACTACTTTTTTGGCTTTCCGGTAAAAGGCTGGCATTTTTTTTTTTGGTGGTGTTGTTGTTGTTTTTGTTTTTGTTTTTTTATAATTTTATTTATGATAGTTATCAAGTTATATTTAATTAATCCTAAAATGTAGTGTTTTAATCCTAAAATTTAGTCATGTACTACACATCCATAATAAAAAGTTAAAAAGAGCTTATATTTAAAATTTAGCAACTACCATTTTTTTCTTTTACAGTAAAAAACTCAAAAAAATTTTTTTTTTTTTTTTTTTTTTTTTTTTTAAGGAAATGCTCCAAATGTGCATCCAAGTTTTTTTTCTTTTTAGTGGTGTTGTTGTTGTACTTTTATTTATGATAGTTATCAAGTTGTATTTAATCCTAAAATGTAGAGTTTTAATCCTAAAAATTAGCCACTTACTACACACCAATAACAGAAGTTAAAAATAGTTTAATTTTCAAATATATCAACTATCTTTAAAACTGAGAAAAAAATAGGTAGCATTTTTTATGGAGTAATAAATTAATAATTAAAAAAAGGTAAATTGAATTTCACATATAATTATACAAATGATAAATATGGTTTCTATTACAAAAGAAATTTTTGTACAACAATTTCTTAAATAATAATCACTTCATGTAAGGTTTGAATCATAAAATAACTCTTGTGCATATATCAACCTGAGAGATAAAAGAGTTAAGGTTTTTTTTTTAAAGTGATAAAAGATTTAAGGTTAAATATAAGATTATCATTATTTTGAATCACCCAAGTATTATAAATTAAATTTGAATTAATCAACAATGATGGGAAAGTAGATGAAAGATTAGGTTATTGGGTTAAATAGAAAGGGGCCGGCTCCCCTCCCGTTAGAAAACCTCCTGTTCTCTCCATTTTTTAAACGGATGATAGACACGTGTTAAGTGACAGATCTAAGGGCAGAAAACAAAGCCACCTAAAAACCCAATTGATCTCTGTCAACCAAACCTTTTAGCAACCCATCTCCCTTGGTAAGCCCATCGGACCACCGGCAACTTCCCACGGCAGACCCACTGCCGCCTATATACCAATACTGCAAACAGATTCCAAATGTTTTCCTTTAAAAGTTTGGAAATCTATAATTTTGGAACTGACAAACCCTTCAAAGACACCAAATTTACAAACCCATGATTCGTGTTTTTTTCTTTAAAATTTTTCGAACATTAGGTTTTTTCTTTTTGTACACTTTCTATGACTTTCGTAATTGCCATTCTACCTTTCATCCTATAGTACTGTTTATTGTCTGTTTGTATTAATTTAGTACAAACCCACAAAAAAAGCAATTGAAGCTAAAGAGAATGTGAGTTACAAAAACAAACCAAGCGAACCCAACAAACAATTTTAAAGCTGAAGGAAAGAAATTGAGAAATGGGAAAAGAAAAGCAGGAAATTACGTGGAGGGAGGAAACAAATCCTGAAGAAATTTTGGTACTGGGTAACTGGGGATTGTCCTTGAAAGTGGTGAAGCAATCTGAGAGAAATTTGGTGAGGTCTAACTTGGTGCTTTCCTTCAAAGTGATGAAACAGACTAGGCAGTGGACAACAACGACATTGGGTCTGCCATGGGAAGTTGCCGGTGGTCCGATGGGCTTACCAAGGGAGATGGGTTGCTAAAAGGTTTGGTTGAGAGACAGAGAGAGAGAGAGAGAGATAAATTGGGTTTTGAGGTGGCTTTGGTTTCTGCCCTTCAATCTTTCATTTAACACGTGTCTTTCATCCGAATTAAAAATGGAGAGAAAGGGAGGTTTTGTAACGGGAGGGGAGCCGACCCCGAAAAGCCAATTACCGATAATAAGAAATTAAGGGCTACACGTTACATAACATCTACACGCTACATTAAGGAAATTCTTTTAATTATTATTAACGCTGCATTTTTTTTTTTTTTTTGAAGTAAAATATTTCACATTTAAAATATTTTACTGAAAATGTTTTCCTTTTACCACGTTTGGTTGCCAACATGTAAAATGAAAATTTTCCTTCAATCACGAAAAACCCAAACTCAAAATTCCGAACAAATCAAACTCAAATTCTCTAATTTCAGTCAAAGCACAGCCATGAATCAAAGTAGAAATTCTTAAACCCAAATTTTAATTTCTCTACAAACTCACCTAAATTTGAATTTCTCTACAAGCTCACCCAAACTCAAATTAGCTACCAAAAAAAAAAAAAAATGATATTGGTAGAAACCCAGCAAACTCAGGTGGTCTTTCACAGTTTTTAGCAAAACAAACCATGCGACTAAAACCCAGTGGTAGAACCCAGATCGACATAGAAACCCGGTGGCAGAAACTGAGATCGGCATCCACAAACAATCCCAAAACCCATATTGGGGAGACAAAACCAGATCGGCGGTGAGATTGGTGGACTCGATTAACACTGCTAACCGAGAAATCGAACCTAAGAACTGGTTGTGTCGACGATGGTGAAGCCGGTGATGAGTAGTGCCAACGAAATATGGAAGGGGAGAGAAAAACCAAGAGATGGAGGGTGATGAGCACAAGGGAGAGTGACTGGCTGGGTTGTGGGAGAGAAGCTGAGAGTGAAAGAGGGGAAGAAAGTATCGTGACTGAGATATTTTACTTGAAATAAACAGAGCGTAAATATTTTACATGTATTTTACCTTCGCAAATATTTTAACGAAATAAACGGAACGCAAGTTACGCAAGTTTTATAAGGTTACAGAATTCCCTTTGTGTTGCAATGGAATTAATAATAAAAAAAAGAAGAAAAAAAAATACACGCTACACGTCACCAAGAGGCTATCTATAAATTAAACTACACGGGGTAAAAAAAAAAGTCAGTCCTTCATGAAAGGAAGAGTTTGTGTTTTAATGTCTGATAAACCATCCACGGGCAATTACAAAAACTATCTATAATTTTTTAACGTGAGGGCCTTTAAAAAATATAAAGAAAAACCAAAAAAGATTTTGTGTTTAATTCTAAACCAAAACAAAAAGAAAGAGTCCTTACCAATATTCTTTTCCAAGCCGCCAGTTCAAACACAAACTCTCCTATTTGAAATTTCAAAGTCAGCCACGGGTAATAAGCCACCATCAAACACTCTTGAATCCCTAATCATATTCACCCATGGGTAAGTACTCCTTAAACTATGAATATTTGGCATCCATAACAAGTAAGAACTCAAAGAAAGTTAATGATAAAGAAAAGAAAGAGGAACTTGCAAAATATAGAACCTAAAAAGTTGTTGGAACCTCTGACAAAGCTGAAAGTAGAAGAAGAAGAAGAAGAAGAAAGAAGAGGATGCAGAGCTAAACTAAATGTCTTTGATCTGAAGGAGAATGAGAGAAACTAGCAAAATGTATGCGTTTGTGGGTCTTAAAGTATAAAAGTTTTAATTTACATATTTATCTTCGTTAGTTGAAAACTTGTAAGTGGGTATGATAATGATATTTTAGACGAGTAATTCTACGGTACCCCCCCCCCCCAAAAAAGGGGGGGTACGGTACCCATTAGTAGGTAACCTGCTATACCAGGTTACTTTTTTCTCACATTTGACAGTTCCATCCTCACATTATGCAGTTTCAACATCACATGTGACAGTTATTTTCTCATATTTGGTGGTTCTCTTACTTTTTTTCTCATATTTGATGGTTCCATTCTCACATTTTGTAGTTCCAACATCACATGTGACAGTTCTTTTCTCACATTGTACGGTTTCCTTACTTTTTTTTCTCACATTTGACGGTTCCATCCTCACATTGTATAGTTCCAACATCACATGTGACAGTTCTTTTGTCACATTAGGTGGTTCCCTTACTTTTTTCTCACACTTGACGATTCTCCTCACATTATGCAGTTCCAACATCACATATAATAGTTCTTTTGTCACATTTGGTGGTTCCCTTGCTTTTTTATCACATTTGACGGTTTCATCCTCACATTGTGCAGTTCTAACATCACATGTGACAGTTCTTTTGTCACATTTGGTGGTTGCCTTACTTTTTTTTTTCACATTTGACGGTTCCATCCTCACATTGTGCAGTTCCAACTTCACATGTGACAGTTCTTTTGTCACATTGGGTGGTTTCCTTATTTTTTTCTCACACTTGATGGTTCCATCTTCACATTTTGTAGTTCCAACATCACATGTGACGGTTCTTTTCTCACATTTGGTGGTTCGCTTACTTTTTTCTCACATTTGACGGTTTCATCCTCATATTTTGCAACTCTAACATCACATGTGACAGTTCCTTTCTCACATTTGGTGGTTTTCTTACTTTTTTCTCACATTTGACGGTTCCATCCTCACATTGTGCAACTCCAACATCACATGTGACAATTTTTTTCTCACATTTGGTAATTCCCTTACTCTTTTTTTTTTCTTATATTTGACGATTTTATCCTCACATTGTGTGGTTCCAACATCACATATGACAGTTCTTTTGTCACATTGGGTGGTTCTCTTTTTTTTTTTCTCACACTTGACGGTTCCATCTTCATATTGTGTAGTTCCAACATTATACGTGACAGTTCTTTTCTCACATTTAGTGGTTCCCTTACTTTTTTCTCATATTTGACGTTTTCATCCTCACATTGTGCAATTCCAACATCACATGTGACAGTTTTTTTTCTCACATTTGGTGGTTCCCTTACTTTTTTTCCTCACATTTGACGGTTCTATCCTCATATTGTGCGATTCCAACATCACACGTGACAGTTCTTTTGTCACATTGGGTGGTTCCCTTACTTTTTTCTCACACTTGCCGGTTCCATCCTCACATTATGCAGTTCCAACATTACATGTGACAGTTCTTTTGTCACATTGGGTGGTTCCCTTACTTTTTTCTTACACTTGACAATTCTATCCTCACATTTTGCACTTCCAACATCACATGTAACAATTCTTTTCTCACATTTAGTGGTTCCTTTACTTTTTTCCTCATATTTGACGGTTTCATCCTCACATTATGCAGTTCCAACCTCACAGTTCCAACCTCACATGTGACAGTTCTTTTGTCACATTCAGTGGTTCCCTTACTTTATTCTCATATTTAATGATTTCATCCTCACATGTGACAGTTCTTTGTCACATTTGGCAGTTCCCTTACTTTTTAATCATATTTGACTGTTTAATTCATACATTGTATAGTTCCAACATCACATGTGACAGTTCTTTTGTCACATTCAATGGTTCTCTTACTTTTTTCTCACATTTGACAATTTCATCCTCACATTATGCAGTTCCAACATCACATATAATAGTTCTTTTGTCACATTTTGTGGTTCCCTTGCTTTTTTATCACATTTGACGGTTTCATCCTCACATGTGATGTTGAAACTACATAATATGACAGTTCTTTTGTCACATTTGACAGTTCCATCGTCACATTAAACTGTATCAACATTACATATTGGTGTAGCCAACCCAAACCAACCCCACCAAATTACCTAATATTCGAAGAATATATATAACAAAAATACTCCTAAAGTTTCTAAAATTCCGAAATACCCATAAATATACAAAAATTACCAAAACGCATTCTAACAATAAAAAAATTACCAAAAGTAATCCCGAAACTCTCAAAAATGATTGAAATGATCTTGTAACTTAAAAAGTGATAATAATGCCCTTAGAACCTAAAAAATGACCGTAATGCACCTTAAACCTAAAAAATTACCGAAATGACCCTAAAACCTTAAAAAAATTTGAAATACTCTTGAAACCTATAAAATGACCAAAATACCTCATTAAACTTAAGAATGGCAAAAATACACCAAAAATTTTCAACAATTACCGAAATACCCTTAGAACCTAAAAAATGATCAAACCTTTAGAACCTAAAAAAATGACCGAATGACCCTAAAACCTAAAAAAATGTCCAAAATTACTCTAAAACATAAAAATTTTTATCAAAATAACCAAAAACCTAAAACAATGACCAAAAATACCCCATAACACTTGAGAATGACCAAAATACTTTTGAAACCCTTTAAAATTACTAGAAGACCCTTAGAGCCTAAAAAATAACTTAATGACACTGAAATCTAAAAAATGACTAAAATGACCTCGTAAACTAAAAAATTACTTAAATACACTTTGAACCTTAAAAATGACCGTATTTTTGTCATATTCGGTGGTACCTTTACTTTTTTCTCACATTTGACAGTTTCATCATTACATTAAGCAATACCAACATCACATCTAATTATACTTTTTTTACATTTGGTGGTACCGTTATTCTTTTCTCACATTTGATAGTTCTAATGTTGCATTGTGTCGTACCAAATCACATATGATCATACTTTTGTTATATTCAATAGTTCTATTATTTTTTTCAAAAAAAAAAAAAACAATAGTTCTATTATTTTTTAGTCACATTAGGCAGTACCAATTTCACATTTACTTTTATTGATTCATAACAATCTTGGTAATAATTAAAATGTTAACAATGAATTTTCCCAAAATAGTTATAAACTTGGAAATTAACAAAAATACCTGAAAATTAAGGATTTTAAAAAATAGTCCTAAAAATATATAAAATGACTAAAATACATTTTTAAACTTTCAAAATTAATTAAAAAAAAAACATTGAAAATGAACAAAGTAGCGCTAAAAATACATAGAATAATTACAATACTAAATATTTTAAAAATGATCATAATAGCATCAAAACCACTCAATTTGGCCATGTTAGAGTGATATCTTGGATTTTTTTTAGTGATTGTAAAGATATTTTGGTCACTTGGTGACTATTGACATCTCATGAGTATTTAATCAAACACATCTCAACTTTTTTGGTGTCTTTATGGTGTTAAATTTTCTCAATGAAAAAAAAGGTGACTCAAAGCAAACTTTATTTGTTAGGAAACATTTGCTCCTCTAAATGATTCCAAAGAAATTATATATTTAGACCATACAATGATGTAACTGTGAACTATAAAGAAGAAGAAAAAAATTGAAACCTAAAACAATTTAGGCCTCATATGTGTTTTCTTGAAGAATTTGAATTTGAAACCTAAAACAAATTTAGGCCTTAAAGCATGTTCTTGAAGAACTTGATATCCCAAATATGAAGGGAAATAGTGTAAAATTTAAAAGCAAATAAATTATGCATTCTAACTAAAATAGTTAATGATATTCTTGTTAGGAAATAACAAATTGAAGCAACCAAGCAAAAGCGAAAACACACATAAATAGCAACAAGCTATAACTACATTTCCAAATAATTTTGGATTTCAAAGTCTGCCAAAATGCAAATTTATCAATAGTTAACAATTACATTCAATTGTTTTCAGTAAACATGAGCACTCCTAACCAACCTCACACGGGCAACATCACAAATCTAATTGTCAACTACATTGCATGTGTGCATACAACACATACATTTGTAATCATGATTCATGAATGATACAAATTCAATCTCCCTTTCAATAAAAGAGAAAATTCACTAAATTGCAGCATTTTCCAAAAAATTCAGTCATCAATTTATACAAATCACTATCATTTGAGTGACCGAAAATAATCATGTAGTAGAATATTTCTAGCATTTTCTATTATTTTGGAACATTGTTCATTTTCTTTTGAAAGCACTAGATTTGATGCCAACTTGTATTGCAAATGTTCCGACCAATTCTCCTACAAAAAGTAGACATTGTTGATAAAGAAGCAGTTAAAGCAAATTATGTGAAAACTATAAAGCAAGTGAATATATAATGAATTGCGTGAATCTTACTAATAAATTAAAAATGATCCAAGTGTTCTTTTTGGAGGGCTAACTTGGAGAGCATCTTGCTCTTCAACAGCATCTTGCTCTTCAATGTTCTTCACTCTCCCCACACTCCTATCGCAATATAGCATGAAATAAAAACAAGGTAAGCAATAACATACATTAAAAAGTAAATAAATTTCATAGTTGAAAGATCCTAGAAATGTTTTTTCACTCTAAAGTATTTCTTGCCCTACAAGTTATACCACTCCATCTTTAAATCTCCTTTTACTAAACTCAAACTCCAAGTACTCTATTTTAGACTTGCTTAACCTAAAACATTTAGATTCTAAATCCTCCCTCCAGATTTGCAATAGAGGACAGTTCAGGGGAAGTTTATGTCCCCTTTAACCCATAAGGTTTTAGGTATGGTAATTGGTGAACCTATGTACCACTAACACTTGTAGTCTGGCCTTGTGGATTTATTTTTTGGTCTGGCATTATTGGTTCAACCTGTCAAAAAGTGAAAAGCTTCTTCCATTTCACTCATTGCTGAGAAAATATATTGGGAATTACTAGGAGGCAAGCCTACTTGCATGTGTGAGCAGAGAAGTCTCACACATAGAAACAGAGGGCATAATAGTAATGACAGAGAAAGAAAGAGAGAGAGAAACTAGAGTTTGTGAAGAGTGTCTTTCTTGTCTCCACAAGCAGACAAGTGAGTTTGGCCTAAACGCCATGCATGGTTGAAACATACCATCACCCTTAAAAAAAAGTTTCAAATATCTTACATTTTCTTCACCCTCATTTCATGCCAAAATGTGTGTGAGGAAGAGAGATTGCAACCCCACCAATCCAAATTTCCAAGATGGTGTCTATTATTTGTCGAACAATGAGGAGGGGGGGGGGGAGTTAACAACAAAAAAAAATTCAAATTCCGGACAGCAATAGGAACATTCAATCAAATTAAACAAAGGAGGAACATAAGGGCTAAAGAAGAAGAAAAAAATAAAGGAGGAAGTTAATTAATAATGCGATTCAAATATTCCCTTGACTTAGAGTAACACTTAAGAAAGTGTGTTTGCTTTTTAAATTAAAGAAAAGGCCAATATGGCCTGCAAACGCTTTTTAAAATCTCAGTTATGAGTAGAAATATGGGTGTCTTTTTGTCCACCTTTTTTATCAAGTCTCTCAAAGACCAAGCTAGTAGCAGCCTGACCTTGGAACTCATATATTTACATGTTATGCAAATTTTCACTGCCACAACACACATGGGTAGGAGGGACAATGTTATGATTAGAGGTAAAGCAAGCAAAGCAGGCACCATAATAGAAATCCAAAGAAGTATAGTATAGAGCTACCTAGCTATAGCTTTAGCTTTAGCCTTTGACCTCCTCTCAGTCTATTGGTCTAAATTGGGAGAGAAAGAGTCCTAGGATCTGGTGAGTAAAGAAGAATCAGAAGTGCAATGGTTTAAGGCGTGAGGGAATCTGTTGGTGGGGTTGTTGGCTATTTTGCCTATTTGCTTGCCTTGGGAGGTTTCAGAAATTAATGCAATTCAATCTTTGCAGCTTATTATGAGAGACTCATTTCAGGATATGGAGGACAGCGATGCTAAGGCATTGAAGTTCATTCAGCAGAACGATACTGAGATGCAGGGGATAGATGAACTCAGTTCAGTGGCATGTGAAATGGTCAAATTGATTGAAATAGCAACAGTTCCAATTGTAAGGGTTGATTCAGCCGATCTCATCAATGCATGGAATGTAAAAATCATGCTATTTGCTTGGTAAATAGGATTGTCCTAATTTAAGTCAAAACCCTATAAAACAATTACTTCCATAGGCTGGTGAAGAAAAGAAGAGTAAATAATATGGGCAATGTTTATTTCACACTGACACATACCAATTGTAGCACATAACTGTCATGATTTCAGTGCAAGAAGTGTGTGCATAGTTGTATGCAATAACCAGTTTGCACTAATATTTACCCAAATAACAGAATATCAAGACTCAAGCAGGCATATGGGCAATGCATTGGAGTGACTAGGAACAAGTTGCTGCAAAAGTCCTGGTGAATCGACTTAAGCCTGGTCTCAAGTTGATAATCACATCACTTCAAAGTGCTATATGGCAGTGAGGTTTTTTCTTTTATCAAGAAAAAAGAAAAGAAAAGGGAGAGATGTAATGTGTGCCTTGAAATTGGACATGAGCAGGTCTATGACATGAGCAACTAAATTTACCTAGTGAGACAGTCATAAAAAAGTAAAAATAAAAACAAAAAAATAAAAACCTTGCCATTGAGTAAGCACTAGCATAAAAAGTAGTAGTCCGTTTCATTCTAGTTGGCCATCCAAAAATGCTATTGACTGATTCAACATGTCAATACAAAATAACAGGATGTTTCTAAAAATTTCATTATTTTGATCTACTGTCTCTTTTATTTTTTTGATAAATCAGAAAATTTTATTAGCACAGACACCAGAAACAACCTGAGATGCAAATAGCAAGCAAAAGTACAAAAAACCCAATTCTGTACTAGCCTAAATGCAACACAACAGCTCTAAAACTAGAAAACACTTAAAACAAAATTCAAAATTTGATTCCAAGATGCTGCAACAGCTACAGAATTACAACTTAGTAGTACATCACGTAGAAAAGAAATGAAATAGAAACAAAGAAATAGCAACTCTATACCCGTGTCCTCCCTAGGACATAAAAGAAAAAAATTATTTCTTTATAAAAACCCTTCCCCCTTAAATACATAGTTGTTTCCTTTTTCCTCTGCTAACCAATAAAATAAATACAAATAAAATTTCAATTCCACACTAACAAGAACCCACACCCCCTGATGAGCAGAACACAAAGCCACAAGTTTTGGAAAAACTGAATCCCTAAAAAGCATTTCAACAAGCACTTTCTGTGCCACTTATATGAAAGAACAAAATTGGAACCTCACCAACACAGAAATTTGCCAACGTTACAGTGAAATGAAATTTAAGAGCGAAATTCCAAAATTTTCTCAAAAATCAAAAAAGAAAAAGGGGCACAAAACAATGACAGAGAAATTAGGGTTTTGTTTGATTCTTACCTTAAACAAAATCAAAACGAGTTGATCCCTTAAAAAACCCTCAGCGGTGAGTAAATGAGGACGCTGATGGGATGAAGTGAAGTTGACGGACATGGGAGAAGAAGCTATTTGAGGTTTTTTAAGAGAAGGAAAAAGAGGGAGCACACGAGAGAGAAAGAGAGGATCTGAAGTTGAGGATCTGTTTTTCATTTTTTTTTTTTTTTTTTTGGCTTTTATACACTAACCTAGTCTCCCAGTAACAGGTTTCGCATTAAACTTAAATCAACGGTCACGATTAAAAATAACACCAATTAATGGTATAGATTTGGGTGGGTACCGTACCCCCTAAAAAAAATAAGGGGTACAGTAGAATGACCCATTTTAGACATAAAAATTGTGGAATCCAAACAGGGAAAGCCCTTTAAATGGTAATATAGATGACACAAAATTAACTCACAATTGAAATTTAATTTAGAATCTAATTGAATTTCCTTAAAGGCTTTGGCTTTAAGTATATATGAAATAGACATCATTATTATACTTCTAATTTTCTTTAATAGTAGAACTGTAGAAGTACAATTCAGTGGGGACTAGGTAACTATGCAATATGAATGCATATAAATATTAGCTTTAACCTACAAGTCCCACACTAGTCCATAACTTTTTGATAAGATTCTAGTAGATTCAATGGAGGAAGGAATGAATTAAGAATTGGAAACAAGGAAGATAAGAAGGAGAGGAAGAATAGAGAGGTAAAACAATGAAGATTCTAATTTGAATGTCCTTTACAATTTCCTCCCTTCGCATATAAGCACTACACCCCTAACTAACTAACTAATTGCCTGACACCTTGGCCTAACCAACCAACGGCCCACAATAGCAATCTAGCCCAGCTGCACTAATTACTGCACACACCCACACACCCTCGTGTAGGCTCACACACACACACACCCACTTGCAAGCACACACACACAACCTTGCACATACACGCACACCTCTCTGCATAGCATATGTAGGCACACATGCATAGCCTTGCACAATGCACATACACACACGCACACCCCTCTGCACAACACATACTCTTACACAATTACAAATGTCAACAATACAATACTAAGCCTATCAATACCCCCCCCCCCCCCCCCCCCCCCCCCCGAATTAAAGCACCTTGCCCACAAGGTGAGGGAATTGATGCTGCAAGGCATAGAAAGACTCCCAGGTAGCATGAACTTGATCCCGCCCTTACCATTGGACTAAAACTTCAATAATCAACCTAATTCGAAGTTGTTTAGTTCTGGTCTACAAGATAGCAATAGATTCAGGATGCATAAAACCATCATAATCAACAAGAGGTAAAGTGGGAATGGGAATGACTTGAGCCCCCAAATGCTTCTTAAGGCAAGAAACATGGAAAACTGGGTGTAGAAGACAGTCTGAAGGCAAAGCCAGCTTGTAAGCAACTGACCCTAGCTTCTGCAAAACCTGAAATGGACCATAGTACCTCAGAGAAAATTTGTTGAAGCCTTTGGACCTCAAAGTCAGCTGTCTATAAGGCTGAAGCCTCAAATAAACCCAGTCCCCAACCTCAAATGACTTGTCAAGCCTATGCGGATTAGCCTGGAGCTTCATTCTAGATTAAGTATCAAAGAGATTTTGTTTAAGTAAGGACAGAACTTTAGACCTAGTCCTAAGAAGGTTATCCACTACCTCAACCTTGATGGTGCCAAAAATATAGTCCAATTGCTTGGGTGGAGGGTAGCCATACAAAGCTTCATAAGGAGTGAATTTGGTAGAGGTGTGGTAATTAGTGTTGAACCAGAACTCTGCCAAGTGTAACCAATCAACCCAAGAGTTTGGCCTGTCACTAACAAAGGCTCTAAGATACTATTCCAAGCTCTTATTACCACCTCAGTCTAACCATCTATCTGAGGATGGTAGGCTGAAGACATGGTCAAGTTGCTGCCTTGAAGTCTGAAAAGCTCCTGCCAAAACTTGGAAGTAAACACAACATCTCTATCACTCACAATGGACTGAGGCATGCCATGAAGCCTAAAAATCTCCTTCATAAACACAACAGCCACCTTAACAGCTGTGTATGGATGAGAAAGAGGCATGAAATGAACATATTTGGATAACCTATCCACCACCACCATAATGACCTCAAAACCATGGAATTTAGGAAGACTTTCTACAAAATCCAAACTAATATCAATCCAAGGCTTGGAAGGAATTGGCAAAGGTTGTAACAAACCCCCTGGCTTGGTAGTCTCTACTTTAATTCTTTAACACACCTCACAATGCTTCACATGCTTCTTGACATCAGATTTCATTCCCTTCCAAAAGAAGTCTTGTTTTACCCTATATAAAGTCTTCAAGTAGCTAGGATGACCACCAACAGGACTGTCATGCATATGATGAAGAACCAAGGATTTCAATGGAGAGGAAGAGCTCAAAAAGACCTTATCCTCATAAAGAATAAGACCATTCTGCAAAGAGAAGTTAGAGGAGTTGGAAGGGCTACTAGAAAGGGAAGTAAGAAGCAACTGATACGCAACATCCTCATGGTAACTATCCTTTAAAATAGTCAACCAAGTAGGGCAAGGGAAAGAAATAAGGAATAATGAACCAACATCCTTTGAAGATTGAACAAAAGCATCTACTGGTTGCACCTTAGAACCTTCTTCCTTTCTAGATAAAAAATTGACTGCCTTATTCTCCTTGCCTTTCTTATACTCAACAATGAAAGAATAACCAAGCAATTTGGTAAACCATTTTTGCTAAGCAGGTGTTCCAATCCTTTGCTCCAAAAGGAATTTGAGACTTTGTTGATTAGTCTTGATCACAAATGGCCTTCCCACTAAGTATGGTCTCCATTTCTTCACAACAGTGACCAATACCAATAATTCCTTCTCATATGTTGACAAAAGTAAGCCTTTGCCCCTAAGAGCTTGGCTATGGAAAACCAAAGGCTTGTGATTCTGCCTAAAGATAGCCCCCAAACTAATACCTGAGGCATCACACTCAATAACAAAAGGCTTAGTAAAGTCAAGTAAGGCCAACACTGGTGCTTATGACATAGCCTGCTTGAGAGTATGGAAAGCCAATTTAGCCCAAGTAGACCATTGAAAAGTGTCCTTCAGTAGGGTAGTAAGTGGAGTTGCAATCAAGTCATAATCCTTAAAAATTTCCTATAATAACCTGTCAACCCCAAGAATCCTCTTAATGCCTTAACAGAAGTAGGAATAGGCCATTGCATCATAGCTTCAATCTTCGTTCTAACCGCCTGACCAGAAATTAAATGCCAAAGGTACTCCACTTCCACACAACCAAAAACACACTTGCTTCTTTTTGCATACAATTTGTTGTCAAGCAACACAGTAAGCACCACTCTTAAATGAGACAAGTGAGATGACAAATCCTTACTAAACACCAAAATATCATCAAGAAGACAAGAACAAATTTCCTTAAGTAAGGTTTAAAAATGTGACTCATAAGGGATTGAAAGGTTGAAGGGGCATTTGTCAAACCAAATGGCATAACCAAAAATTCATAATGCCCTTCATGGGTTCTAAAGGCAATTTTCTCAATGTCCTCTTCCTTCATTCTGATTTGGTGGTATTCTGATTTAAGGTCCAACTTAGAAAAGATGGAAGAACCATGGAGTTCATCCAACAATTCATCCACCATAGGAATAGGGTACCTATCCTTGATTGTAGCCTTATTAAGGGACTTATTATCTATACACATGCGCCAACTGCCATTTGCCTTTCTTACCAACAACACTGGTGAAGAGAAAGGACTTTGACTAGGCCTAATAAACCTAACCTCTAGTAATTCATGCACAATTTTCTCAATTTCAAAGTTTTGATAAAAAGGGTACATGTAGGGTCTTTCACTGATGGCTTGGGTCCCTTCCTGAAGAAAAATCTAATGCTTATGACCTCTCAAAGGTGGCAAACCTGATGGAACAGCAAAGACAACACTAAATTCAATCAAAAGGTCTTAAATTTCAAGCTGAATCTGATCTAAAACTAAAGAAGGAATTTGGAAGACAACTTGGAGACACAACCACCTCTTAACTGCAGGTTTGAAGAACTTCATAGAGTCTTGAAAGTCAAGGCAGAGGGCTGTAAACCCTTGAGCAAAACTGGCTTAACATCCAAGACAAACTCCATAGTGAAATGCTGAAAGTCCCATTGTATCAATCCCAAAGTGTACAGCCATTGGGTGCCTAATACAACATCACACCCTCCTAAAGGAAAATCATTGAGGTCTATGAGGAATGTCTGCCCTTAAAGCTTAAGTTGGATTGCATTACAAGCACCCTTAGTCTGCACCAATGCACCATTAGCAATCTTAACTTCAAAGTTATCTTCAACAAATATGGGTAGTTTCAACAACACCAAATGGATGTGTCCAAGAAGTTATGAGTGCTACCCGTATCAATTAAGATCACCAATTCTTGATGATTTATCCTCCCAAGCACTCTCATGGTGCCTGGAGATGGACTACCTAATAAGGCATACAATGTGATTTCAGCAGTAGAATTAATCAAGTTAGAAGATACCTCAGAACCAATGCACTCCTCTTCTTGAATCTCCTCATAACAGACTTCTACTTCAGGCATAGAAGCTTGCACCCCTTCCATCAGGAAAAACTTAGGAGTCTTGCACTTATGCCCATCAACCCACTTCTCATCACAATAAAAACATAGCCCTTTCCTTCTTCTATCTTCAATCTAAGCAGCTGGAGCCTTTTGAAATGGTGGTATAGAAGGCTTGCAGATAGTCTTGGTAGGTGGAGAACCAAAAATTGAAGGTCTTGCTACTTGAGCTTCACCCCATGACTTAGTACCTTTCTTGCTAGCATTGAGGTATTCTTCTTGAATCTTAGCCAATTCAAAGGCAGCACCAAGATTTGGAGGGTTGAACGTCTTCATAGGAAGCCTAATTTTTTCCTTCAAGCCACTCAAGAAACAAGAAAGCTTACACTTGTCTGGAAGTTCCTTGATATGATCGGATAAAGCCTTAAATTGCCCTTTATACTGAGCCGCTGAATTGACCTGCCTCAATTTTGACAAAGCTTCCATGGGGTCATCATAGACTAAAGTGCCAAATCTGATATGCAAGGCCCTAATGAATGCATCCTAACTAGTGAATTGCCCTGCATCCTCAGCATCTTGGAACCAAACCAAAGCTTCATCCTCCATATGATAAGAAGCCAACAAGATCCTCTGATTAAGTGGTACATTGTACAATTGGAAAAATTGTTGAGCTTTATACACCAAACCGAGGGATTTTCCCCTTTAAACCTTGGAAACTCTAGCTTCACAGTTTTAGTGGTTAAAACTGAGTCTTGGTGTCCTTGCACTGTTGGAGACAAAGCCCTTGTTGGAGAATTGGGCCTAGATTGCCATATATTCCCAACTTTAGAGAAACCTTGAACTGTCTCAGATAAGGTCTACAACATGGTTGTCATTGCATCCATCTTTTGGTGCAAAACTTGGAATTCATTGTCATGTTGCTTTGTAGTCTTAGACAGAGCATTGTATTTTTTTGTGAGAGCAGCTACGGATCGAGTTTCTATCATGGTTACAAAAATTGGCTTTGATACCAATTGATAAGATTCTAGCAGATTCAATGGAGGAAGGAATGAATTAAGAATTGGAAACAAGGAAGATAAGAGGGAGAAAAAGAATAGAGAGGTAAAACAATGAAGATTCTTATCTGAATGTCCTTTACAATTTCCCCCCTTCTCATATAAGCACTACACCCCTAACTAACTAACTAATTGCCTGACACCCTGGCCTAACCAACCAACAGCCCACAATAGCAGTCCAACTTAGTTGCACTAATTACTGCACACACCCATGCACCCTCGTGCAGGCTCACACGCACTCACTTGCAGGCACACAGCCTTACACATACACACGCACACCCCTATGTACAGCACATGCAGACACACACACAAAGCCTTGCACAATGCACATACACACGCACACCCCTCTGCACAACACATGCTCTTACACAATTACAATGTCACAATTACAAATGTCAACAATACAATGCTAAGCCTATCACTTTTTCAATTTCATTTTGCTGTCTCTCCCTTCTCTAAGTTGCTCCATAACTTTTTCTATTTGATTTCGCAATCTTTCCCTTCTCTTTTCTATTTGATTTTGCAATCTCGCCCTCTCCGCGTTATTCCATATCTTTTTCTATTTGATTTTGCAATCTCTCCCTCCTCACGTTATTCCATAATCTTCTTCTATATTATTTTTTTTGTCTCTCCCTTCTCCAAAGCCATCTGCTTTCAACGATTTTGCGAAATCTTTACTTGATACTTCAATTCTTTAAGAAATTTCACAAGCAGATATGTGTAATTTCTCAAATTCTATCTATCTTATCTTCTCTCTCTCCCCTAAGTGGTTTCATTGTATTCATTTTAGTTCCAATTTTATTTTCAGTGTTTCTCCATTCAATATTTGAAAGTTAAGTGTTTGATGTTTAATACTATCACAAATCCGTGAACTTCATCGTTTTAAAGCAATAATGAAAATTATGTTCTGTTTTTTTAGTAGTATGTCCGTATATATGTCTATATGGAATTCTTTATTTAGAGCATTAGCATTGGAAAATTCCAATGCTATTCTATTTTACAATTCTAAAAAGTCACTTTATCATTATACCATACCATTTTACAATATCTCCACATCTCAAACTTCTACTTCCCTCTTTTACTCATTAAAATAATATATCTACATAATAAAATAATATATCTCAAAATTATATTTTTTCTCTCCCATCTCTCTCCTCTCTCTACATAATAAAATATTATTATTTTTTTACAATACTTGCAACAATGCAATTAATTCTATGTTTAGAATTGCACTGTAGCAGTATTACAAAAAAATTTGCAATACTGCTGTTTAGCATTCCCCAATGTAGATGGTTTTAAAGCTTAAAATTCCAAATAACCCTTAGATTTGGCATTAACATTCCCCAATGCTAATGCTCAATTACTGCAGACTGACTTCACTTTCTTTAGTCTTTTTGTCTATACCATAAGTCCAATTTCTTCTTTTGTTTTTTTATTTTTAATAAATAAATCCAATTTCTTTTTGAATTGAATATAGAATACATGAGATAGATGTCATCATTCGATTTTGATCTATATATAATTGTATGCATATAATAAGGTGTTGAGGGGGAAATTGATGTCCTCGAATAAAATATGGGGAGGCCAAGCTAAAACTTAATGTTGAGCTCTAAGATGATACTCAAAGGCTTTCAGTGTAGTGATAAGCTTATCCAAGCAAAAAATAAAAGTTGCACCTTAGCAAGAACAACATTAAGGCCCACTAAAACACTTCATGATAGTTAGTTAATAGATTAGTGGTCTTGTTACAACAATGCAAGAAAATAAAATTCTCCAGCGGTGGAATAAAATTAGATTTATGGTACAACAGTTAATTATTGAACAAATTTAAGAAAATTCACTTCAGGCAGTCCTTGTGTGTCTTGGTCAAAAGGGTCTAGGGTACTTTCTACTACTACTACATCAATATGAGGGAAAATTTTCATTATTACAAACACATTATATCCTTTAATAGAAAAACAAAAAGTAAAGATCAATGGCTCCATGGTGAGAAGAAAGAGGTTATTTGGCATGGTGTGAAGGGAGAGAGTGAGATTTCAGCTCAGTGCAGCAAATATTGAACTAAGATTCTTGTGTAATATGTATATGGGGTATGAGTGGGGTAGTAAAGGCTGTTTTGAGTGAGTGGGTGTGTAAGCTTGTAATGGGATGGTGGAAGTAATGCTAAAACTAATGGTCCGTTTGGTTGAAAGGGTGGAAAAGTGGAAGGATAGAAAATTGTGAGAGGATGGAAAAGTGAGAGGATAGAAACGATTTTAATTTATCTCATTTTTGTTTGGTTAGGAGTGAAAAAGTGGAGGAATAGAAAAAGTGAGTTTGTATAAATTTACTCATACACCTTTGTTAAAAAATGTTGGCCAATTAAAACAAAAAAGTGACAAAAAAAAAAAAAGCAATTACCCAATTTATTAAAAAAAAAAATCATGTCCCAAAAAAAAAAAAATCATATCTAGTTAAACAAAAACAAAAAAGGAAAAAAGAAAAAAAGAAAAACAAAACAACTATCACACCCACAACCCAAAAATAATAATAAAAATAAAAATAAAGAGGCAATGTGCCCACCCATAGTCCATGAAATCAAAAATGAAAAAAAAAAGGGGGGGGAAAAGGAAAAAAGAAGAAGAAGAAAGGAATTGGACATGGGCATTTTTGTCCATTAAGCAGCCTCATTTTTTCCCTTCAGTTTTCTCTCCATTTTGGGGAGAAAACTTTTTGGTGGGCCTGGGGAGAAAACACTCAGGCCCCACCATTTATTTTCCTTCCTCCCCACTTAACCAAACAAATTCAAAAAAGTTTTCATTCCCATTTTCTCTCCAAATTTTTCCATCCACACTATTTCACCTCTAAACAAACACACCCTAAGTCTTTAATGGGGAAGAGGATTGTTTATGGTTGATTAGGGAGCATTTATGAACTTAGGAAATGCAAAAAAGGGGAAAGAAATGTTTGAGGCTAAGTGAGTGTGAGCTAAGAAGGTTGATTTATGAGCTAGGAAAAGATGAACTATAAGCTGAAATATGGCAAAGTAACAAGAATAGCAGAATTTTCAAAGGGGTTAGTGTGTTTGTGAGGCTGATATGATTACCCCTTTATAGTGGAGCTTAGGGGGGTGATTAGCAAGAATCCAAAAACTTAGGGCTAGTCAAGAGGCAGAATGGCAGACTGTTTATCCTAGGATTTGGTTATAAATGGCTGATTTTCTTTTAGGGCTGCCTTGCTTCTTTGGTCAATATGACACATGGGTGAATATTTGGGTAATCTTGCATTAAATGCTGAGATTTCTGAGGTTGTGTTGAGCCAATAGGATTAAGTCAGGTTTTAAAGAAGAATCTTGGTTTCCCAAATTTTCCCCTTTTGGATTCATGGGCTTGGCACATGAACTAATTATTAAACATTTTTGGCGTTTATAGAATTGATTTATTGAGATTTGAGTAATTTGGTTATGACTTCCTTCTGCTAGAGATAGAGCTTTGAGGAAGATGATGAAATCTCATTACCCATTAGACTTTAGCTGCTAGTACAACCTCTAGGCATTGTTCACGTTAGGGAGAGAGTGGCAGAAAGTTGATGGAACAGCCCTTAGTTCATTCTTAAAGATTTGGTTGTCTCTTGTGGAGATTTCCAGCTGGACCTTGGTCAAGGATGAACAAGAAGGAAGTTGGTTGTCTAGTTCAGTCCTTTGCCTTAGCTGGAATTTTGGATTGGGCTTGTTCACATAAGCTGGACCCTCTGGCAAGGTTGTGCTTATGCCCCTTTTTAACTTGGGCTTGTTCTCCTTTTATCACACATTTGGACGTACAAAATGGACATTAATCACACACATTGCCATGGGCCTTCATCCCTCATGGACTCTTATTATTAGTGGATATTAAATGTAGTTAGGGTTTTGATAGATACTTGTAATGGATCTTTGGGCAATGATTTGTAATATTCAAAATAATAGCATAAGCTTAATTATTTCAAAATGCTTTATAAATAATATTTACTATTTTGAAATGATGAATTCCATATCATAAGAAATGTTTATGGTTCCCAAAAATTGTGACATAATTTAAATGGTGAGTTTGTGAGACGAATAATTATCATAGAATTATGAATAATAACCGTAGAATAATCATAATTTCCCATGAATTTAGAAACATATGAACATTCAAGCTTTTTCAAAACAATTGTGGTTATGGGCATAGGTAATTTAATCATATGGTATTTCCCAAGTATTAACAATATTGGATTTTTCACTAAATAGTACCAATATGAATCAGGCTTTTAAACATCACTAGTGAGAACTAGACTTTTTGGTATTGTTAATGGGATTTGGGTTTTTAATGTTGCCAATGAGAATTGAGCTTTTTGATATTGCTAGTGAGAACTGGGCTTTTTGATAAATAATTTGCCATGAGATTGAACCATGGGCTTTGATTATAAATTTGAATTCCATTGATAAAATTGCTTTGCCATGGACTTGAATCATGAGTTTTTCAAATATTGCCTAGCATAAGTATTTTGGGGCTTTAAAAAGAATGGGATTTTAACTTGCTCAATAAAATAATTTGGGGATGAGTCTATATTATAGGCTTTACAAAAATATTAGGTCTTATAATGTTTTATATTTGTAGCCCAATTTTGTGGTAGAAGGAAGAATAGTTGTGGGCTAGCATAATAATAGGCAAAAATATTTAGAGAAGCCCAATAATTTGTTGGTGATGTTTGAAAATAAATAAGTAGTATTTAAACAAATATAGGTGTAAGAAAAGGTACCCTAACATAAGGTTATCATCATGTTGCACCTAATGTAATTTTTTTTTTTTGGGGTAAAATTACTATGATATGAATAATATATTATACTTTGCTTCGTTTATAAGATGACAATGATTCAAAGAGTCACCAAAAGATTTATATGAAACTAAAAAAAAATTCTAGGTCATGTGGGTTAGAATAATCTTGAGAAATCATCTACATAATTGATATAATATTTTAAAACTGAAGACGTTTAACTTTTTATTAATTTTATTTAATATTTGGCTTTTACCTTGACAAGCTTTGAAATATTCCTCCGCAGACCCTAAACTTAAGGCTGCTATCTTCATAAAAAAAAAAGGCGAAAAGCACATTTTAGTCCCTACATTTTTAGGCGATTCGTATTTTAGTCCCTACATTTTATTTTTACCGCTTTTAGTCCCTATCCTGAAAAACGCTTCCTATTTTGGTCCTTGCCATAAATCTTACGTGGCAAATGGTCCAACAGTAAATGCTGACGTGTCTATTAAAATAATATTAAAAAAAATTATTTGCATTTTTAAAAATGCCACGTTAACAATTTAATTTTTAAAAAAAGCCACATTAGATAAAAATAATATAAAAATTTCTAACCTAATTATTTTTTAAAAAAGAAAAGAAATTAGTTAAATTTCTTTTTTTCCTTTTTTTTTGGAAGAACATGAAGAACTCAAACTATGTCTTCTTCAAATCATTGTGGCGTTTCGATGATTTCTGGGTTCAATGGTGGCATTTCGGTGGTGGAGTTGAATCGGTGATAAAAAAGAAAAGAAATTAGTTAAACTCAGCCTAACAATTTCAACCCACCGAAGCCAGCAATCACAAACTCAATGCCACTGCAACCCACCAAAGCTAGCAAAGCCACCGAAGCCAACAATCACAAACCTAAAAATTTCAACAATATTTACATACCCACCGAACCACAAACAAGCACCGAGAAACCACAAACCTAGAAACGACCAACAAACAACCACCAAGAAACCCAAAAATTTCAACAAAATTTACATACCCACCGAACCACAAACCCAGAAACGACTAAGAAACCATGACCCAAGTCCAGAAATGACCAAGAAACCACGACCCAAGTCCAACAACGACTAATCTTCGGTTGAAAGAGATGAGAACAGTAGCAATAGCATCGATTCACCCACCCATAACGATCTGAATCACGGCCACCCAAAGCCTCCACACCAATCTGCTAAGCCGATCTGCCACCACCAAACCCGGCCATCGATTCAACTCCACCACTGAAACGCGAACCCAGAAATCACCGATTCAACTCCACCACCGAAACCACAATAATCTGAAGAAGACATAGTTTGAGTTCTTCATGTTCTTCCAAAAAAAAGGAAAAAAAAATAATTTAATTAATTTCTTTTCTTTTTTTAAAAAATAATTAGGTTAGAAATTTTTATATTTTTTTATTTGATGTGGTTTTTTTTTTTAAAATTAAATTGCTGATGTGTCATTTTTAAAAATGCAAATATTTTTTTTTAATATTATTTTAATAGACACGTCAGCATTTACTATTGGACCGTTTGCCACGTAGGATATTTCTGTTAAATGAGTAACGGTAAGGACCAAAACAGGAAGCGTTTTTCAAGATAGGGACTAAAAGTGATAAAAATAAAATGTAGGGACTAAAATGGGAATCGCCTGAAAAAGTAGGGACTAAAATGTGTTTTTCGCCAAAAAAAAAAAAAAACATTTCAACTTAGAGATCTCCTATTTAGTTAAATAGGTCATACTCTCTTTCTTTTTTGAAATTGAAATAAATCTTTTATTTCAATAATATGCTTATTTTAAGTAATGATTTGTTTTGGATATTAAATGTTTTCTACAAATGATATTAGTTGTATGGGGTTTTGGGTCTACCTAATTTATGCACAAGAAAATCTAATTCTAAAGAATTATATACTTTGTGTGAGCGGGGGAATTGATTCATTTGTATCTCCAATCATATAGGTTATTTGTTTATACTGATTAAAAAAGAACTATAATATTATTCCACAAAATAAGAGATAAAGTTTTACACATTCTTAACTAAATTAACCTAAAAAAAAAAAAAACTCAACTTGTTCTAGTTTATATATATATATATATATAGTTAGGTTTAAGTTACATTTGGTGTAATTCTAAGCAGTGCTATACCACCCAATAACTTGTTATTTAATTCATATTTTGAAAATCTCATCGTTAAATTACATGTTTTATACCAATCAAATATTATTTACTACTCGATCTATAAACTCATATTTTATACAATATTATAAACTACAAAAACTTGAATTTAAACAACTGACTGAATACATGGCTATTGATCTTTGATCATCTTGAAATTTTGTAAACATGGAGAATATACAAAGATAATGTAATCTAATGGTAGATTTGTCAAAATTCACATCAAATTAAAAAATATTGAGTGATATAACATTGCTTAAAAATTACACTTTGTGTAACTTGAACCCTATATATATATATATATATATATATATATATAGACACACACAATTGCATTATTCCCAATATTAAATCACTATTATAATTAAATATTATATTCTTCCTATTTCTTATTTCATTCACGTTTTGATACGGGAAAAGTATGGGGTAAATCAATCTTATCCGATATGATGAATGAGGGATATGCCTAGATTTATATATTTTTGGTTATAGAGAATAAGAAAATACTCAAGCATTAAAAGGGATAGATAAGCTTACCACCAAAGCAAACTCAAAGGGACACAAATATCAACCCAAAAGGATTTAGCTAAAGATACAAAACTAAATTATCTCACCACTTAATGGGATAGATAAGCTCACCAAAGCAAACACAGAGGGATGTAGATATCAACCCAAAAGGATTTAGCTAAAGATACAAAACTAAATTATCTCACCACTCAATGGGATAGATAAGCTTATCTATCCCATTAAGTGGTGAGATATGATGAATGAGGAATATGCCTAGATGTATATATTTTTATATTTTTTTGGTTATATGGAATAAGAAAACACTCAAGTATTAAAAGGGATAGATAAGCTTACTACCAAAGCAAACCCAAAAGGATAAGAATATCAACCCAAAAGAATTTAGCTAAAGATACAAAACTAAATTATCTCACCACTCAATGGGATACAGAATATCAACACCCAAAGAGATACAAAAATCGAACTCACCACCAAAGGGATAATAGTTCATTTAGAAGAAATCCATCTTTTGAAATGCACAATTGCTATTTTTTTTTTTTGGAAAACACTCTAATTTATTCATTTTAGCCAAATGGCTTATATAATGCTTAAAACAGTCCTCTAAGCATAGGGATGCACATGTCACCACCAAAAGAGATTTAGCTAAAGATATAGAATTGAATTGACTCACCACTTAATGGGATACAAAATATCGCTATCCAAAGAGATACATAAACCAAACTCACCACCCAAATGATTTCACCCAATAGATAAGAGTTAATTTAGAACAAATCCATTTTCTGAAAAGCACAAAGGCTAATTTTTTTTAAACAATCTCTAATCTTATTCATTTCAGCCAAATGGCTTGTCTATATGCTACAGCCTTCTAAGCATAGAAGAACGAACACAGCAATTAAAACATAACATTTTCAAGAGCATAGGCAGATTTGACTCATAGAAACTAAAAATGAAACAAAAGACTGATCTGCCTAGGAGAACTGAAAAATAAAGGAAAAACATTTCTTAGGAAACCCAAAATAAATGCTATTTGACTTCTTGCATAAAATGACAGTATTTAATCTTCAAATATCTTTGAGTTGGTGGGAAATTTGTTCAAAGTAATGGCCATAATTGTTGGGCTTGAAAATCAACTTGGTTGGGCTTATTAATCTTATTGGATTTTACTGTAGTCTTCTTTGAACACTCCTCATGCCACCATGCCTGTTGACTTACACATAATCTGCCACTTCGCTTCCATGACACGTTTGTAATCCTAAAATCTACAACATAACCAAATCAACAATAAAAAAAGAACTTATTTAATTTTGATGATTAATAGTAGCTCAATGTAGGTATTGAGTTATTGTTCACTAAAAAAATAATCAACTTCATACTAATAGATATGCATGTTGGCAAATGCTATAAAAGAGTGACTAGCTTAGCTTTATTTGTCACCCAAAACCATACATCCTCCTTCGGTTCTTCCTCTATAGTATATATTATTAATTGTAGTATTGAACAAAGTGAAAAATATGTAATATTTTCTAACTATTTAGTGCATCGCACGAATTAACGACTAATAATTATAATAGTTTGATCTAAAAATTGGTGGATGCATACAATTATGACATGTATTCTTTTTTCAAGCTTATGACGATGACATGTGACAACTTCCTACATTTATTTGTATTATATCAAAAAATTATTTATACATGTTAATATGTTTTCCATAATACTAGACATGTGGCATATAATTTAAAATTTTGAATAAAGTAAATGCATCTTTTAGTATGGTAATTATGTTCATGTTTTCATTCTACTTTATCACCATTAATTTTTCACTTTTCATTTGCATAAAAATTTTCCAAATTATTCCCCAGCAATTCAAATATTTTTGTTTATATGTGTAATGACTGAGTAGAGAGTAAAATTTTATCCAATCACAAATCGACACATGCTACTAAATGGGTTCCATTATAATTATTCAAAAATCAATAAAAATGTTCCAAGTGTCAATGAATAAAAATTACAAAGAATATTCAAAAGCCAATTACATATTGACACATGTTGATATTTAGTTTAAAATTATATAAGCAGTCAAATTAAATTTTGCATTCATTTGCATAAAAAAATTCCAAACTATTCCCTGGCTATTCAAGTATTTTGTTTATACTTTATATGTGTAATGACTGAGTAGAGAGTAAAATTTTAGCCAATCATAGATCGGCACATGCTACTTAGTGGATTCTAGTATTGTGTGTAAAAAGTTCCTAGTCGTTTGTAAGTCATTTGTTTTTAGCTTGACACATTCATAACCTCCAAGAATTTCAAGAACTTCAACTTTCGAATATGAAGAATCCATTCTCGTGAGCTTGGTTCAACTTGAAAGGTCAAGTTAGGGGCACAGTATCTCACATGGTTTGATCAATCAAAAGAAGAGTCTCGACGATTTCTTGATAGTGGCTTAATCTATCGAGAATCATGAATCCTGTAATCTGACATGTTTTAAAAAGTCGATCGTTGCCTTAGTTTTCATGTCCTACATGCAAACATATATAAGACACTTTAAAGCATGACTACAATGGAGGTGATGGAGAGCTTGTGTTGTGTGCTACAAAAGACAAAACCTACACCTAGAAATCATCAAGTTATGAGTCCAAAGAACAAAAAGAATTTTCATTTATGGTGTTCTTGTTGCCATAGTGCTCGCAAATCAAGAGTTGAAGCCACAAAGTCATCCCAATGAATTGGTGTAGAGATCAAATCTTTGAGATAGTCCTTAGAGTCATAGACATGGTTCATCGAAGGTATTTAAAATAGAAAAGTCCAGGAGGAGGAGGACTGGAGCTGATTGTGGGGTTGCGTCAGTAAATCTTCTATTAAGTGTAGAGTCCAAAGGCAGGAAAATTCTTAAATAGTCCAGGAGTATAGTAAAATGGTGTTTGCTCCTCTCACATTTTTAGTCCTTTCACATTTTTAGTAGACCCCACTATGAATTTAATGAATGAACTGCACCATAAATGTGAGAGGAAGAAGCATCATTTACTACGCTTCGAGAGTACCTAAAAATTACTCCTAAAGATAAGGGTTTGTCTCAAATTGTGTACTTCAATTCTATTTAGTCACTTTCTTCTTAAGGTTAGCAAAAACCCCCATAGTGGTTCTTAGTTTTGGCTTTAGAGGTTCCCCATTGATTTTTCACATCATAACCATATTTTTATGTAATATACTTTATGTTTGTTTACCACTTTATATATGGTGACAAGTTGCCTTGTGATAATTAACCTGTAATAATTCTTGATTTTCCACTCCAATGCTATATTGACATGTTGGCTGGTTCATTTGCTTAAATAATTCAATATATTACTTAATAAATTAAGAGGTCAAAACATAGTCTTTTAAGTTTCCTTACAAAGTTGGATTTTCTAACAATGACTAAAAATGGGATGAAGGCAGTATATAGGCATCTTTGTAAAAAATAAATGAATTAATAAATAAAAGCTGATATTCTTTTATTGTTTTAAATTATTTTCACGATAATTATATAATTGTGAACAACGTCAGTATTTAGGAAGTAAATATTATACTAATACTTGAGTCAATATTCATAAACTTGTCTGTTTTTAAATAAAATAATAATATAAAAAGTCGAGAGGGAGAAAGTGAGAGAACAATTAACAAGAAATAAAGAAAATGATGTGTCCCCAAATGCAAGAAAAAAATTTATGTGGATTTTATTCCTTGTTTTTTTTTATAGCTAAATTTGGCATAGCCTAATAGATTAGAGTAAGTGGTGGAGTTAAGATTTTAGTTGGATGGCAAAATAAAATTATCAATTAATTAATTAATTAATTAAATAAAAAAAAACCTTGATTGTCTTAACATAAACTTTCAATGGTAAACTTTTCAATTTGTTAATGGGGGCAAAACTAACATAATAATTATATATACTAATAGTGTTATATATATAGCACTATTAGTACTATATATCGTTTTGCCCCTCTTGACTTTGCCTATGCTAACAAAACTTAAATTACGTGATAAGTAAGCAATATTAATTTCCCTAAAGTAAAATCTTAAACTTTTGAGTATCATGAGGTTTTTATAGTTCGAAGAGAAGCAAACATGTTGTAGTTTATAAACTTGTTAGACATGCTCAGTATGTGGCAGATTTAGTAGTTTCTTCCTTCATTCAACAACAAATTGATTTAAATGTACTTGTTAAAATTTATTTTAAAATAAAACATACTGTTTACCTTAAGGGGAAAAAAAACACCCTTTTGATGGTTCAAAATCAAAATGCTTACTTATTAAGGAAAGAAGATCGTGTATTAACTTCTAGATGTTGAATATTTTTCTTTTTAAAATATGTATCAATAGCGAATAGTTTGCTCAAAATTTACTTTATTCATTGAAAGCTCACCATTAAAGTTTATAATTTATTTACATAGCCATATATGAAATTTGAGAAGTGTGAACTGCTTACATTGTTCCTTAATCAATATTGGCATTCTTCTATCGTCTCAATTCGAGGTTTGTTTGTTAAATATTACACAATTAGAGTAAAATAATAGTTATGAAATTACAAAGCTAGTAAAAAGTAAACTAATTTCTAGTAATTTAAATAATAAATTCATGTTAACAGTATACAAACCAAAATAAGAAGAAACAAAATAATGCTAGACTAAATATAAATACAACAATTAAGGAAAAAAAAAGTTGGCAATCAATGAATCAATATTAAAAAGGAAACTATTTTTTCTGTTGTTTGCAAAAGGAAGCAAAGGAAATTTTTTATTTTATTTTATTTTATTTTAAGAAGCAAAGGGGCAGAGTTTATTTTTATTTTTATATATTTATACTTTTGAAGAAAATCTGTTTTTTCTATTGTCGGCAAAAGACAATCCCACCACGTGTCAAACCTGAGTGAGTGCCCACCACCCATTCCCAACCGAACTAGCGCTCCTTTATTTATTGGGTTGGAGATTTCGTAGCCTATTTTATACCCTCTCCTGAATATATATATATATATAAATGGGCCTGGAGCTTGCCCCAAAGCTACTGAACATGGGAAACTGAAAAGAATGGATTTTGGGCTTGTGGTATGTGCTTCAAAACTTAATTTGTTGTATTTTGAGAAAATATTCTCAAAAACAGTTTTCCAGTGTTTTCTGGGTTTTGGGACCGCCAACTATTTTTTGCTAATATATTTGGGATTTTGTTTTTCATCAATCTCCAACACAATTGTTTATTCAATAAAATAAAAATAAATAAATAAAATACAACCAAATACAACTCAACCCCCAAACATGGCAGCAATACCAAATCATCTAAATCAACCATATACCCCAAATAAACCGAATCGAGCATTAATGACGTAAAACCCTGATTATGCTGAGACAGTTAACATTACATAAAATGTTATCAAGTCATTTACAAAAATATCACCCAAAACAAAAAATGAGATGTTTTTAGAAAATTGTTATCCACAATGATTTTGGAGAACAATTTTCATGAAAGTGTTACCAAACAACTCTAGTGGGGTTCACAAATATTTTTTTGTTTTTTGTTTTAAATTAATTTTAAGATGGATTACCAAATGGGCTCATTGATTATCTACCTTTTGAGCACCTTTTAAAGCAAACATGACAAAAGAGAGTAAATGTGGAAGAAGAGAAAATGAGTAAAGTACAATTTTGGTCTTTTATGGCTATTTTTATTTGATTATTTATGTTTCAAAATTCTCAATTTGGCCTTTCAAGCCCCATAATCTGCTGCGCCGAACGGTCATAGATTGCTCGACCTGTGATCGCTGCAAACAAGCCCCAGAATCTGCTCTGCATGCTATGTGGTCCTGCCGAGAATTGGATGTGGTCTGGGAGACTGATGCGCAGTGGCAGTGCAGAAGAAACCAGACCTTTGTGGACTTCAAAGAGCTTCTTTCATGGCTCATCATCAACCAGCGTGACTTGACTTTTTTCTGCACCACGGCTTGGCTAATCTGGACTCAAAGGAATCGGCTATGTCTGAACAAAATTGCTATTAACTCCCATCAAATTGCAGCAACGGCAAAAGATCATGTTGCCGAGTTTGCACAGACCTGTACCACTCCTCTGTTTCCACGAGTTACAACCAATCCTCCTCAGACCAGATGGCGTCCTCCTCATCTTGATTTGGTGAAAATTAATTATGATGGAGCTACCTTTAAAGAACAAAACAAATCAGGTGTTGGAGTGGTGATCCGCGATAGGAACGGGATGGTTTTGGCTTCAATGGCTAAGCAAATACCTCAACTATACACGACTCTGGAGATTGAGGCCATGGCAGCTTCCACAGCGCTATCATTTGCCTCTCAGTTGGGTTTTCATAGAGGTATTTTGGAGTCCGACTCTGTGGTTTTGGTCTCGGCATTGCTCAAGAATAGCACTTATCTTTCATCGGATGATTTGCTACTGGATGATATTAGATTTTATGCTAGTTTTTTTAATCAATTACTTTACTCTCATGTAAAGAGAGAAGGTAATAAGGTTGCGCATAAGTTAGCAAAACATGCTCTTTGTATTTCAAATTTCTTGGTGTGGATGGAGGATGTTCCGCCACCCATATGCTCTGTTGTCCAAGCTGACATGGATGGAATTTCTTAATAAAGCATGATGTGTTTCCTTCTCAAAAAAAAAAAAAAAAAAAAAAAATTTGATTTTGTTTTCACATTAGCCCTACCATTCATTAAGCACTAGATTCATGTATTTCTTTTATATATTCAAGTATCAAGTAAATAGTACTTTGCCAACGGGGGCTTGGCTGAGTGGGTAAGGTTCGTTCGCTTCGTGTACCACACCTAGGTTCGATTCTCGCTACCCGCAGGAGTCCGTTGGTGGGCATACGTAGTGAGGGTTGGCCCCCTCACACAATACTGGGCTGGGCCTCATCAAGCTAATCCCAATATTGGCTCCCTGCCCGGGGGTGTAAATGACTTGAATAAAGATAGCTCATATTGGAGCTCATGCTAAAGAAGAAAACGAGCAAATGTAAGAAGGGATAAGGATGAAGAAAGAGGAGGAGGGGGAATATAAAAGAAATGAAACTAATAGAAAAATGAGATTTTTTTGAGAAATAAGAGAGGTACTCGGTAAGAAACCATTCAAACAACTCTTATGAATAAATCTTGTGTTATTTTATTCAGAATTCTTATTCAAATCTCTCATTGTAGATTATTGTAAACCCATAATACAAATTAATTGTGATCCCAAGCTCAAATTAACCAAATTTGTGTAGCCACAATATATATATAGAAAAAATCAACAACAATATTACTGTCTATTAAAAATAGGTGAATTTAAAAGACAAATAAATAAATCAAAGAAAGAAGTGTGTGTACTTATAGTACTTAAAAAAAAAAAAAAAAAAAATTATGTTACACCCAAGGGCAGAGACGGGGTGTCCCGCCCATAATTCCTAAAGAGTATGGTTTGTTGCTAACTTGCTATGCACTTTACGTGGCGTCTTTTGCCCATTGGTTTCGGCTATCACCTCTGGCAGCACATGCATCATCTTTTCATTTAATTGTGATACGATGAGCTTTGATAAACACCTATACAATTATTTAGGCTATGCAATGTTTTCTGAAAAATTGGTCATTTTTAAGAGTTTTTTTTTTTTGGTTTAGTAATGACATTAAAAATGAGCTTAAGAATATTTTCTAGTGTTTGGTACTGAATAATAACTATCTAATAATAAAGTTGTTTCTCCAAAAATAAAAATAAAAACATAATAAAGTTTTTATTATCTTTACTTAAAAAAAAAATCGTTTGTCAATCTATTTGCCACCCTTCCGATAATAAACTTTGAATTTTTTTCATTTTTTTTTTTATATAGATTTGCTTTGTGTATTTGTTTCATTTATATGACAATCATTTGGGAAAGAAAAATAATTTTTTTTTCATTTTTTGTCCATGTCTTTTTTAAAAGTTCAAAACCCATAAAAAGAAAATAAAGGTTGAAAAAAATGAGTAAGAGTTTTAATTGAAACAAGAAAAAAATAAATACTAGAAAAACATTATTGTTATCCTTAAAATGATAAAAAAAATTATAGGGTAATATTTATATATGTTACAATAGTTCGTTAGTTAAATTCAAGTACATAGTTATATTAGTTTTAATTATCACTGGAAAAGAAAATATTGTTTGTGCTTCATTGGTTAATGCAAGTATGCAACCATGTGTTCAAATTTAATTTAGAAATTTAATGTCCTGTACTTGAACCATACCTAAGTTTTGTCCAAAATTATAAAAGAAGCTCAAATTCAAAAATAGTTTTACATCTGTGGTTGTACCCTCTAACTACATACCCCATGTGTTTCCCTAGTATGTCAAACGAACAGGGAATACAAAGTACCACGTACGGCAATTTGGGGCTGCTCTAATCACTTATTTACACAGTTATAATCTATACTACTATTTAAGGGGCTTTTCCTATTTGGATTCCTCATTTTTTAGTTCAAAAATGCCCCTACACCTCTATGTTTAAGTAGAGACAAAACTAAAGGACATTCTGGTAAAAATACAACTCTAACTCCCACTAAAACATTGCCTAAAAAATAGGATTACTTTCCTGTAATTTTTCGAATTGCTTTATCCACTTATAAATTAGATTCATTAAAAAAAAAAACACTTATAAATTAGATTCTCAAAATAAAAATACATGATTTTTTTTTTGGCTAAAAAAAAAAAAGCCTCACCACACGCGTGTAGCGCGTGTGATGAGGCTAGTCTATACTACTATTTAAGGGGCTTCCCCTGTTTGGATTCCTCATTTTTTAGTTCAAAAATGCCCCTACACCTCTATGTTTAAGTAGAGACAAAACTAAAAGACATTCTGGTAAAAATACTACTCTAACTCCCACTAAAACATTGCCTAAAAAATAGGATTACTTTCCTGTAATTTTTCAAATTGCTTTATCCACTTATAAATTAGATTCATTAAAAAAAAAAAACATTTATAAATTAGATTCTCAAAATAAAAACACATGATTTTTTTTTAGCTAAAAAAAAAAGCCTCACCACACGTGCATAGCGCGTGTGATGAGGCTAGTGTGTCTAAAGTGGTTGTCAAAATCCTTGGAAGATGGGTCTTTAATTTATTATTATGTCATCTTGCCAATATGATTGCTGATTAGCTAAATGACTTAGCTACACAATTTCTAAAGGTATATTTTTTATTGTTAATGAAAATATCACCTTAACTGACCTAGGTAAAGAAAGACAAAAGTCGTATTGGATTAGAAAGATAGGACCACAACTTATTTCGTGCTCATTTTCACAATTATTTGATATGATTGACTATGAATGATGAAGAAAAAAAAAACTGGTAAATTTATGTGAAAATGATAAACAGACAGTCACAATCTGCCACATAGAATTGTTATAGAAAATGATGTGATAAGAGATTATGGTCTGAGAATAATTCACTAGATTATATGTGAAAGTTTCGAGAACTTTCACTCTTGTGTGAAGTAGCCCAAATTGGTAGACATTTGCATAGGAGAGATGCTTGACGAGTACCGCCCTTACCTTGAAATCTTGTAAATTACAAGGTTTGCTCGACTAATAAAAGGTTGCTAGGAAAATAAGCTGCTTGGTAAAGAAACTGGCCAAGGGCGTATAAAGAGTATCACCAAGAATAGGTGTATTACATGCTTAGGAATATGATTTGACACGTTTAAAGCTGGGACTAAGGCTGTGTTTGTTTTGGGTGAAAATCACTTCCGGAAATCATTTTCCCCCAAACCCGCATGTTTAGCTGTCACGGAAAATGATATTTTCCAGAAAATGACTTCCGGTTGACCAATATTTTCACCTTTGACCCGGAAATGATTTTCTCCCCTCATTTTCACTTCAAAGCATTTCCGGAAAGAGAGAGAGAGAGAGAGAGAGAGCGCGCGCGCGCGCAAGAGGAGAAGAAACATTCCAGTCAGTCCGACGATCGCCGGCGGACTTCGAGCTCCAGGCGGCGCCGATCTCGCGAGCTCCAGTCCGACGATCGCCGCGAAGATCGCGATCGACGGCGCGATCTCGCGAAGCGTTGATCGCAATCTCGCCTTCGCGAGATCACGCCGTTGCGAGATCGCGCAGTTGATCACGATCTCGCCTTCGATTGAGATCGCGATCGACGGCGCGATCTCGCCTTCGCGAGATCGCGCACTTGATCGCGATCTCGCCTTCGACCGAGATCGCGATCGACGGCGCGATCTCGCGATGCGTCGATCGCGAGATCCCGCCGTCGCGAGCTCGCGCCGTTGATCACGAGATCGCGATCTCGGATCGCAATCGTTGATGATATTTTTCTTGGGTTTTTCTTTTCCTTCTTCTTTTCCAAACATCAGAAAATATTTTCCAGAAAATTTTTTGAAATGTAACCAAACACATGAAAACATTTTCCTTTTCGGAAAATAGCATTTCCGGAAAATAGCATTTCCGGAAAATAGAATATTTTCCGGAAATGGTTTTACACGAACCAAACACAGCCTAAATTTGGATAGGTTGCTTCAAATAAATAAAAAATCGAATTAACAATATGAAAGATAGGTGGAACTGAATAAGTAATGATTGAATTCTAAGAATCGAGATTCTATAGGCAAGATACTTACACATTTTGAGAATGAAATTGTGTAAGTAGTTAATATAACATGGTTGGGTTCAAACTTATAAGCTTAAATCTTTTGAATTATGTGGTATTTCTATATGTTGTATTAACTACTCAGTCAGAGGCTCTCTAAAGTGTTATCTCTTAAACAAGTGGTATCAGAGCTCAGGTGATTAGTGGCGGCACCACGTTCAATCCAGGCTGTTCCCAGGAATACCATGATCTGAAAAAAAAAAAAATATATATATATATATATATATATATAATAATAATTAAATTTTTTTTATTTGTTTACCCTTTAAAAAAAATTAGGAACACCCTCAAATAAAATAAAATAAAATAATTATTTGTTTTACTTTCAAGCAAATAATAATAATAATAATAAATTGAACTAAAATCTAAAGAAAAAAAAAATTGTAACAGAGCAAGCCCGCTAAGGAAAAAAAGCCCAACATCAATCCTAAACAACAGATGGTAAAGCAAACCCAATTTAAAGAAAAAAAAAAAAGGTAAAGCAAACCCAATAGATTACAGATTGTAGCAAACCCACGGATTCTCCAAAAAAAACAAACAAACAAACAAACAAACCAAAACCCAATATACTAAAATCAAAAACCAACGGATGACAACAACCAATGGACGGAGATCGGGCCTCAAACTCGAGCTCCAAAATGGCAGAACACATCGGATCAGAGATCAGTCTTCCTCGCCTCGACGTGTTGCCGACAGCACCACCCGTCAGCCTCAGGCCTCCCTACTCTCTCAACCTCAAGGTATTTCATCTTTACACTTAACTTCTCTCTCTTTTTCTCTCTTACAAATATGGGTTATTGGATTTGGGCTAATGGGTTTCTCTCTATCTCAGTCTCTCTCTTTTTATTTGAAGAATGAAAGTGAAATGAAATGAGACACACACTCTCTCTCTTTAAGACTTTATCTGATTCTCTATTTCTCTTTGAACTGTGATTGGCTGATTGCTTTTGCTTAGCTTTACTTTATAACTTTATTAATATTTGCCCATGTTTTTGGCTTTATCCGTTAGTGTTGGTGTTGGTGATATACAATTAGTTGTCTTTTAGTGTATTGTGATTTGTGATTGTGAATTTATTTGATTAACTCTTGTGATTGGCGGCCATGGGGCTTGTCTATTGAGTGGGGGGTGGATGAGGGCATGGGGCAGGGGTAGGATATTTGAATTGGGGGAAGTAAATGCACATGGAGTGTGTGCTAGTGCAACTAATAAACAATAATTTAATTAACCAATAATTAATTAAGGGAAGCAACTAATAAAAAATAATTAATAATTTAATTCACCAATTCATTATAAAAGACAAACAAATTAAATTATGTTAGGCTAAACAATAATATATAATTTTATAATTAATGAAACAACAATATAACAAATTATAGTTTATAAAAGATAAACAAATTAATGAAATAACTAAACAAAAATAATTAATAATTTTATTAATATTTCAAATGAACTTATAATTTATTGTTTATTTTTTTGCTAGAATTATGGACAAATATTTGATAAGAAAACTACTGGATGAATTTCTCTTTTTATTAGATTGTGTAATTTATGCTTCTTAAGGAACACCTTAGGAAAAATTCCTAGAGCTGCCACTGCAGGTGATGGGTGGTGAAGGTGGTGAGGGTGTTTAGGGTCCCTTTGCTAGCAGGGACATGGTAATTATAAAAGGCCCACACAAATGATCCTAGAAATAGGCCCAACAAAGAATGGTGTGTGGCAAAGGTGACAAGGTGTTCAAGATAGAGGCAACTTTTTGCATTTTTGAGCCTAAGGTAAAGATTAAAAAAAACAAAACAAAATAAAATTTTCCCGCAATATTTATTAACCCAAAAAAAATGTGGTTTGAGCTTTTTTATTATTATTATTATTATTTTATATATATATATATATATATATATATATATATATATATATATATGTATATATAGATTTGTTGATTTGTTATGTATTGTTGAAATAGAAAGAGAGAGGTAGAGTTTTTAGGGTATGTGTGATAACTATTTTTTCTTCTTATTTTCTGTTTCCAAAAACAATTTTCTATTTTTGAGACTAAAAAACTTGTTTGGCAAATCAAAATGGACAGAAAACAAAAACTATTTTCAAAACTCAATTTGTGAAGGAAATTGAAAACATGCAAAAAGCTGTTTTTAGTTTCTAATTTTCAAAAATCAATGAAAACACGCATTTAATTTAATGAATCTGTCTCATTTAATGAGTTAGCATTAAAGTTCAAATCCTAGTAACAACATATTTTAGTATTTTCTATTTTTTTTCTTCAAAAAATTATCTTTTTAATTTCAACTAACCAAACATGTTTTTGATTTCAAAAATACAAGAAAATTTTTTTTTTATTTATATTCCCAAAAACAAGTTTTTGAAAATGGAAAATAAGAATTGTTACCAAATATAACCTTAGCTTCTAGGTCACAAAAAATTATCTTTTCTACTTTTTATATTTCAGTATAATTCATTGGCCTCCTTTCCCCATTTGTTTTTCTTTAAGAAGTTTTTTTTCCCCTTATTTTTTGGCTACATTTGGCATCCTTTCCTTTTTTCTTTTTTTTTTTGTTCTTTTTGTTAGATATTTTTTTTCCTTATTTTTTGGCTATATTTTTGGCCTCCTTTCCCCTTTTTTTGGCTCTTAGAAGTTTGTTCTCCTTATTTGTTTGGCTATAATTTGTGGTTTAATTTATTCATTTTACAAAATTAACATTTTTTTTCCTTCACAAATCAAAGAACTAACCTAATTGGATAAAATTTAGGGGTCATCCACAATTTGGGGACAAAGCAAGCCTAAATGGCCCACACAAACTATCTCGGAGAAAAAACAACAAAAGAGTGTTGCTAATGGTGCTAAGTGTGCGATTTTAATGGACATAATTCTGCAGGCCGATTCCCATGGATGAGCATAAGAAGTTGAGTGCATAGTTTAAATTGATAAAATGTATTTTTTTTAAAATAAAAATTAAAGAATTGAGAAGAGGTAAAATTAGCTCTTTTCACATGATACCATTCAAGATAACGGCAGAATTGATGGCGGTGTGGAAAATGTAACACGGGTTATAATTTAGGGTGTTAATTGTGCATTTTGAAAATTTTGGATACAAAATATAATTTAGAGTATTTTTTTTAGGGTGATAAAGTGTAATTTCTTTAATTTTTAACCATATATTAACAATTAGAATTAACAATATTAAGATTTTTCTATAAAAAAAAAAATAGAATATTATAATGCTATAAGAGATAATGATTTATTTATAAAATTGCCACAAACTTCAAGAAATAAGTGTCATTTCCAATAGTTTTGAGAGATGAAAAATTATTATAGAGTATGCCTTGAGTATTCCAAGGGTCTGTTTGGATAATACTTGTTTTGTTGAAAATTGAAAACACTATAATAAAATAATTTTTAAATATGTGAATAGTGGCATGAGACCTATTTTTAATAAAAATTTTGTTGAAAAAAGGTGTTTGTGGGTCCCGTGAATAGTGCACAAGACCCACTAGAATCTCTCAAAAGTGCTGGAATGCGCTTCAAAAAAAAAAAAAAAGTGAAATGCAGACGCAATAAGTTTTCAGCTATCCAAACATATCTAAGAATCTGTTTGGGAAAAATTATTTAGTTTTTTTTGAAATTTTTTTTTCTGAAAGTGTAATAAAAGATACTTGTACCTTGAAAAAATTTGAAAAAGTGAAAAAATACGGAAAAAAATAAATGTTTTAAAAAGTTGTACATAAAAACTAAAAACTAATGTCAAACTCTTCCTAAATAGTTACCCTTAGAGAGGTGCTATCAAAAAATTGCTTTTAGTGAGGGTATCATTTTCTTAAATCTTAGGGGAGATTTAATGTAATTTTTCTATTAAATTTTTAATAAATTACGTAACATTTTAGAAAGAAAGAAAGAAAAAAATAAAATAAAATAAAATAAAAGGACTTTTGTGTTTTTATTTTTTCTTGTTTATGAAAACTAAAAACAACGTCATAATTTTAGAATGTAGAAAAGTCACGCATGACATCATGGATGATTTATTGCACCCAACTTGGTATTCACCGCTTCGCAGCAACAAGGAGCCTCTGAGGTTCACGCATCCAGAAATGTATGATTTAGACAGATTTGGCTTTTTTTTCTTTTTTCTTTTTTAAATATATAATGGAGTTATTTGCTGACTCATGTATGGTCCCCCTCCAGTATTTGTGGATCGAAGCTATCTCGAAATATCCTCTTTAACAGACTACTACAACAAGTACCCTTTTTTTCAATGAAAATAAAACATCGACCGTTGATCTCCTTGTAAACCACTTGACTTGATCAATTTCATTCAAAGAATATTATGTGCTTTAATCTTGTTAACAAATGCATTTGCCTGGAGGCCTTAAAAATGAACCTTGCATTTATGTGTTGTAAGTTTTTTTGTTTTTTTATTTTTAAGAAATAATTACAACATATTACTGATCTACGTCTTGGACTCTTTACTCCCTAGATCCGCAAACACTTTATGTATAAAAATATACCGATTCAACTATAAAGCCATGGAGCCCACTAATAATAAAGAGTAAAAGTGAAGGCAGACATGGAGCCCACTAATAATAAAGAGTAATTAAACCAAATGAAAACCATTTGATGGTTTTCAAGGAAACTGAATAGGGACAAGTCTCGGAATGCAGTAGCCCCACTCTAGTCTACTTCTACCATTGGGTTTTAGTCTCCTTTCTTGCACTGCTTATATTGAATTCCAGTTGGATTACCTGAAAACATGACCAGATTTCAATCTTTTTGGCTTTATTTTGAAGCTAGTATTTTTTTTGTAATGTCACAAAATGGCAGGGATTAGGAGTGTGTATAGTGCAGTGAGGTGTGGTTTGGTTGATTTTTATATATATTGAAAACATATATTAAATGTAAAATAAAATTTGTATATTAATAGGTGCAATGTGGGTGCTGTTTTTATAGTTTTTTCGCAAAACGCAAGCAGTTGTTTGTGTGGTACCACATTTAAAGGTCGGTTTTAGTCGATTTGGGTATAATTATGTGATCAAACCAATTTTTTACAACGTAGCGATGATCATCTTAACTCTTAATAAGGAGCAGGACTATGTGGTGATGCATGACAACTTGCAACTTGCAAGTGGGGGCCTACCTAAAAGGCTAGAAACCGACCAGATAAAAAGATTTACGCAAATGGAAAACCTTCAAAAGGTTGTGTAAACAGTACTCAAAAGAAAAGGTAGTAGTGGAAACAAAACCACGAGTGTAGTACCAATACCTTTTACTTTATACTGAACACCACGTGTGTCGCGTTTTCCATAATTTCGCACTTTTTAAAAATTAAAAAAAAAAATTTATAATTTTGCAATTTTGCTTCTTAAAAGTTCTGTAATGTGAATCTAGATCAGAAAATTGAATAGAAGAAAGTTGGATAATTTGAGATTATTGAGATATTTTTAGCTTTTATTTTTTTAATTCCTTGAGTTGTACATAGTTATTAAAGCCGTACCAGCCGTACCAATGGTTGACCCGATGGAAGAATTGGTTGAATTGTAGATTTATTAATTAATTAAATAAAATATTTTATAATTATAAAAAATAACTCATAATATTACTACATTTAGGTAAATTAATAAATTATAACAATAAAAGAAACTCAGGTTAGAGTACTTGAGTTAACTAACTCAGGTTACTTTTGAAGACTTACTATGGTTCACTTCATCTATAAATAGACAGACTTTGAAGAAAGAAGTCAGGTTCAAATTTAAGGTCCAAAAATTCTCAGGTCCAGAATTAAGGTCCAAATTCTTTAAGTTCTAGAGAGAAGATAGCTCTCTCCCTCTCCCTTAGAAACACTCTTATAATCCTTCATCTCTTGTAATACAATAACCTTTCCCTTCAGATAGAATCTTGTAACCTTTTAGTTTCAAAGACAAATTTTACTTTGTAACCTTGTAACTCTTCAAACAGTTTTATTTTCAAAGCTTGTATTAAAGACAGAAGTTTATTTTCAAGTTTTATCAAAGACAGAAGTTTTATTCAAGATTTTACTAGTTTCTGTTTTCATATTCCATACACCGTTTTAACTTATTTTGAATATATCTATTTTGCTATTTTCTTCTTTATCAACTATTTTATCATTATTTATACTTCCATATTACTATTGTGCTCTTTCCTGAGTATGTTATGATATCAGAGCCATGGATGGTAGATGTACAAGTTTTATTTCTTTGCAATTAAAAGGTTACTAGGAACATATGTTACTATATAGCCACTACTTGCTCCTTGTTAGCGTTGGTCAGCCTCAAGACTCATTGGCAAACCATAGTTTCGCGTTGGTCAGATCGTTTTTTGTTAGCCAACGAACAAGCGTTGTTTGGGTGCTCCCACAATGGTTAGTAATAGTTTCGCCAGTAATTATTAATTGCTTGGAAATAAGAATAAATACGTTTATCAGCTCATCATCTATTTGCTTGTTCACATTTAGGCTAGGCACACACTAATTAGAAACATGGACTATGATGATATAGATTATGATGAAGGTTATAGCATAAGAGATACAGACAATAATTGCTTAAATGGAAATATGGATTATGAGGAAACAGATTCTGATTTTGATAGTGATACTGATGATTATAACTATAATAACGAAACAAATAATTGGAGTACATTAACAGGAGATAAAATCAACCAACAAACTAATAGTTACAATAATAGTTTCTTAGATAGAATTAATAAAAAATTAGAATCTTTAGAAACTGAGGAAAGATCCATAATAAACACTAGAGTAGAAAAGAAAAGTGATAGTTTTTTTGACCTCCAAGAAAAATTGAAAGCTTTAAATTCAGAAAGAGAATTTGAACCTGATCATAAATCACCTTTAACAAAGACCATGATAGATAATTGGCATAATAAAAGGAATAGTGTAATAGAGAACTGGTATATAAATAGTAGTAGAAAAGATGATAGAGAACTAAAAGCAACTGAGAGACCTATAGCCATAACATATAAAGACAACAAGAAAGACTTTGATGAAAGAAAAGACTATAGTCATGTAGTGCAAAAGATGGTAGAGGTAGAGAAAGTAAGAAGTTCTATAGAAAAATGCAAGAGAAAGATGACATAGAAAGACAAGAGAATAATAATAGGAAAGATGGCATAGTAATGGAAAGGACAACACGTATAGAAACAATACAAAAGAATCCTAGTGCTACAATACAAAAGAAGAAGCTAGATATAATTGATGAAGACAAAGCATAAGGAATTGAAAGACAACAAGGCAATAGTACTCTAACCAACTCAAAAGAAACTCTACGTAAGAAGTTAGACATAGAAAAAAAATAGAAATTGATGAAAGACTGAAATCAATTGAAAAATCTATGACATATACCCAATAATGGTTTAGCAGAATTAGCTAAAAAGATAGCAATTTTAAATTCACCTTTGGATATAGGCAGAAAAAGAGACATAACAGCTTTAAATAATACTGAGTCATCAGATAATAAGAAAAATGACAGACACACTAGAAATACTATTTGTCATAAATGTAAAGGATATGGATAAACCAAGTAAAGAAAAAGGAAGAACTAAAATCAACCATCCCACTCAAAGTCAATAAAAGAAAAAGAAAACAAAAAGACATAATAATGAAATTGATAGATAATCTACCCAATCACCTAAAAGATAAAAAAGACTATTTACTAAAATTGAAAGATTCTATAGACATACCTATTGCTTGTATTAAGTGTGGGAAATATTGACACCATGCTACGGAATGTGAAAAAGGAGAAAAAGCTAAGAAAAGAAAAGATAAGAAAGAAAAGACAAAAAAGAAACAAGAAGGCGTAGATATAAAATCAGTAACTCTACGAGACTTAATGACAAAAGCAAAAATGGTAAAACAAGAAATTAAAGAAATTAAAGAGGATAATTCCACAGAGATAAATAAACAAAATATTGTAGAAATAGCAAACTTGAAATATTTTCCTAGACCATTGATAGATTCTCTCGTAACAGGCATAATAATGACAAAACCCTTGATCCTCCTATAGATAAAGAGATTACAGATATTAATGTTTTAAATAATAATAAAATTGATAGCAATAGACAAAATTCTTTGAGTTTATTTGATAGAGTAATTTTTCAAAAATGGCATACAGAAATCACTATAGTAATTAATAAAGAGTTTTCTTTGATAGAAGTCACATTGATAAACTCAGGTGCTGATAACATGAATTGTATACAAGAAAAATTAATACCTTTAAAGTATTATGAAATATCATCTGAAAGATTAACTCAGATATTTAATTATAAATTACCTAGTGATCACATATGTTTTGAAACTATTTTTAAAGACCTTTCTTCTAAAGTTATTTTAAGAAATCCCTTTATGACTTTGCTTTATCCCCTTTTGATGATAGATGAAGTAATTAAAATTAATGTACTAGTTTTTAGATTCACCTCAACACTAATCTCGAAAGAAATTCGTTTCCTTAATAAAGTCACTATCCTAAAAGATATTAATAAAGAAAGAATCTGTAGAGCAAAAGGACATTTGACAAAAAAATCACTTGATAACCAATTGACTGATAATGGCATAAAGAAATTTAAACTGGATATAGAGACAAAGATTTGTTCTTATTCTCCCATTACTTTATTGCATAGGCACCGACATACAGTCCAAACACCTTGTGAAAAAGAATTTAGTAGAAAAGAGATAAAAGATGGAACTATGCTTACAATTTCTTTTAGTCAATATGAATGGACTGACAGTTTGACAGATGCACCAAACAAAATTATAATAAATAACATACATATACCCTTTATAGTATCCTCAAATACTCATAAAATAGATTTTTTAATAAAAGAAGTCTTGATAGATTCTCCTTTACTAATCATTAAAAAAAACATTAATTGTGGTAATTTCTTGAACAAAGACAGATTTAATTATAGATTCCTAACAGATTTTCCTATTACAACCGTTGATGAAAGACTTCATGGAGAAGCTTTATTTCACATATTCTCGCAGAATGAGATATATAGTAATACATACAAAACGGATAAAATCATGACAGATTTTGTAAAATTTTTGAAATCCAATCACCCTGACATTGACAAACTTCATCATGGCTACTCTTATACCACTACTTAGCAAATACCACTACACAGCAAGAGCACAAAGGTGTACAGAAAAAAGTTTGTTTTACTATATATGCTTTAAATTTTAAAAATGAATTTCTTAAAAAACATTTTAAAGGAATTTTATAGAAGGACATTGACAGAGAAATTTTTTAAATGAATTTTAAAGAAGCTTTGCAAATATTTATTTTCAAAATAATATTTCAAGACATAATCTTTTTCCCAAAACCCAATTGCAGACTATTATAAATAAAAGACCCTCCAAGGCAGACATGAAAGAAAAAAAGGCAAGGCACCGAGGTGCAACCCAAAGAAATCCGAAAGGCTTCAGTGAAGATTTCAGATAAGCATGAAGGTGTCTCAATAGAGACAATATCCCTTCAAGATACATTGCTAGCAGAGGCAATGTATTCGTGTGGTGGAAAAAGTGAAATTTTGCAAGAAGTGCTCCACATTGATCTCATGTTTCATGACGAAGAATTTACAGACCTTAATTTCCATATTAAATTACTTATTGATAATCTTCAAGCAACTTTCACCCTCAGACAGACAGCTTTACGAAAGACCCTTAAGGCTTTGGAATTACATCTTGTTAGCACTAGTGCATTTATTGAAGCACTTGGTTGTCAACTCCCTAGCAAGGATGATGAAGATTCAAGCTCCAAAAAGATAGAATCACAGTCTCTAAAAAGCTATCTTATGGGAACAAGCTTTTCAAAGCTCCACCCTAAGATTCAACAAAAAACAAGACTTGCTATTAGAACTTTACCTCTTGAAATCCAACAAAATATACTAACTCATAAAGTCATTACCAGTTCTTATGACAGATGGTTGTATCTTTTTAAAATTTTAGTTTCTACAGCATTTATCAAAACTGAAGACGACATATGGCTATCTCATAAAACTACATGGTATGAAAGCTTTGGAGAAATAGACAGAGTTTATGAAGGAACTTTTAACAAATATAATCCCTATCCGAGATTACTTATCAACATGGAGATAGAAGATCCAGTAATTTGTGATCCTTTATGGTTATTTGAAATGGTAGAAATAGGGTTTATTAGCAAATTAATCATAACTTCTGGAATTCAGATTAGTTTATTTCCCAAAATCATCCAAGAAGCAGCCACACAAATTGGAGGACTTAATTATATGAAGATTACTATTTGAAGCACTCTTCCAGCTTAGGACATTAGCTATTATATGGAAGCTCGGCTAGTACACATTTTGGTCCTTATCCATGATTGGGGTTGTATCCCTGAATATAACTAGTATACAGGAGATACTTATTTATCACTTGATGATCTAGATGCTTTGGCTTAAGAATGGTCTAATTTCATGAGTAACAAGATTTATGAAGTATAGAAGGAATTAGATAGAGTCTTCCACTTATATGGCTACACCAACAGGATAGCCGTATATGGTCTAAGACCTTCAACAAGAAGGCTTATTGGAAAAAGAAAGATTGCTAAGGATCCTAGACTAATGACTACAAAGGATTGTGTTCCTATATATCTCCATATATCGTACTGCGTTCTATGTGGTAACTATGGAGTTATCCATGAGCATGAGCAGTATGAAGATAACTCTGATCCACTAGATTATGATGACTATGCGGATACAAATTGATAGACAGACAGACATGCTCTCTTGGACAGACAACTACGACAGATCACTATTCACTACAGATCACTATTCACTAGCACGTGTGAATAGCTTCCAAACAGACCCAAGACAGTCCAGAAAAATACAAACAGATGTTCATAAGTGACTGCTGCTTACCAGCATGCGTAAAAAGAAACCTAATGGATTCCTAGACAAACTACTACTCATCAATAGTAATATTCTTCCACTGACAGATTAACTTGAGTTAACTAACTCAGGTTACTTTTGAAGACTTACTATGGTTCACTTCATCTATAAATAGACAGACTCTGAAGACAGAAGTCAAGTTCAAATTTAAGGACCAAAAATTCTCAAGTCCATAATTAAGGTCCAAATTCTCTGAGTTTTAGAAAGAAGATAGCTCTCCCCCTCTCCCTTAGAAAGACTCTTGTAATCCTTTCTCTCTTGTAATCCTGTAACCCTTCCCTTCAGACAGAATCTTATAACCTTTTAGCTTCAAAAACAAATTTTACTTTGTAATTTTGTAACTCTTCAAATAGTTTTATTTTCAAAGCTTGTATCAAAGACAGAAGTTTGTTTTCAAGTTTTATCAAAGACAAAAGTTTTATTCAAGTAAGATTTTACTAGTTTCAGTTTTCATATTCCATACTCTATGCTAACTTATTTTGAATATATCTATTTTGTTTTTTTCTTCTTTATCATCTATTTTATCATTATTTATGCTTCCATATTACCACTGTGCTCGGTATCAGAGCCATGGATGGTAGATGTATGAGTTTTATTTCTTTGCAATTAAGAGGTTACTAGGAACATGTATTACTATATAGCTACTGCTTGCTCCTTGTTAGCATTGGTCAGCCTCAAGACTTGTTGGCAAACCATAGTTTCATATTGGTCAGCCCATTTTTTGCTAGCCGACGGACAACAAGTACCCTTTTTTTCAATGAAAATGAAACATCAACCGTTGATCTCCTTGTAAACCACTTGACTTGATCAATTTCCTTCAAAGAATATTATGTGCTTCAATCTTGTTAACAAATGTATTTGCCTGGAGGCCTTAAAAATGGACCTTGCATTTATGTGTTGCAAGGTGGTACTTGCAACTTGCAAAAGTGGAGGCAGACATGGAGCCAACTAATAATAAAGAGTAATTAAACCAAATGAAAACCATTTGATGGTTTTGAAGGAAACTGAATAGGGACAAGTCTCGGAATGCAATAGCCCCACTATAGTCTACTTCTACCATTGGGTTTTAGACTTTTAGTCTCCTTTCTTGCACTGCTTACATTGAATTCCAGTTGGATTACCTGAAAGCATGATTTCAAGCTTTTTGGCTTTATTTTGAAGCTAGTATTTTTTTTTAATGTCACAAAATATAAGGGATTGGGAGTGTGTATAGTGCAGTGAGGTGTGGTTTGGTTGATTTTTATATATATTGAAAACATATATTAAATGTAAAATAAAATTTTTATCTTAATAGGTGCAATGTGGGTGCTGTTTTTATAGTTTTTTCGCAAAACGCAAGCACATTTAAAGGTCGGTTTTAGTCGATTTGGGTACAATTATGTGATCAAACCAATTTTTTACACCGTAGCGATGATCATCTTAACTCTTAATGAGGAGCAGGACTATATGGTTATGCATGACAACTTGCAAGTGGGGGCCTACCTAAAAGGCTAGAAACCAACCTTTTTTTTTTTTTGAGAGATTAGTTACTTAAGTTAGAACATGGAAAATCTAGTGTACTAACAGTTCTAATATCACTAACGGTATACCAACAAAACGGCCTAAAAGATTTACGCAAATGGAAAACCTTCAAAAGGTTGTGTAAACAGAACTCAAAAGAAAAGGTAGTAGTGGAAACAAAACCACGAGTGTAGTACCGATACCTTCTACTTTATACTGAACACCACGTGTGTCGCGTTTTCCAGAATTTCGCACTTTTTTTTTTTGGTAGCAATTTTGCGTCTTAAAAGTTCTGTAATGTGAATCTAAATCAGAAAATTGAATAGAAGAAAGTTGGGTAATTTGAGATTATTGAGATAATTTTAGCTTTTATTTTATTAATTCCTTGAGCTGTAAATAGTTATCAAAATCATATCAATGGTTTACCCGATTGAAGAATTGGTTGAATTGTGGATTTATTAATTAATTAATTAATATATTTTATAATTATAAAAAACAACTAATAATATTACTACATTTAGGTAAATTAATAAATTATAACAATAAAAAAATTACATTTTATGACCTAAGGTTAGAGAATAGAAAATAAATAAACACGTCATTTACATAAATCATCCAATAACCAATTTATTTAGTCCAAAAGTCTTGAAACAACATATTTCATTGAAATTCAAAATAAATTTTTAGTTTAATAATTAAAACCTAGAGCATAGCAAAATTATTTAAATTTATAAATACAATTGATAACTTCAAAGTTCAATGATTTCAGTAGTTTAGTTTAGTCTTTTTGAGTTTTTTCACAAATACGCATGATATTTTTTTTCCCCTTTATCTGTGGGTTAAAAAGATTAACTCATGCAATTTGTTGGTTTACACAGTTTGATAATGGGTCAATTTATTTTCGGTATTTTACACTAAACCACTTCAAATAATACTTTGATTCACAAGTTTCATGATTTAATCGGTGGTTTGGTACGGATTTAATAAGTATATATGAAGCACTTTTTGTACTCACGTATTTTTTTCTTTTTCTTTTCTCTTTTTACGACATTTCTAATTTACTTCAATTAAATTTAAAAAATTTTTTTTTTTTGGCTAGTACCTTTTTCCTGTTAAATAACAGAAGGCATTGACTATTTTCTTAACTAAAGAACCAGAATAGACATTATGCATTTGCTTTAACTCCATGTGTGTGGGGTCCGAGGACCGAAGAGGATTAAAACATGAAATGTTTCGCACAAACATGCTTGTAGAAATTTATCAGGCCCGAGGACTTCACTGACCTAAGCATGGGAAGGGATATAGAGTAGTGTTTCATGGAAACCAGTGCGGAAGAGAAAGGACTATAAGGGGAGGGGGGCAATAATGGTGGGAGGAAGCTTCCTAGAGAAGTTTACTTTCCCCCTCCGCATTAAATGTCCTAGAACAACCTTGTCAGCTGCATTTAATGAGAAAATGACCCCTGAACAGTATCTTCACAGCTAACAGCCATTTCCACCACCTTCAGTAGAGTGTTGATAGGACAACTGTCCTTAGAAACACCTGGAGGCATACAGATGGAGGGCTAGGATATGAAGAAGAGGGGTATAAAAGGAGAGGAGTCTCCCAGAAAGGAGGGATCTTTGGTGGAGAAACTAGAAAAAAGAGAAAGTGTACAATGCATTATTTGGTGTAAAACTCAAACCTTATATACATGAGACTAATCCTCGGATTTGCTTAAGGAGAGCTACTTTTCTTATCGTATACTTGTATTAATCCTTTCTGTTATTCTAGACTCTTCGGTCTTTGACTTGAATTCAAATTAGAATTGCACTTGAATTATTTGCCCACTATCTAAAGAAATTCTATTGTGGGGCTTGAATTTAAGTGATAAGGCGATACTGTTCTAAGAGGGCTTGGGCCTTTACTTTAGAGCACTTACACCATGTATCGACTGCCTTCAAAAAAAAAAAAAAAACCTCCATGTATCATCCGAGAATGCATATTCACACCACTTTTATGAGTCTTCCAACCAAAAGTAACTGCGTAATCAATGAGCTCAAATGGGCAACCCAAAAAGATGTCATAAGAATGTTCTATTCATACTCTACACATAATTGTATAAACCTCTATGACTTTAAGGTTCATCTAGTTCTATTTATTAATTTAACAAAAAATGCCAGCTTATGAATATCTTCCTCTAGGTCCCCATTTAGAAAAGCAGTTTTTACATCCATTTGATAATTTTTCAAATAAAAAATAGTAGCAATAGCAATTAACAATTTAATAGATGTAATTCTTGTTACCAGAGAAAATGTATCAAAGAAATCAAAATCAGCTTTTTATTTAAAGCCTTTTGCAACAAGTCTAGCTTTAAACTTATCTATTGATCCATCCGATTTCAACTTTTTTCTAAGGACCCATTTACAACCTATGGTCTTACAACCCGATGGAAGATCTACTAATTTCCAAGTTCTATTAGAAATTAGAGATTCCATCTCATCATTTACAGCCTCTTTCCAAAATATAGAATCAGGTGATGTTAAAGCCTCTTTTAAATTTTGGGGATTTTCCTAAATGTTAAAAACATAATAATACTTCTTCTAGGTTCCATTTCAAAATTTTCTTGATTTTTTAAATGTGAAGTAGAAGAACTAGATTGTGACAAAATATTTTCTTCACCCCCACTATTTTTCAATTTAAAAGGAAATTTTTTTTCATGAAAAATTACATCACTAGATGCAAAAATTATTTTGTTTTCAAGATCAAAAAATCTATAGGCTGCACTATTAATCACATAACCAAGAAAATCACAGGTAGTAGCTCTTTTACCTAATTTAGGCATTTTAGGGTCAGTAAGCCTTACATAAGCAAGACAACCCCATACTCTCAAATATCCCAAATTTGGCTTATGTCCTTTCCATATCTCAAAAGGTGTGGTATGTGATTATTTATGTGGCACCCTATTCAAAACATGACATGCAGTTAAAATAGCTTCACCCCAAAAATGTAAAGGTGCACCAGATTCAATTAACATGGCATTTATTAACTCAATTAAAGTTCTATTTTTTCTTTCAGCCACACCATTAGAAGCAGGTGAATATGGTGCAATAGTTTCATGGATAATTCCCAAAGACTAAACAAATGAGTTGAATGCACTTGATTCATACTCATGGCCTCTATCACTTCTTATTCTTTTTATTTTTCGACCGAATTGATTTTCAACTTCTTTTAAAAAATCTTGAAATTTTTCAAAAGCATCACTTTTATTTTTCAACAAATAAACAGTTGTATATTTTGAGAAATCATCAATAAAAGTGATAATATATTTATTTCCTCCACGAGTTAAAATTCTCTCAAATTCACATAAATCGAAGTGAATTAACTCAAGCAATTCAGTATTTCTTACAACACTTTTATGAGGCTTTTTTTTGTAATCTTAGCTTGACTACAAGTTTCACATTTTTCAAAATATTTTGACAGTCTTAGAATTAATCCTAAACTACTCATGATTCCCACATATCTACTATTTATATGACACAAACGAACATGCCAACAATTAATAGAAGAAAGCATATAAAATGAATTGATAGATGCTTTATTATTCTCAACATTCAATTTAAACATTCCATTACAAGCATAACCCTTGCCCACAAATAATCCCTTTTAGTGATTACATAATTATCAGATTCCATAGTTTGCTTGAAGTCAGCCTTGTTAAGCAAAAAACTTGACATCAAATTCTTCCTTATGGACGGAGTGTAAAGTACATCTTTCAATGTTAGCACACGTCCAGAAGTGAATTTCAATTCAACCTCACCACTCCCAAGAACCTTGGTTTTGCTAGAGTCACCAAGCATAATAGTTTTTCTTCTTCAAAAGGAGTGTACAACTTGAACCAATTTTTGTCATAGTAGACATGCCTATTAGCATCAGAATCTACCCACCACCCTTCAACATATTGCACCATATTGATGTCTGTAATCATAGTCACTAAAGGCTCTTTGGTTACATTAGCTTACGGGACAAATTCACGTTTCCAAAATTTGCAAAATCGAGTAATATGCCCACTCTTGCCACAAACAAAACAGGATATATTAAATTGATCTTGTAAAGGGGGTCCTTGGTTCTTATTGTAATTTTTATTCGGGTTTCCCCTTCATTGAAGTCTATTATTATTTTTAAAGGCTCTCTTTTTAGGCTTCAATTGACTATTTCTAGGAAAATGATTTTTGAGCATATTATTATTGGCTGAAATAAGGTTTACCTTTGTGGTGGGATTACCATTGCTCTCTTGTGTCATGAGTGCATCTTGTCCTCTAGCCTCTTCCTCCACACGAATGCGTGTGATCAAAGTCTTCAAGGATGTCTCCTTTTGTTTAAGCCACAAAGTCTTTTGGAGCTCCCTCCAAGATTGTGTTAGTTTATCAATTATGCTTGCTACCATCAAATTGTCTCCAATCTTTATGCCTTTAGATATCAATTCTACTACAATCATTTGGAAGTCTTGTGCTTGATCCACCATCGATTTTCCATCCACCATTTGGTAATGGAAAAATCTACTAACAACATACTTCTTTGCACTTGCCTCCTCGGTATCATACTTGTTTTGTAAAGCTTTCCAAATTTTCTTAGCAAAATTATAAGTTGTATTATAACAATCATAGAAATGATAGATAAGACAATTCAAAAGATAAGAGCGACAATTATATTCATCTTTTGTATACTTATCTATTTTTTCTTGATGGAGACTATATTCTTCCTCACTCATCTTATCGGTAGGAACTTTTGATGGATTCTTGTCAGTGAGGATGTAGGAGACTTTGAGAAGAATCAAGTAGAAGAGGACTTTTACTTTCCACCTCTTGAAGTGGGCTCCCTTAAAGCGAAAGGGCTTGTTAAGATCTCTAACAGGCTCATTTGGTTTCTCTTATGTAGACTCCATGTATTGAATTTCCTTAAAATTCTTGGTGCAAACACAATAATAATGGAAATAACACAAAGAAAAACTGAATAGTACTTCTTAATATTATTGATTCAATGAGAAAAATTGCACAACACTATTTGGACTGAGGCATAGCACTTGCTCTCTTTAAAGAGATTCAAGCCCTTAGTTGGCTAAACTTTGTAACCAGTGCAGACCGTCTTTGACTTGTCTCCCCCAGGATATAACAGCCCAACAAGTGTCATATGGCTAGAACAACCTTTGCACAAAGTGTTCAAGCCCAAAACTCCACCAAAAATAACACCCTTCCTTGCCAAGAACCTCTCTATTATTTTTTGTGTGTGTATATTGCAATCACTTGGATTGAGTCTGAATGAGTCTATTTATAGGCTCAATGGGCCTCACAAAATTGCTACCCAATTTATTCTGATTAATTAGGTCCATTATTCTGCTGTAGTGGGTGTTATAAGATTAATTGTTTGGATATTAATCTAATGGGTTGGAGTTACACAATTAATGGTGAGATAAGAAGTTTCTGAAAAATGAAAAGGCCCAAACGGATAGTCCATTAAGTGGGTTAATGGCTCTTCATTTCCTATAATAAAAATAGAGTATTAATTCGGGCCATTTACTCTCCAACAGATATGATAATCACTCTAAATGGGCTGTCAAGTAGGAGGATCCTAGAGGCTGATTCATTTCCATTTTTGATACCTCCACCCTTCACCTTCCCTTTGCGCACGTATCTAGCCCAATATCTGAGACAATTCATGTTAGCCCATTAGTCACCACAATTAAAAAGAATAAAATAGTCTCTCTCCTTTTCAATGTGGAATTAAATATTTTCACTAACTTCTTATCTTCCACATTCACTCCCACATCTTTACATTTATGTTATAACATTTATTCATTTTAATTATTTAATATTAAAATGCTCCAACACATAGTTGTGTTCAAACTTATAGGCTTAAATCTTTTGGATTAGGTGGTATCTCTATATGTTATATTAACTACCCAGTCAGAGGCTCTCTAAAGTGATATCTCTTAAACAAGTGGTATCAGAGCTCAGGTGATGGGTGGTGAAGGTGGCGAGAGTGTTCAGGGTCCCTTTGCTAGCGGGGACATAGCAAGTATAAAAGGCCCACACAAACGATCATAGAAATAGGCCCAACAAAGGATGGTGTGCAGCAAAGGTAGCAAGGTGTTCAGGACAAGGGAAACTTTTGCATTTTTAGCCTAAGGTAAAGATTAAAAAAAACAAAACAAAACAAAATTTTCCCGCAATATTTATTAACCAAAAAAAAAAAAAAAGTGGTTTGAGCTTCTTTTTTTTTTTTTTTTTTTTTTTTAATTTGTTGATTTGTTATGTATTGTTGAGATAGAAAGAGAGAGGGAGAGATTTTAGCTTCTAGGTCACAAAAAATTATCTTTTCTACTTTTTATATTTCGTTATAATTCATTGGCCACCTTTCCCCATATGTTTTTCTCTAAGAAGTTTTTTTCCCCTTATTTTTTGGCTATATTTTTGGCATCCTTTCCCTTTTTTTTTTCTTTTTTTTTTGTTCTTTCTGTTAGACATTTGTTTTCCTTATTTTTTGTTCTCCTTATTTTTTTTTTGGCTATAATTTGTGGTTTAATTTATTCATTTTACAAGATTAGCATTTTTTTTCTTCATGAATCAAAAAACTAACCTAATTGGATAAAATTTAGGGGTCTTCCACAATTTGGGGGACAAAGCAAGCCTAAAGGGCCCACACAAACGATCTTGGAGAAAAAAAAAACAAAAGAGTGTTGCCAATGGTGATAAATCATAGTAAAGTGTGCGATTCTAATGGACATAATTTTGCGGGCTAGTTTCCATGGATGAGCATGAGAGGTTGAGAGCATAGTTTAAGATGATAAAATGTATTTTTTTAAAAGTAAAAATTAAGGAATTGAGAAGAGGTACAATTATCTCTTTTCACATGTTATCATTAAACATAACAACAGAATTGATGGCGGTGTGAAAAATGTAACACGGGTTATAATTTAGGGTGTTAATCGTGCATTTTGAAAATTTTTGATACAAAATATAATTTAGAGTATTTATTAGGGTGATAAAGTGTAATTTCTTTAATTTTCAATCATAGCTTAACAATATTAAGACTTTTCTATAAAAATAAAAATAAAAGAAAAGAAAAGAATATTATAATGCTATAATATTTTATTTATAAAATATTCACAAACTTCAAGAAATAAGTGCCATTTCTAATAGTTCTGAGAGATGAAAAATTATTATATAGTATGCCTTAAGTATACTAAGAGTCTGTTTGAGAACAATTTATTTAGTTTTTTCTGAAAAAATTTTTGCTGAAAATGTGCTAAAGTATACTTATACCTTAAAAAAAATTGAAAAAGTGAGAAAATGTGGGAAAAAAAATAATGTTTTAAGGAATTGAGAAGATGTACAATTAGCTCTTTTCACATGATATCATTCAAGATAACGGTAGAATTGATGGTGGTGTGGAAAATGTAACATGAGTTATAATTTAGGGTGTTAATCGTGCATTTTGAAAATTTTCGATACAAAATATAATTTAGAGTATTTTTTAGGGTGATAAAGTGTAATTTCTTTAATTTTTAACCATAGCTTAATAATATTAAGACTTTTCTATAAAAAAGAATATTATAATGCTATAAGAGATAATGATTTATTTATAAAATATTCACAAACTTCAAGAAATAATTGTCATTCCAAATAGTTCTAAGAGATGAAAAATTATTATATAATATGCCTTGAGTATACTAAGAGTCTGTTTGAGAAAAATTTATTTAGCTTTTCTGAAAAAAAAAATACTAAAAGTGTGTTAAAGTATACTTATACCTTAAAAAAATTTAAAAAGTGAGAAAATGCGAGAAAAAAAATAATGTTCTAAAAAATTGTACATAAAAGCTAAAAACTAAAACTTAAAACTAATGTCAAACTCTCCCTAAATAGTTACTCTAATGAGGGTATCATTTTCTTAAATCTTAGAGGGATTTAATGTAATTTATCTATTAAATTTTTAATAAATTACGTAACATTTTAGAAGAAAAAAAAGAAGATAAAAGATAAAGGAACTTTTGAGTTTTTATTTTTTCTTGTTTATAAAAACTAAAAAGAACGTCATAATTTTAGAATGTGGAAAAGTCACGAATGACATCATGGATGATTGATTGCACAAGAGAAATGCAGGGATATTACTTTTGACACAATTTTATACCACAACTCACCACATGATGAGTTATAATTGGTAAAAATGTATTATTGGGTCATGTGGGGACACACCCTTACTAATTATAACTCATCTGTAGTGAGTTATGACACAAAATTGTACCAAAATTGATGTCCCTAACCTTTCTCGTTGCGTATTCACATTTCGCAGCAACGAGGAACCTGCGGGGCAGGCATATGGTGTACCTGGCATATATGCCATGTCACTCACACACTGACGGGTTCCACACACTATGGGGCTCACTTATGTGTGAGAGACCTGGTATATACGCCGGGTACAGCATATAATTTTATTGAAGTTCATGCATCCAAAAATGTGTGATTTAGACAAATTTACCTTTTTTTATTTTTTCTTATGTGTGAGAGACCCGATATATATGCCGGGTACAACATATAATTTTCGTTAAAGTTCACGCATCTAGAAATGTGTGATTTAGACATATTTGCCTTTTTTCTTTTTCCTTTTTTTAAATATATAATGGAGTTATTTGCTGACTCATTTATGGTCCCGCTCCAGTATTTGTGGATCGAAGCTATCTCGAAATATCCACTTTCACAATCTTCTTTTTAACAGACTACTACAACAAGTAACGTTTTTTCAATGAAAATGAAACATCGACCGTTGATCTCCTTGTAAACCACTTTTTTTTTTCTTTTTTTTGAGAAAGTCCTTTGTAAACCACTTGACTTGATCAATTTCCGTCAAAGAATATTATGTGCTTCAATCTTGTTAACAAAAATGTACTTGCTTGGAGGCCTTAAAAATGGACCTTGCATTTATGTGTTGCAAGTTGGTACTAACTTGCAAAAGTGGAGGCAGACAGGGAGCCAACTAATAATAAAGAGTAATTAAACCAAATGAAAACCTGTCAAATGAACAAAATCAAAACCATTTGATGGTTTTGAAAGAAACTGAACAGGGACAAGTCTCGGAAAGCAGTAGCCCCACCCCCACTATAGTCTACTTCTACCATTGGGTTTTGGGCATAAGGATGAAAATTTATACTATTTAGTCTCCTTTCTTGCACTGCTTATATTGAATTCCTGTTGGATTACCTGAAAACATGACCAGATTTCAATCTTTTTGGCTTTATTTTGAAGCTAGTATTTTTTTTTTTTTTTTAATGTCGCAAAATGGCAGGGATTAGGAGTGTGTATGGTGCAGTGGGGGTGTGGTTTGATTGATTTTTATGTATTTTTAACACACACGGAGAGAGGAGAAAATGTTTTAAAGAAACTTATAGTAGTATATATTCAAAATGACCTAACTCTTAAATAGATAGTACAGGCTTTAAACCTCTTTAACTCATACTCATTTTTCAATGTAGGATTAACTCACTATTTTTTCTTTTGAGAATACTAAATATTTTTAACACATACACATGAAAAAAGGGGAGAATGTTTTAAAGAAACTTACAGTGATATATATCTAAAAGGGTTTAACTCTTGAATATACAGTACATGCTTTGATTTTTATGTATATTGATTCTTGAAAACATATATTAAATGTAAAATAAAATTTTTATATTAATTGGTGCAACGTGGGTGCCGTTTTTATAGTTTTTTTGCAAAACGCAAGCAGTTGTTTGTGTGGTGCCACATTTTAAGGTCGGTTTTAGTCGATTTGGGTGCAATTATGTGATAAAACCAATTTTTTACACCGTAGCGATGATCATCTTAACTCTTAATAATGAGCAGGACTATATGGTTATGCATGACAACTTGCAACTTGCAAGTGGGGGCCTACCTATAAGGCTAGAAACCAACCAGATAAAAGGATTTACGCAAATGGAAAACCTTCAAAAGGTTGTGAAAACAGAACTCAAAAGAGAAGGTAGTAGTGGAAACAAAAACACGAGTGTAGTGTAGTACCAATACCTTTTACCTTATACTGAACACCACGTGTGTCGCGTTTTCCAGAATTTCGCACTTTTTTTTTTTTTTTTTTTTCAATTTTGCTTCTTAAAAGTTTTTTTTTTTTTTTTTTTTGGGTTAAAATTCTTAAAAGTTCTGTAATGTGAATCTAAATCAGAAAATTGAATAGAAGAAAGTTGGGCCATTTGAGGTTATTGAGATATTTTTAACTTTTATTTTATTAATTCCTTGAGCTGTAAATAGTTATCAAAACCGTACGTCCATACCAATGGTTGACCCGATTGAAGAATGGGCTGAATGGTAGATTTATTAATTAATTAAATAATATATTTATAATTATAAAAAACAACTAATAATATTACTACATTTAGGTAAATTAATAAATTATAACAATAAAAAAATTACATTATATGACCTAAAGTTAGAGAATAAAAAATAAATAAATAAACACATCATTTACATAAATCATCTAATAACCAATTTATTTAGGCCAAAAGTCTTGAAACAATATATCTCATTGAAATTCAAAATAAATTTTTAGTTTAATCATTAAAACCTAGAGCATAGAAAAATTATTTAAATCTCTAAATACAATTGATAACTTCAAAGTTCAATGATTTCAGTAGTTTAGTTTAGTCTTTTTGAGTTTTTTCACAAATACACATTATATTTTTTTTCCTTTTATCTGTGGGTTAAAAAGATTAACTCATGCAATTTTTCGGTTTACACAGTTTGATAATGGGTCAATTCATATTCGGTATTTTTACACTAAACCACTTCAAATAATACTTTTATTCACAAGTTTCATGATTTAATTGGTGATTTGGTACGTATTTAATAACTATATATGAAGCACTTTTTGTACTCACGTATTTTTTCTTTTTCTTTTCTCTTTTTGTGACATTTCTAATTTACTTCAATTACCCTTTTAGCAATTTTTTGGCGATATTTCTCATATTCATTCAATTATTATTATTATTTTTTGGAAAGTACCTTTTTTTCTATTAAATAACAAAAGGCATCGACTATTTTTTAACTAAAGAACCAGAATATACATGATGCATTTGCTTTAACTCCATGTGTGTGGGGTCCAAGGACCAAAGAGGATTAAAACATGAAATGTTTCACACAAACACACTCATAGAAATTTATCAGCCCTGAGGACTTCACTGACCTAAGCATGGGAAGGGATATAGAGTAGTGCTTCATGGAAACTCATGCGGAAGAGAAAGGACCATGTGGGGGGGGGGGGGGGGGGGGGGGCAATGACAGTGGGAGGAAGCTTCCTGGAGAAGTTTACTTTCCCCCTCCGCATTAAATGTCTTAGAACAACCTTATCAACTGCATTTAATGAGGAAATGACCCTAAACAGTATCTTCACAACTGACGGCCATTTTCACCACCTTCAACAAAGTGTTAATGGGACAAGTGTCCCTAGAAATGCCTGGAGGCATACAGATGGAGGGCTAGGATGTGAAGAAGATGGGTATATAAGGAGAGGAGTCTCCCATAAAGGAGGGATCTTTGGTGGAGAAACTAGAAAAAAGAGAAAGTGTACAGTGCATTATTTGGTGTAAAACTCAAACCTTATATATAGGAGACTAATCCTTGGATCTGCCCAAGGAGAGCTATTTTTCTCATCGTATACTTGTATTAATCCTTTCTGTTATTCTAGACTCTTCAGTCTTTGACTTGAATTCAAATTAGAATTGCACTTGAATTATTTGCCCACTTTCTAAAGAAATTCTATTGTTGGGCTTGAATTTAAGGGATAAGGTAACACTATTCTAAGTGGGCTTGAGCCTTTACTTTTAGAGCACTTACACCATGTATCAACTGCCTTCAAAAATAAAAATAAAAAAACTCCATGTATCAACCTAGAATGCATATTCACACCACTTTTATGAGTCTTCCAATAGAATGTAACTGCTTAATCAATGAGCTCAAATGGGCAACCCAAAAAGATGTCATAAGAATGTTCTATTCATACTCTACACATAATTGTATAAACCTCTATGACTTAAAGATTCATCAAGTTCTATTTATTAATTTAACAAAAAATGCCAGCTTATATATTATAAAGGGGTAGGCTTTGGTCATGCTATCCAAAGGATGAGTGGATTAAGTCCTGAAGATCCCAATACAATAAATTTGTAGAGAGTGGGCTAAAAAGTTAGGCTTCAACGAAATGAAAACAACCCTAATGGGCTAAAGCGGATATGAGAACAAGGAAAAACAATGACTAGACAGATGGGATGTACATAAATTCTTCCTCGGCAATGTCCGAGGAGGGCGGTTCTCCAATATATCTTTCTTAGATTTGATTATAGCTGCTGTTCTTAATGCTACGATGTTTTTCTCCACAGATTTTGTGTCCCTTGCCTTTTGGAGGGTCTCTCACATTATATAGCTCCCCTCAGGCGATCATGGCCTTCCATTTGTTAATCCTTTAGTACACCACTTGAGTGCCTGTCCCATTAGAGGCCTTCTCCATCCCCTTGTGAGTTGCGACGACCAAGATAGCACTGTTCAGGGATCTTCTCTACATAAATGCAATCAGGAGGTTTGGTGGGATGCATTAAATGTGGGGGTAGCCACCACCCCTTCAGTCATGTCAGGGCTAGCCCTTCTCCGAACCCTCTTCTCAGTAGTAGGACATCCTCTGGCAATGTGCCACTGACATGGTCTTGATGTACGAGCGTGTGGCCTATTTGGCTTGGCAATGGACTCCTCGGCCATGGATATGACACGTGATGCAGGTGCCTTATTTAAATTCTTGTACCCCACATATATAAATATATAATGGTATGAAATTCAAAACACTATTAAAAAAGAAAAAAGAAAAAAAAATCTCTCATTAAATTTAATTGACAATTGACTCTTTAGAGAGTTTCAATTCTTTAAGAGCATTAACATTGGTGATACTAAAAAGTTAGCACCACCAATACTAAAAAGCATGCTACAATGGTGGAGGGAAAGCTAAAAATTTTAGCTATAGAGCTACAGTAAATTGGTAATACTAGTTTACTATAGCTCGAAGGAGAAAAAAAAAGTATTGGCGAGTTCATTTTTTTATCATACATTTTCTCTCTCCCCAAACTCTTTCTTCAAAATTCTCTATTTTCTTTGGCCAACCTCTCATCTTCACCTTCACCCCAATCTCTCCTCTCCTCTCTATGGTGGTTTTTGCAGTGGGTTTTTTCTGCTCTTTTTTTTTTTTTTTTTTTTTTTTTTTGGATTTTGCTGGTTGTTCTTCCAATTTGAGGGGTTTTTTATTGGTTCCTGTTCTGATTTGTGGGTTTTTTCTGCTCATTTTTTTTCCTAGTTTTCACATTTTTTTTTCAATCTATGGGGTTTTTCTAATAATTTTTTCTAGCTTTTCTGCTCGTTTTTTATGTTTTTTTTTTTTTTTTTGGTTGGTTTTGTTTTGTTCTTCTTCTTCACTAGTTCTTGATAGGTTTTAGTCACAGTGGTGGGGTTGGATTAGGTGACCGGTTGTTGCGGTAGTGGTGGGTTGTTTATTTGTATTGTTAAATGATATATTATTTTATTGTATTGAATATTAAAATAAAACCATTGATATTAGATGTTTTGTAAAGTAAGATAATAAAGTAGATAGAGTAGCTTTTTGTATCAAATTTTTAACTTTTTAGCACCGCTAATGCTGATACTCTAAGCTATTATAAATTCACAATCTTGTTGATTTTTTCCCTCTTTTGCTAAAGGTTCTTGGCCTCAGCAGTTTTCCCAACCCAAGGCCAATTCAAAATAATTTGAACCCTACAACGACAATTTTAAATGGAGTTTTTTTTTTTTTTTTTAATTAATAATTTTGTATCTCAGTTAGCTGCAAGCTTTCAATGAAGTTGACTTAAAAAAAAAAAAAAAAAAGCGCAAGTGATTTCTGATCTGGTAAGATAAATCTGTGATTAATTCTAATTCTAATTTTCATAGAGGTTATCACCACTTATTGGCTTATTGCTAATCAAAAGTGTACAATGTCCTTCATTCAATTTCAATGCAGTCTTTTACTGCTCGAACTTACAGAAGAGAGCTAAAATCAAAAGAGTGAAAAATAATGTACAACTCGGTAACGGTTGAAATAAAAACAAGGAAATTCTTCGGATCCCGATTATATATACAAATTACAGAACTCAAAAAAACAAAAAACTAGAGCCCCAAAATGGTCAGATCTGAAAACCCGACCCTGAACCATCATTGAACTCTATTATCTCGGATCTTTACACACAAACGGGTGGGTCAAAAGCTGAGCCACGGTCCACCTCTTATTAGACTCCTTCTGCAAACAACGTTCAATAAAACTCCGAAACTCTTCGGAGGCTTGCTCCGGCAAGCTCGGCGGCTCTCCGAAACAAATCGCGCACATCAGGGTCGCCCAGTCGGGTCTTTGACCCGGAGGCAGAAATGGAAAATGACCCATATACAGCTCCAACAAAGTTAGCCCCAAACTCCATATATCACCCGCGTACCCATTGTAGTTCCCGCCATAAGTGTCCGGGTCGAACCGTTCGGGACTCATGTACGCGCACGTGCCAACGTAGGAGTTACACGCGTCCAACGTACGGCACATGATTTTGCTGACACCGAAGTCGGCGATTTTCACTTCCATTTTATCGTTGACCAGCAGATTCGAAGGCTTAAGGTCGCGGTGGATGATTTTGTGTCCGTGGAGGTAGTTAAGGCCGTTGAGAACCTGACGCGCCACGTCAGCGAGTTTGGGTTCGGAGAAAGTCCCGTGGGTTCGGAGCAGCGAGTCTAGCGTGCCTAAATTCATGTACTCCATCAAAATAGCTGTGTCACCCGACGGCTTCTCGAAGATCCCGTGGCAGCGGACGACGTGGGGAGAGTCGGTACGGCGGAGGATTTCCATTTCTCTGAAGACTTGGCGGCGGAGAGTGGGGTCGGAGTCGCTGTGGACGACCTTGAGAGCGTAAATAGCGCTGGTGCGTTTGTGACGGACTTTGTAGACCGTGCCACCATTGCCGTGGCCTAGAACTTGGAGTTTTTCCAAGTCGGAGCATGAGAATGAAGCAGCTGACGTGGCGGCGGAGGTGTTGGTGGTGGTTGTGGTGGGTGGGAGAGGTAGAGGGAAGCGAGGGCGGTGGTCGGAGTGTTCTGGGATTGGGAGGCGGAGGTTGAGTTGGCGGCGCTCTCTAACTAGTGCCATAATGGAAATTCAAAGATGGGTGGTTGGGGGATGGATAGATAGAATGGGGAGAGAGTGAGTGGCGTATGATATTGGTTGGGGGATAGAGTGGTTGTTGTTAGAGATATATAAGAGCGAGAAAAAAAGGCACGTGGGATAGTAGGAGTGGACTTGTGAGATAGTATAGATTTTAGAAGGAAGGTGGAAGGATAGGGGAGAAATGGGGTCCACTTTATTAGAAGATTCATTGTAAGATGGCATTGATTATGGCCCAGGGGTATGGTGTCACCTTTTTTTTTTTTTTTTTTTTTTTTGGGGAGTAAACTATGTTTTTGTTTATCTGCATGTGACTAAATAGCCTATGGCTTTAAAGGCCGCCGCCTCTCTTTTTTATATTTGTTATTACTTTTTTTTTTTAATTGAAAAAGACAATTTAAAAAAAAAAAAATTAAAGGGATAAATCAGATCAGATTTTGGAGAATAATTAATTCAGAATGTAATAAAATATTTCCACTTGGTTTTCAAGGTGAACTTAGGAGGAAATAGAGTCCACGTAGCAAGTTGGTCGTTATTTTTAAAGGTTTGCTACTTGTGGATGATGATGGAACATGTTCAACTAAATTAGAACAGAGAATGTATGTGAAGTTGGTGCAGCTAATCTTACCCCTTTTTTTTTCCGGAATAACACCAATTTTATAAACAAAAGCTATCACAATAATCATATCTTTGGGTTTTATTTATTTATTTTTTAAAGTCATTTGATCTTCCTTAGACAGACGACTGTGTATAATAAAAAAAATATCATATTTTAATCTAATTAAAACCAAAACTTACTCATATCAATTTATGTAAAGTTGTGTAAAAATACATAATAATTACAATAATTGTGTGAATTTATATTGATACTATTTATTTTGCATTTTATTCTTTGTTTTCTAGCTTCTAAAAAAAAGAATCAAGAAAAGTAATAAAATTGATACCTTAAAAAAAAAAGAAAAAAGAAAAAAAAGAAGAGAGAGATTAAGGTTTAAAAAACAAACAATCAAACAGAAACCCATCATTCATATAATGTAAGAAAAAGTTTATGATTTACCATCTGAAAAGTACTGTAGCTGAAAATAATATGTTTAATATTTTTTAGGTAATTATCCTAACTGATGGTTAGATATAGTACCGTTATTATTTTCTTCTTTTTGTCGAAGTTACTCTATGATGATGAATTAAAAAATAAGCAATCGATTTGTTGAATGACAGTTGATTACAGAGTAGAGCCAAAATTGAGGCGAAACGCCAAGCACGCCTCTTCTTTCATGTTAAACGTTTCTTAAAAGGCCAAGCACTGCTCAAAATTGATAGAAGTTGGGTATGTGCATGTGGGAGCCATCTGACGAATTAAGATTAAAGATTCCAAGACGGCAAGCGTGAGACAAAGTTAAAAATTAAGATTACGATCTTTGACAATGATTTAGAGCAACAAAATAACACTAACTGGTACATTTAAAATCGCAATAATTGTGATAATTGTGACAAAAAAATTTTTGAAACGAAAAAGAAATGATTTTGCTAGCCGAACGATAATGAAATTGCTAAGTTTGGAAATCCAAGTTGGGGCATCAATTTGGCTTGTTTCATTGGTGGGTACATTAAATATTGATGTGAGTGTCGATTGGATACATTGAACTTGGTAGAAACTGGAGAAGCCATTTAAATAGAATGAACCTATGTTTTAAATAGAATGACCATATGTATATCTATAGGGGGCTGAATATTGGTTCATGTCGTTGTTGCAAAACGATTAATGAAAAGGATTTCCCATTGCTAGCCAGAAGAATAAATAAATTACATTTGCTAAAATTAAATTAAGAGCATAACTGGATTAAAGGTTTTTTTTGGGTACTACTAAGAATATTTGTTGCTGAATTTAATACTTGCAGGATTCATTCTTCTTTTTCCTTTTGGTACAAACTACTCCAAAAACTTGTACTACTCATGTTTATATTTGTTGTACAAATTGGACAAAGTTTAGTTACAAAACTATTTGTAACCTAAGACTATAACTTTTCTCAATAAAATAAATGTTACTACATATTTTGAAAATCTAATCGTTGAATTGCATGTACTACATATTATTTACTATATGATCTATAAGTTTATATATTATGTATAATTTTAAACTGCAAAAACTTGAATTTTAAACAATTTATTGATGACATAGTTATTGATTTTTAATTTTTTAGAAAATTTTCAAGTATGGAGGAAGAATAAGATGTAATCCAATGGTGGAATTTTTAAAATTCACTCTCAATAAAAAGATATTGAGTTAAGGTTGTAACCTTAAGTTACAACCAATTTTATAGCTAAAATTTGTCCATCCAATTTTATATAGCTTTTATATATATATATATATATATATATATATATATATATATATAAAGTTTCAATCTATAATGTTCTCTTCTTATGAATGTGTTCTTTATTATCAAATCAAAATACCAATAAGTTTTTTTTTTTTAGGCGGGAATTGAATCCTAGATCTCTTACTTATCTATCAAAGACCTTATCAGTTGAGTTAACTAGAACTCACAAATTAATATAACTTAAATGAAAAGAAAGATAATATATTATTTTCCAGCAAAACTAAAAACTCAGTCGTGATATGGAAGGGTTAATAAATAAATAAATAAACACATATAAGACTTAAGAGAAAATTTTTAATAATATCACTAAAGTTCAATAAAATAAAAGAAAAATTAGCTTAAAATAGATGGCAAAAATATTATTGTGGGCTACTTTTTTGTTGTCCCAGGAAACTGTTTGCGTACACCTTGGGATACTTTTGCAATCCCACATCAAAAGTTACTCCCCCCACTTGCTGTCTTATAAGCCTGAAGCTAAAGTAGTAGTGTACCATCAGTTAATAGTGGGCTACTTTTTTGTTGCGTACTCCTTGGGATACTTTTGCAATCCCACATTGAAAGTTACTCCCCCCACTTGCTGCTTTATAAGACGGTACACTACTTTTTCAACTTTAGGCTTATAAGGCGGCAAGTGAGGGGAGCAACTTTCGATATGGGATTGCAAAAGTATCCTAAGGAATACTCAAACAGTTCCCCTGGAACAACAAAAAAGTAGCCTACAATAAAAGGAGGAGTACGTAAACAGTTTCCCTGGGACAACAAAAAAGTAGCCCACGATTATCATGTAAAACTAAATTTTTGTCAAAGCAAAAAGTTATGATACCTAATATTATTTTAAATAAATAATAGACATCTATCAAATTTCTTGAATATTCTAATTATATAATTTTAATTAAAGTATTATTTTAAATTTGATGAAAAATTGATCACAAATTCACCTAAAGTAAATTATATTAATAATTTAAATATATTTTTTATATAATAATTTTAATGTATTTATAAAGAGTTACATGGCAAAAACATGTTATATGTTTTTCCTATGCTAGTTAGATATCAAGGTTATTAGAAATTGAGAACACCCAAACACACAGAGAGATACTCCTACAAAATAAAAACTATGCACGGTTATAAAAATAACCACAGTTACACACACATATGTGTGTGTGTGTGTGTGTGTGCGCGTGCGCGTGCGCGTTGGGGGGGGGGGGGGCGCGGGGGCGGGGGGAGGTTAATGTTGGTCCAATATTAATGTTTACTTATTTATTTCGAATAGTGTCACTATTCATCTTTAATGGTTCCATCTAATCTGAACCTTGCGAGATTTCTTATAAAATCTTTTGTCCGTCATGAATTTAGTCCCTTTTTTTTTTTTTTTTTTGGTTTTTGGGTGCATATGAGTAATTCAAAGAGAGAAAATACACAACTCTAGTTTGCTAGGCACATAGATTACAGTACTTCTTCTCTGTGTTGAAGAAGATCGTTGTCTCCTTGGAGGTAAACATCCAGGATTCCAGGGGCTTAAATCACCACTGTAAGAGAATAGAAAAAAATATCTTAAGGACATATTGTAAAATATTGGCCTTGATCATATACAAAATTTTAATATGTTTTCCTCTAGTATAACTTTGTTATTTTTTGGATTAGTATTTCATCCAATCCATCGTCGGATTATACATTTTTCTTGTACATGCTTGTAAAATATCAAGATAATTGGAAATTAGAATCTATATTGTCTATAAATTGTTCAAAATTTAATTCTCATTTGGATAGAGCTTTTTTGTGTCTACCTCTGCGTTTTTTTTTTTTTTTTTTTTAGAGAAGCACATTTCTGTAAGTTTCGTATACTATTCACGAGACACACAAACCTCTTTTTTTCAGCAAAACTTTCATTAAAAATGAGTCTCGCTGCACTATTCACATATTTAAAAATTATTTTACTATAATATTTTCAGTTTTCAACAAAATAAGCAGTATCTAAACGCACCCTTAGTGACGTAACTTTTATGTGGTTTACACTAAGGTTTTAAAATTTTACCCGGTTATATAACATAACAAAAACTAGAAAATGATAAAAAGTTTATAAGAAAATTTTTTTTTTGAAGAGAAAAGGTAATTGGAAATTCAACATGGGTGTAGCTTGTGTCCAGTGAAAGTTATCACTGGACACATCAGGATTTAGACACGAAGTAGTTGTCATTAATTAAATCAATTCCTATTAAGGGAGAAATTATAGAGTTCTCTAGTGGACCACATCATTTGTCTACCATTCCACTAAAAAACTTCAATTTGTTTAAAATTGCTGAGTCAGTAATTAATTTCTATTTTAAAAAAATTTCTAATTAATAATTTTAAACATGTGGAAGTTTTTTAATGGAATGGTGAACTACATCACTTGTCCACTATGTGGATTTTATAATTTCTCCTATTAAGGGAAGAGAAAGTGCGTCATAGGGCTTAAATAGTGTCGTATGGATTGTTGTTTTAAAACTTTAGAACATTAAAATGTATTCTTGCTAAGAATACAAATTCTTATAACTGACTTGTTCATCAAAAAAAAAAAATTCTTATAAATGACTTTATCTTTGAAGTGCTTTGATAAACTTCTTTGGTTGATAAGAAGCTTCCAAATCTTGCATGATTGATGTAACTAGAAAGTTTTGCACTTCTTGCTCTTTTTGCAGGAACTCCTCTTTTAGTAGCCGTCTCCTTGAGATAGTTTGCTCTCGATACTCCTCAATTATGTTGATCTCACCAACAAATTTGCTTGAGTGGAATCTTAACTGTGATTCCTCGTTCCCAAAAAAATTTATACGCTATATCTAATGATGCAAACAACCGTGAGTTGTACCCTCGTTTATACGGATAAACGATGACAAAGTTGTTCCATGAATCAATCTAAAGAGAAAGACAATAAGTGGATAAAAGGAAAGAACATCGATGTAATGTTGGCCAAAAACCCTCCAATGATCAAGTTAGATTGCGGTGAAAGGATTCACTTGCTTTAATCAATTAGAGAGTAAGATATGGCTAATAGTTGTAAGTATATGATTGGGTACATTTTCTTTTCTTGTTTTGTCGGTTTTATTGCCCTTGTATTTTTTGTATAAATGAATATTCACATATATGGGTTGAGAGACGTTTGTCATAATTATCGGTCTTTTATCATAATCAATGGTTATTCGTTCGTTGGAGTCCAGGAGTTACTCCTTAGTTGTCACTTGTCACTTGCATTCGATGGCATTATGAGATTGTTCATCTATCTGATGGACGACCATTAAAAATTAACATTCATCAACATCTATCACCAAAAAAAAAAAAAAAGGAATATTCTACGAGCCTGTGTGTTTAAGCTATAATTAAGCTAGTTTAGAGCATTACATTAGTGTGTATAATAAAAATGACTCACATTAGTTATTGTATAATTGTGTAAATTTACAAGTATGCTACAGTAACCATATAAATTTACAATGACATTATTCAATTTGCATTTAGTTTTTCATCATTTCTTTATGTGTCCCAATGATAAAGGAAGATAGTGGATATTGATTGTTATATGTGAAAAAATAAAAAATAAAAAATAAAAAATAAAAAAAATTAATAAAATGTGGTGTAAAATAGATTTTTTTTAGAAGCATTAAAATAGATAATTTAATATGAGATATTTTAAAAAGTATGTAATAAAAATAAAAATAAAAGTTCTTATACTAAAAGTGATTTAAAAAAAAAATTGCACTAAGTTGATTCAAATGAATTTTTAGGTCCCATTTGGTAACTCTACTTAACACACATTTTTTATATTTCAAACACATTTACAAATATTTTATCACATTTTTTTACTCATATGCATATCTAAAACATCTAAAATACCTTACTCAAACTTAGGTACCAAACAGATCCACTATTTTATACTTAAATGGTCGGAAAGCTACCTAAGCAGCTAATAAATCATTGATTGCGTCGGTCTGGCAATTAATCTAGGCAATGACGTCTGCACTTGTGTGAGTTCATACAGTAAAAGAGATTTTTTTTTTTTTTTTAAATTGCACTAAGTTGATTCAAATAAATCTTAAAAGAAGTGTTTAGTTGAATAGTTTGAGAAAAATTATTTGTAATTTTTTAAAATATATGTGAATGTAAAAAATATATAAAAATATTTATAATATTATTTAAAAACATAAAAAAAATGTGAGATTGAGATGAAATAACAAATAAACCTTTATGCTTAAAAGGTCGGAAAGCTACGTAAGCAACTAATAAATCATTGATTGCGTCGGTCTGGCCATTAATCTAGGCAATGACGTCTGCACTTGTGTCAGTGTGTGAGTGAAAGCAACGATCAGACTAAAGGACAGCCGCGTCAAGCTTCGTAGGAAAGTGTGAATATTATTATAATTAATTGAATGATATTTCATTTGTATTAAAGTTTTATTTGTTTTGTTTTGTTTGTTTTTGTATTAAAGATTTGAAACCGTTGGTTCGCACTGCCTTCCTAATTTCATTTCAAATTGTGTTGTATAACTAGTTAACGACTATTAATTTCAAAATTAGTTTAGTCTCATAAAGACGTAAGCTTTGGTCCACATAGTCACCTGTAGGCTGTAGTTGTCTTGTTAGTAAAGTTGAAAGTGTTTGCATATGCCAAACAAGAACTGCCACTAAAATTCGATAAAAGTATCTATCAACCTAATTCTTTTTCTAAGCTATGCGTTACGTGTGTCGCTGTGAGAATGAGATATCTCGTCTTGGAAAAATATACACGAAAACTTCAGTATTTGCAAATTGCAACTATCATCTTTAGTTGACATAAATATCAATATCAGTATCACCAGCAAGTAATAACAATCCATCACACACTCCATGCAGGTTATTGTCATAGAATGTGATGCAATTGTCTGCGTTGTTGGTCTTAATAGAAAATGGGAGAGTCAATTAACTAGTTCATTAATTAGCACTATTATTTGTAATTCACTTCAACCTAGGAAAACTGAAAAACTTTCTCTTATTGTAATTTTAATTGGATTAGGAGAGCTAAATTTTGCAGCCCATATTGCTGTCAAACTTGCTATTAGGCTTAAAAGCTAGTTTTGTTATTAGAGAAAAGATAAAGAATACCTTAAACGCATTAATTTAGGAAATATTTTTAGAAATTATTTATAGCAAAAAAACAGTTAATGTTTTACAAATTTTTTTTTTAAATTTTTCATAAAAGTAATGTCAAAATACTCATAAAATAATTTATTAACAATTGACCTAAGGACACTTTATTACATAGTTTTTATTATAATAAACATAAAACCCGTAAAGTTTATCTTGGAAGCCTGCGAGGCTGATCGCATTATTGGAGATCCTCTGTTTGATTTAATAAATTTGCAGATTAAAAAAAAAAAAATCAATCATACACAGTGCAGGAGCCAAGGAACTAATTATTAGAGCCTGCTCCTACTCACAACTCAAAAACTAACAATTGTGGGCTCACAAGATAGGGTCTTGTTGAGAGCAAGGATGTCAATACCGTACCGGAGGCCGTACCGGTTTGGCCACCGGTACGATATATTTCGGATACCGGTCAATACCGGTGTACCGTTTCGGGTTTACCGCTATTTTTTATATTTATATATATATATATATATATATATATATATATATATATATATATATATATATATATATATGTATGTATGTATGTGTCAGTGTATATATATATTATAATAAATATAAAAGTTTACAATAAAACATTTTCTCAATTCAGAACTAATTATTCATGGTTTTATACTTTAGTATCAATTAAATGGGAAAAAAAATAAAAAAAAATAAAATAGAAAGCTTAAAAGTTACCATTGCATACTAAGAAAACAAATAATACTAATAAGTTAATACAAATAAGTTACCATTCTATCCTAACAAAAATTCAAAAATTACAAAACTTAAAAAAAAAAAAAAAAAAAAAACTTTTTTCTGTACCGGCCGGTACGCCCGGTACCGGCCGGTATTGCCCGAAATTGGCCGGTACGGCCGGTACGAGGCCGGTACGGCCGGTATTTCTACCGGTACGAAACATAGAGGTTAACCGTACCGGATTGCCGGCCGGTACGGTATATTTCGGCCGTACCGGCCGGTACGGTACGGTATTGACAACATTGGTTGAGAGAGCAATTGCCTCTCACTTGTCAAAATCTCTCTATTTTATACTTTTTTTTTTTTCATTGAAGAGAAATATTTTCTATTTTATTAATATTTTTCCTTAAGACTTAAATATTATAAAAAGAAAAATAAGATAGAAAAAAAGAAGATAACTCTACACATTTTTTCTTTTTAAATCCGTCTGGATAGTAACAAAAATATACAGTAACAATAACTGCATAACTTGAACAATAACTTCATTTTAATCACTTTCGATGGTAACATTGTGACATATAACAACAATTTTACATATATTGACTAATAAAATCCCTTTGCATTGAGCAATAATAAATTAATAACAACGTGCTATATCTTTTTTTAAAATTTTAATATTTTAAGATTTTGAAAGGGTCCTAATAGGACAACTATGCCTAATTCGAAGGTAGGCTGCGCCATGGTGATCGGTGAAAGTTGACCTTTTTTTTTAAATTTTATATTTTTGTTCACTTTTGACAAACAGTAGCTCATATCAGTAACATTTCATCCAATGACAACTTTTTTTTTTTGTTTTTTTATTATAAGAAACTAGTACTTCATTTCAATTCAAGTTTGAATGAACTGGTGTACATCCGATGACAACTTATGTTACAATGAGTAATGTTACTGATATGAGTTACCCTGCTTGTCAAAAGTGAACAAAAATAGACAATTAAAAACTTCAAACTTTTGATCTCAACTATAGTTTCATCTCTTTTCATGGTAGAATACTAGAATATGATAGGATCACAAAAGATTGCATACCTCAAATACAATGATCGGCTATGGTCATGCTATGTGATAGCTCTTTTTTTTGGGTCAATTTCAAATTTCCTAGTCACTGTGAGCAAATAGTAACAGAGTCAAATGGTAATAACTTTGTCACATCCTGAAAAAGAAAAAAAAATTTGCATTTCTCTAGAATCTTGTATGCGACTATTCTATGTTGTAATATATGCTATCATAACCCACATAGTTGGGAAAAAATGTCATGACACCCTTGAACTTTGAAGTAGTGGCATGACACCCCCTAAATTTTTATTTTAACCAAATTAATACATAAACTTCACACATTTACCAAATCGACACCTCATGTTAGTCTTTCATTAAAAACTTAATGTAATACACACGTGAACATAAAATTACTCAAATTTAATTGTTTCCAACAGATGAAAAGAGAGAGCCTAAGGTAGTTTTGACTGAGAGATAGGAGAAATTATACAATTCTCATGGTAGATCACGTCACTTGTCCACTATTCCATTAAAAGACTCCAACTTGTTTAAAATTTTTGAGTTAGTAATCAGTTTTTATTTTAAATTTTTTTTTGTTTCATCAATTTTAAACAGGTGAGAGTTTTTTAGTGGAATGGTAGACCATGTCACTTGTCTACCATGAAAATCTTATAATTTCTCGAGAGATAAAGAGAAAAACCTAAGAGAGAGAAGATCAAACCAGACCACCGTTTGTGGTCCCGCTGCAGATCATGTCGGTCTTGAGTCTCTCGACCACTCCATTGTAGGCTCACAATACAAACTTATTCCACAGACGAACTCAGGCTAAGTGAAGCCAAGTTTGTAGCGGTTAAAACTCTCACAACTCCTCTAAAATATTACTAACTAATTCTTAATCTATTGATTGTTCATTTGCAAAGCTATGCCAAACACCTTGACCTTCACCAATTGAAAGTACAGGTCAACACCTCGTTTACAAGAAAAATACCTGACAACCTCTTAAATCAAAACTTGGGTATTTCAAAACATAAAAGTTTCTTGCAATTGGAATGGGAATAAAGTTAAAAGGAAATATTTATTTTCTAACCACTTTTATGTAACAAAGACCAAAACTAGGTGGCAAACAACAACCAAGAATGCCAATCATCAAAACCATTTCGTGAAACATTTTACGAAATGTTCGCAATATAAACTTATCTACCCATGAACAGCACTGTCGAGACTAGGACTAGTGCCTTCAGCTGCAAGACCACGATCTCTGACTCCGATGAGATGAACGGCGGGTTTGGTTTGATTTTCTCTCTCCTAAAAATCTCTCTCTTAGTGTCCATTTGGTAAAGATTATTTTTGCTAACTTATTTTACTATTTAGCTTACTTTTGCTACTATTTATGGATTCCACTGCACTTTTTGGTACTATTCATGGGTCTCACTGTACTATTTCAACTAACTTTACTTTTATTTACAATACTTTCAACAAAAAAATTTTAGTTTTAGCAAAATAAGTGGATCCCAAAGGGATCCTTAAAACTGCCTTGGTTTCTCTCTCTTTATCGGTTTGTAATTAATTTTATGTTTGTGTGCGTGTCTTTCATGTGCGTATAGGATGTTGGCTTATAAATGGCAGACTAATAGGAGGGGCTAATTTGGCACATGTGTAAAGTTCAAGTACTAAATTGGCTGAAATAAAAGTTCAAAAGGTGTTATGGCAACTACTTCAAAGTTCAGGGGGTGTCATGGCATTTTTCCCCACATAGTTGTTGCTCATGGTGATGCTTGCTACTAAAGCAAGGCACACAAAATCCACAACCATATAAGAGAATCTAAGAGCCTGAGAATGGTGGAGAGAATAAAAGTTTCTTTATATATATATAGGGCAAGCTTGGTTGGCTGGGTCATACCCACTAATGGGTGACTCAATTGGCAAGCTTGGCTAAATCATACACGTCCAATTAGGCATGTTCACGAGTCAAGCCAAGTCGGTTTTGGACCTAACCCGAACTCGACCCTTCAAAGTCGGGTGAAGGGCAAAGGGACCTAAAACCGACCACTGATGTCAATTGGTTGAGTTGGTTTAGAGTTTGGGTGGTGCTCTAGTCAATTTCGGTTAGTGCTAAAGTTCACTAAAAACTACAAATCATCGTTGGAAATTGCAAAACTTTATTGAAATCTACAAATATTTCACCAGAATCTGCAATTTTTTGCTGAAATTTGCTGTGATTTGGCCCGATCTTCCTAAATCCCACTAGATTTAGTTGAGATCTTACCAGATCTAGCTCTTACCTTTTAACTACTTTTGTTTGGATTTGGGTGTCCTTCCCGACCACCCACTGGTTTGTCAGCTGCCTAGCCACCACCACTTATCAGTGCTAGCTGTGCCACTCCACATTACCAGACAAAGAAAACTGTTTTGTTTGCTTGATCACCGTGACATTCTTATCCACCATAGTGTGGTTATTCTCTCTTGCTATCCTTCATGGCTATCCTTCTTGCCAGATCTAGCTCTTACCTTTTAACTACTTTTGTCTGGATTTGGGTGTCCTTCCCGACCACCCACTGGTTTGTCAACTGCCCAGCCACCACCACTTATCTGTGCTGGCTGTGCCACTCCGCATTACCAGACAAAGAAAACTGTTTTGTTTGCTTGATCACTGTGACATTCTTATCCACCATAGTGTGGTTATTCTCTCTTGCTATCCTTCATGGCATGCACCTAGTGGTTCCAACTCATCCTTCTCTTTTTTGGATGGTATGTTATCCTAGCAGGACATTTTTCCTAAAAGAGTTTGAGTGGGAACACCAGAATAGGCTTTTCCTTCTCCCCACCATCAGACCATACACTCTCTTACCTCTGACTCATAACCCACCACTCCTATATTGGCTAGGTATAGGTTGGTGATGTCTGGGCCTTATGGGTGCTCCATTTCCGTGTATGTCCAAAGCTTGTTTGCTACTCATGCGTTTGTCATGGACTGGAGGTTTGCCTACGCGTTCTGCTGCTCATTCTTGACCTCTTGTGGCGTGAACTGTTTTCTGATCCTCCATTCTTTATGGCTTGCTTCCTCTAAGGGTTGGGCCTTTCTCAATTGTGGGCTTTTCTCCCTTTTAGCCCACTGTTTGCTCCTTCTGTTGGCTTGCCAGTATTCCTGCCATAACATTCTATTATTCTTGCTACGACGCTATTTGATCCATGTTTGTTGGGCCTCTTTTGGGCCTACTGTATACTCTTCTCTCAATTGGTTACAATGACCCAGTATGGTCATTGGGTTTATACTCATGCTACTTTGGTCTTTTTTGTCCCATTCATTGCTTATGGGCTCCTTTGGCCCATTTCCTTCTCCATAGACATCCCCGGTCCATTTGCTTTCCTTGGGCGTCCTCGGTCCATTTTCTAATTCTGCATTCTTATGAGCTTTTACTAACTTTTTTGGGCTTCACTGTCTCAATTACTATATCCTTCATCCTTGAGGTTCATGGGCTTTCCACCAACCTCTTATTTTCTTAATTCATTACTTCGAGCCTATTGTGGCCCATTCTTACTCTTCTACATCACATAATACCCCTAAGTTTACTACTTCTTTCTCTGGGTTCCTTGGGGCTCATTTGCTTTCCTCAAGGCCCATTTGTTTATTTTATGGGCCTATGACCCATTATTCCTGTCACTCGGGTTAATGGGTTTTCTCTCAATCCTGCTAACTCTTTCCTGCCCATATTACTGGGCTTCTTCTTGCTGTTGGGCTTTTCCAAAATGAGCATCAACAATTGTATTTCTTTTTTGTGATTTAAATCCAACTTTCAGGATACTGAAAATGAAAACTAAATAAAAATGCTAAAACCAAACTAGTTTTATAGTGGTGGGACCCACTAGAAAACTGAAAATAAAAACAAAAAACGTTTTTTTTTCTTCCTTCAGTTAATCAAAAAGGCCCTAAGAGCATTAGCATCAGGAAATGCTACTCTATTCTATTTTACCATCCCAAAAAGTTACTTTATCAATTATACCATACCATTTTACAATAATTTCAGCATCCCAAACTTTTATTTTCCTATTCTACTCATTAAAATAATATATCTACATAATAAAATAATATTTCTCCAATCACCATTATTTATTCTACAGTGATGGATAGAGAGAGAGACACAATAATATATATATATATATATATATGTAGAATTGCACTGCAACACAATTGCAAAAAAATTTGCAATACTTAGCAATAACATTTCCTAATACAATACATTTTGGAGCTTGAAATATCAAATATCTCTTACATTCGGCATTAACATTCTCCAATACCAATGCTTTAAGTCACTTTAAGCAATAACTCTAGATAATTTTATAGCATTTTTAAAACGTTTTATTTTTATTTTTAAATGTTAGTCTATGATAGGGTCCTAATAGGAAAGGTCATGTTAAATCTAACAGTAGGTACTGCCACTGCCATGCCGCATGCCAACATGTTTCTTTTCCTTTTTCTTTTAATAAATTTTAATTTTTTGGTAACTTTTTTGGTAACCTTTATATCGGGGAGGGGGGAAATGCCCCCACCGACGCCCCAAAAATTCTTAAGTACTAGTATTGTATATAGTACAAGTAATAATTATTAGCATAATCAGCTTTTTTACATACATATAGTACCGTGTATTAGTTTTTTTTAGGAAGTATTGTGTATTAGTTCATCACAGGAAAATCCCATTTCACATTCCCACGGGCCACTGCAATTATTTTAATAAAATAATGCTCCCACCTTATAATAATATTATAATAAAATAAAACTACTTGCACAACCTACTTCTCCACTATTTTCCCAAATAGAATTATGAGAAAAAAAAAATTTACCTTCACTCACTAGTCACTAAAGCATCACGAAAAATTTGAGGAACATAAAAATTTTTGCAACATCTTGTTACATTTGTTACATGGTAAAGTGTGATTGTTGATGAAAAAATGGTGAGTTTATGTGTTAGTATTGGTTAACCATTCACAGTCTCTCATGTCAGAGTTTTGACAAAAAAGTTGTAAAATAATTTGTGATCTAGAACTACTCATAACACCTCTGTTTTGTATAACAAATTTTCTTTCTTTACCAACATTTTTTAGTCTCAAGCCCAAGTTTTTTTACAAACCCAAATTTTAATTGTGGACGACAATTACATTTGCATATAGTTATTTATTTTGTTATTAATATCAATTAATACCTTTTCAATTTAATTTTACTCTCAATCTTGACTTTTGATTTTGCCCCCCCAACCTAAAATCCTAGCTCCGCCACTGCTTTATATGTTTCTTCTCCTTTTTCTTTTAATAATTTTTAATTTTTTTTGGTAATTTTAATAATTTTTAGTATGCGAGTGACATATAATAGTAACCTTACACACATCCAATGGAAAATCACATCATAATGAGCAATAACTTGATTAATGTCTTATAAAAAAAAAATATTGATAACTATCGGTGGTTATAACTTATAATTATTTTATCATATAATATTAGAATGTGATAGAGTCATAAAAGATTTCTAACCTTTATTTTTTTCCCTTAATTTCAAAATTGTTGGTCACTTTAGGCACATAGTAACAAGTTCTCTAATAATAATAATATTGTTACATTCAATAGTAACTTATGTCAATTTTTTTAAAAAAAAAAACAACTTATGTCAAATTATACTGTAAATATGATTTTATAACTTTATTTTTATTTTTTAATTTTTTATTGAAAAGATTGTAACTTTATTAAGAAAAAGATAAATTCAGTACATCATGAGTAATAGCGGATTCAATTATCTACTTCCTTAGCATATTCAATAGACGCAGCAAACGGGCGGGTCGAGCCAAGTTTGGGTTAGGTCAATCGGGTTATAGGCTGGGTTGACCCGTATTTTTCACATGATTTTTTTTTAAACATGTATTTTCCCAAAACATAAAATAAAATTAAAAATGCCTAATTGGATAACTAATTTGACAAAGAATAAAAACATATAAGAATTTTACAATTTTGACATTCTATTTCGAGTTGAGAATATACATTAAAGTTTGATTATTTACTTATTTATATATGATCTCTTTTGTGAATATTATATCATTGTTAAGCAACACGTACTCTAGGAAATATTATAATTTATTTGAAAAAGTTGTTTATTTTAGATATGAATTGTTAAAAAACAGGCCTAAGCATTCATAATTTATGCTAATTTTGTTGATAGTTTGACTTCACTCTTTTCACATTTATGAATGTTTCTCATACATGTCTATTATTTTCAAATATATTTTTTTAATTCTACTATAACCATATTATCTTCACATATACTTTGTTATTTGATATCTAACACTCTTTACTCATTACAGAATACTTTAACCAATCATCTTTCAATTCATTTGCACGTAGTTAAGATCTCAATTGTTTTCTTAAAACTCACATCAAACAATTAAATCAATATTGTTTTATTTTTTTTTATTTTACCCAAAAAAAAGTTTTAAAAAAAGTTTTGTGTTGTGGGTCGAGTCGGATCCGGTCATGGGTCAACCTGTATTTGCTTTGAGTAAAAAAATTTTTGGTTTAGGTCGAATATTTTTCGGGTGAGGTTGGGTCAACAAATTCTGACATATTTTGCTATGTCTAATATTTAGACAAGATGCGTGCTAGTCTATTCCCTTGCCGTTTCACATGAGAGACTTTGACTAAACTGAACCCGTGAACTTTTTGTGCAATCCCCTCCTTGGTGTTTGAAATGGTAACTGGTGGGCTGCATAATCTCATGGGAGCATTAGATACAATCTTGGAGTCACATTCCAAAATCGGATCCCATATACCAATATCCCAAGAAAAATAAATCCCTACCTCCATAGATTTAGTTTCAGAATCTAATGGCCCAGCGGTTGAAGAATTTTTTTGCTCATAGCTGCTGTTACTTGCCCTTCATAATCCCTCAAAACCACCCCCACACTAGCTTGTTGAGTTTGAGAAAAAACTGCTCCATCCACATTGATTTTATAGCTAGGTGCTGGTGGTAAGATCCAGACCTCTTGCAATTTCTCTCGCGGCTGCTGGATAGAGTGATTTGCTGTTTGAAACTTGTCCATTAGAATCTGTGCTTTCTGCACAATCACCGTTGCAGATTGACGTGATTTGCCATGCCGAGTTGAATTCCTATTAAACCACGTACTCCAAGCTATCATAAAAATCAATTCCAAGATGTCATCACCCACATGCTGCACAAACACTAGGTAACATACTAAATCCATGAATTCAGTATATCGAACTCCCTGAGTTTCAAAAGTGAGACCAGATTGAAGCCACACCTCACGGGCTGCCTTGCACTCCTAGAACATATGTCCACTAGTTTCCACGCTCGACCCACAAGCCTCACATACAGCCTCATCTTTAACCTATTGATGGCACAGGTTTGCCTTCATGGGGATGATGTTTCTGCATACTCTCCAATAAAGTCTTTATCTTATTTAGAATATTCAAACCCCAAATTGTCCACAAAAATTCTTGTGATTTTCCCTATTCGAAGATTCGCCTTTGCTCTCCACAACTCCAGCTAGTGCAATTTTATAAGCACTACGAATTGTAAATTTGCCATTTGGAGTGTATGCCCATACTAGTTTATTAGGGGAGGAGCGAGAACTCAATGGTATGCCTAGGATGGATTGAGCATCATTTGGGAGGAAGATTTTACTCATCAACTCTGTTAGAAATACTGGAAGATTGTATTGTACTTCTTGAATAAAAGAATATACATCAGTGCCTTATATAGGAGGCATAAGTGTGCAGTACAAGTAAAGTGGAGTACAAGTAAGGCAATTGGGCCTAAAGCCCATAATAAAACACAATATACATTAACAGCCCCCCTCAAACTCAAGGTGGATGTGAGACCAGCTTGAGGTTGTCAACCAAATCACGAGTGCGACCTTTAGGAAGTGACTTGGTGAAGATATCTGCAAGTTGATCTTTGGAGGAGACGGAGAAAAGCTTAAGAGCACCATGGACAAGATGATACCGGATAAAATGACAATCAATCTCGATGTGTTTAGTCCGTTCATGGAAGACATCATTGTGAGCAATATGAATGGCACTCTGGTTATCACAATAAAGGGGAGTGGCAGAGGATGTGGATACACCTAAATCCGTAAGAAGCCATCGTAGCCAAAGGAGCTCAGATGTGGTATCAGCAAGGGCACGATATTCTGCTTCAGTACTGGAGCGAGCCACAAAGGTTTGTTTCTTACTTCGCCAAGAAATTAAAGAAGAACCAAGGAGAAAGCAATAACCTGTAGTGGACCTGCGATCAGTAGGATCTCCTGCCCAGTCAGCATCAGAGAATGCACGTAGTACAAGAGGAGACTGAGCTGAGTAGAAAAGGCCATGGAAGAGAGTGCCTTTCAGGTATCGAAGAATGCGCAGAACAGCAGTATAGTGAGTAGATCGTGGAGCAGACAGATATTGGCTCACCTGATGAACAGCATAGGAAATGTCTGGACGAGTGACTGTGAGATAAACTAAGCTGCCAATCAATCGTCTGTAAAGAGAAGGATTAGACAATGGTTTCCCTCTTGTGGGAGTCAGATGCGCATTAAGCTCAACTGGAGTGTCAACAGTCTTGCTATCAGTGAGTCCAGCTCGAGACAATAGTTCAGAAGCATACTTGGCTTGAGTAATATAAAGTCCATCTGTAGAATGAGTGATTTCAAGACCCAAGAAGTAGCTGAGATGTCCAAGATCTTTCATCTCAAACTGCTGATTGAGAAAAACATTGAGTTCTTGAATGCCATTAAGGTCATCACCTGTTATGATCATATCATCCACATACAGGAGAAGTAAAATAGTGCCTTTGTCAGTGTGACGAAGAAATAAGGCAGAATCATAATGACTGGCCATGTAACCCAAGCGAGAGATGGTAGAGCTGAATTTGGCAAACCAAGCTCGTGGAGCTTGTTTAAGGCCATAAAGTGCACATCGAAGGTGACAAACCTTGTTTGATTCAACAGAGAGACCAGGAGGAGGTTGCATGTAAACTTCTTCACTTAAATTTCCATTAAGGAATGCATTTTTGACATCCATCTGAAAAAGATCCCATTTTCTGGCAGCAGCAACAGCTAAGAGGGCACGAATAGATGAGATACGAGCAACCGGAGCAAAAGTCTCTTCATAATCAATCCCATACTCCTGTGTGAAACCTTTTGCAACAAGACGAGCTTTGTAGCGCTCAATGGACCCATAAGAGCGAGTCTTAATCTTATAGATCCACTTACAACCAACCACAGATTTCCCAGGGGGGAGAGTCACCAAGTCCCAAGTATGGTTTTTAGATAATGCATCAAGCTCCTCTTTCATTGCAATTTGCCATAAAGGGTCAGTGGAAGCCTCACGATAGGTGTGAGGCTCGTGCAGTGTAGCAAGGGCAGTGTAACAATGATAGTCAAGTAAATGTGTAGGAACGGATCTTACCTGAGTTGAGTGACGAGGTGGAATGTCTTGTCCATGATCGTCAGGCGGAGCAGGAGCAGGGGACCCAAGCTCAGGGTTGGGTAGCTCGTCTTCAACCTGTTCATCTTCCACCTGTTCATTAAATGGTGAACTAGGAAAGGGATCAAGGATATCTGGTGGTTGGACAGAGAAGTCTACAGGGGAATCAGGAGCAACAACAGTAGGATCAGGAGCAACAACAGGAGGAATATGTGCCTCATTTGGAAAATGATCTAAGACAGATGAGGAAGATAGAGAGGCACGGAAGTGAGAGAGCTCGACAAAGGAGTGATGTTCCCAAAATACAACATTGCGGGAGACACGAAGACGATGAGAGATAGGATCATAACATCGATACCACTTTTGAGTTTCACCATAGCCAAGAAAACAACAAAGCCTTGACCGAGGCTCAAGTTTGTTATGCTCATGTGGCTGAAGAAGAACGAAACAAGCAGAACCAAAGGAGCGAAGGTGGCGATAATCTGGAGGTGACCCAAAAAGGCGCTCATATGGAGTTTGATTGTGGATAACAGGACTTGGAATGCGATTAATAGCATGAACAACATGAAGAGCAGCTTCGCCCCAAAAAGGAGCAGGAACTTTAGCGGAGAGAAGGAGAGCACGAACAGTGTCAAGAATATGACGAAGTTTTCGTTCGGCTCTACCATTTTGCTGAGAGGTACCTGGACAAGTTAGATGATGAACAGTGCCATAGGAATGCAAAACAGCTTGGAAAGCATATTGAGTATACTCAAGAGCATTATCAGATCGAAAAATTTTGATACGTTTGGAAAATTGAGTTTCAACCATTTTTGCAAAATTAGAATATACTTGTAATAATTTAGAACGATGTTTCATATGAAAAATCCAGCTATAGCGGGAATAATCATCAACAAAGATAACAAAATATCGAGATTCACCAATACTAGAAACCGGGGAAGGCCCCCAAACATTAGAATGAATAAGGTTAAAAATATCAGTGGATATTGATTCACTAGAATTGAAAGGCAAAGCTGGATGTTTTCCTAACTGACATGAGACACAATCAAAATTTTCTGTAGACACTGAACCTAACAAACCTCTAGAAGCCAATTATTGTACCCGAGAGGAAGATGCATGACCAAGACGAGCATGCCAAAGTGCACGGGAAGGAGTTGAAGAAACTGCAGCAGCTGCAGCAACAGAAACAGGAGCAACAAGTGGAAGATGAAGGTTGTCCACGGGAAACATACGCCCAACTCTGGGACCGGTCCCAAGTTCCTGTCCCGTCCTCGGATCCTGCACAATACACCCAGAATAATCAAATATAATGCGATAACCCAACTCAGCTAATTGTCCCACAGAAAATAAATTGTAAGAAAGGTCAGGAACATTAAAGACCCCAGGAACCGAAAGGTTGGAAGTCGAAACAGAACCGATATTATGACCAGACATTGTGGAACCATTTGCTGTGCGAATATTAAGAGGGTGTGGTGCAGGTTTGAGTTCAGAAAATAAGGACGAGTGAGGTGTCATGTGATTGCAACAAGCGGAATCCATAAGCCAAGAGGAGGGAGACATACCAAATAAAGCTGAGAGAGAAGAGGAGTAAGATGCATTACCAACCATACGAATGACATTGGTGATGATATTTTTAAGGTCATCTGTGGACATGGTGAAAGTGCGTTCTGAAGACTTAAACTGTGCAGAGATAGGAGCCATTGGTTGGACACTCTCAGTGTTAGCAACAGTAGCAGCAGAAATTAAAACAGCTGATTTGTTGCGATGATAGCAAGTCTCAATACTGTGGCCAAAACGTTTGCAAAAATTGCAAAAACGTTTGCTAGATTGTCGATGACAATTATTGCAACCAGAAGAAGACCTGTCCTTATTCTTCATTTAGAAGCAAAATATGCAAAAATAGACTGCAAAAATGAAATCTACGCGAAAAACTGGGTAAGGAGCACCTGGACTGCAAAAAGTCAACTCTGGCAAAAAGTCAACGGTCAAAGTCAACCGCAAGTCAAAGTCAACGGTCAAAGTTAACGATGGTCAACGCTCTGGTCAACGTCCTGGTCAACGATGCCGTGGCAGTGACGTGGCAGATGACGTCAGCGGATGCTAGTAGATGATGTCAGCAGATGACGTGGCAGATGACGTCATCTAGGGCTGACGTCAGCAGAGGAACCCTGGCGCGTGCAGGCGCGTGGATGGTCCTGGCGGCGCGTGGAGCGCGCGATCAACTGTTCAGAAACTTTTAGCGGCACGTGGGGGCGTGTGCGGTCTCCGATGACGTTGAATCTTCCACGGTTTTGTAGATCGGCGCGAGACGATCTCTGTGGTAGGTTCAAAACTGCAATTGGAGCAATGTTTGTGACGGTGATGCGAGCGGCAGTGGTCTGTGTAGTGTGAAACTCCTTAACAACGGCTGCTGCAGGTCCGGAACCCAAGGACGACGGCTGGATGACGTCGGCGGTTCAACGGCGAAAGGCTGCGATGGTGGTTGTGATGGCGGAAGCGATGTTGAAAGAAAAAGGAGTCACGCTAAGAAAGACAAGACTGCTAAGAAAAGGTCAGAGTAGTGGCTCTGATACCATGTTAGAAATACTGGAAGATTGTATTGTATTTCTTGAATAAAAGAATATACATCAGTGCCTTATATAGGAGGCATAAGTGTGCGGTACAAGTAAAATGGAGTACAAGTAAGGCAATTGGGCCTAAAGCCCATAATAAAACAAAATATACATTAACAAACTCCAGTTTCCATACACGGGTAGAGGGTTCAATGAGTGTACTCACCCTTGAATCTGATGGAATAGTATTAGGCCTAGACATCACGCTAAAGGAGGATGGTCCATGTAGCCATTTGTCATTCCAAATTCCAATCGAGTTTCCATCACCCACTTGCCATCTACAACCTTGCTTTACCAGTTTTTGAGCTGCCATTATACTCCTCCACGTATACAATGGTCCAGGTCCCAACTCTTCTCCAAGGAAATCACTTTCCGGAAAGTAGCGAGCTTTTAGAACTCGATGAACCAGTGAGGTTGTATGTGTTTGGAGCCTCTAGCCCTATTTATCTAAGAGTGCGAGATTAAAAGCCTTGAGATCTTGAAAGCCCAAGCCGCTCTCTTTATTTGATGTACAAATTTTGTCCCAACTAAGCCATGCCATCTTAGTTTTATCATTTGTTTGTCCCCACCAAAATTTTCGAGCCATTCCACTCATCTCATCACATAAAGTATTAGAGAGTTTGAAAGCACTAATAATATATGTAGTAATGTAGGAATAGTATGGGCCACTGCTTTAATCAAAATTCCCTTCCCTGCACTCAATAATATCTGAGGCAAGATTCATAAACTAAATAACAGGAACAACGGGGTAACACATTATCATAACTTCGAACTTCGTGAATATATATATTCACAAAAGGATTATGTTATGTATGTCAAATCCAACAACGAATTCCACCCCGTCAAGTGCTAATAGATTTCATAATTTTTAATTTCACAATTTTTAGTCACGGCAAGGTTACAAATGCCTGTAATCACATTAAATGAAATGGTAGCTTACATCACATTTTGTAGCAACTCCATATAGCATAGTTAAAAATTTTAGACTTTGCCAGGGTCACAAAAGATTTTGTGGCAATTAAATTAAATGGTAAGATGTACCACATTGTAAGATAACCCCTATTTTTTAATACCTTCTTGTCACTACTAATAATAATTTTTTTTTTGGATAAGACCACTACTAATAATTAGTAATATGGATATGCATGATTGTAAATAATAATAAAATTAAAGGTAACCATGGTGCAAAAGAAAAAAAAAAAAATTAGACATTGTTGTAATCTAAAGAATTGGACATACAATTATTTTAAAAACAAGGCATTGGACATACAAGATGCACGTTTTTTTTTTAAAGAAAAAAGAAAAAACATGCACATGTCCAACTATCGCCAATCATAAAACAATTCCTACTAATATTGACCGTTTATATGAATACTAGTTAGGGCAGCATGTGCAAGGCACATGCTAGCCATGGAAGAAAAAAAAAAAGTAGTGATTAGGATCAATTTTAAATTTTATTTGTATCATAAAATAAATATATAAATCATTTGATTTTTAAAATACATAGAGATTTACGTTAATCAAAAGAGGCATTAATTTTAAGAATTTTGATAATTACGTTATAAAAAGTTAATCTCATTTGTATAAAACCGTGACAGATCCGAGTTCAATATTTTATTATTTTATTATGACCCATAATTTACACTTCAATAGTTGTGAATATATTATAATAACAACAATATATCACGACATTTTTAGTTGTGCTAGATCTCGGTATGATATTTTATTATTTTATTTTATTTTATTTTGACCCATAAGGAATTGATACATACATCACAATATTTTCACAATATCTCTATATATACATTGTACTTAATTACAATGTAAATTTATATTGTAGACATAAAAAAATTGGCAAATTTTGTACACATTTACAAAATTTGTACACTATTTACCATTTTTTGTGCAAATGTGTATAATATTAACCACTGTTGTGTATTTACAATGTAAACTTGCATTGCAAGTACAAAGTAAACATATAAAGATCTTTAAAAAAAAATAAAAGAAGAAAAGAAAACAAAAAGTGCACGTCACTAATTGAATAAACAAAAAAATACTATTCATGAACCTTTGGTTCTTTTTATATAGTTAATAGATATGCCAGCTTACATAAATATTTAAAAGGAAAAAAAAAAAAAAACTTTAGGCACTGTAGAAATTAGTGTTAAAATGTTGTGGACTTAGCTTTTTTTATTCGATCTATAAAAAACTGAGAACTTAACAATTGCGAAAATATTGTGATAATAATAAGTGTTATAACATTTTTTCAAAACATTTATTTTTAGTTGTAGTTGGTTATAGTCTCATGTTTTATTATTTTATTTCAACTTGTAAGAAATTGACACGTCAATAATTGTGAAAATATTGTGAAATTTGTTGTGTTAGTATAACAATATATATACCAGCTTACATAAATATTTAATAGGAAGAAAAAAAAAAGCACAAACCGATTACTGGGGAAAAAAAAAAAAACTTTAGGCACTGTAGCTACAGTGCCAGTTAATTAAACCAAAAGCACTGTAGCTACCGTGCATACGTGCATTCACGATAAAGCAAAAGCATTGCATAATAAGTGTTGTAACATTTCTCCAAGCATTTATTTTTAGTTGTGGTTGGTCACAATCTCATATTTTATTATTTTATTTCGACTTATAAGAAATTGACACGTCAATAATTGTGAAAATATTGTGAAATTTGTTATGTCAATATAACAATATATATATCAGCTTACATAAATATTTAAAAGGAAAAAAAAAAAAAAAAACACAAACAAATTTCCAAAAAAAAAAAAAAAACTTTAGGCATTGTAGCTACAGTGCTGCTGCTCACCAAATGTACAGTGCCAAAGCACTGTCAATAATTGTGAAAATATTATGAAATTTGTTGTGTTAGTATAACAATATATATATAAAAGGAAAAAAAAAGTACAAACAGAAGACTTAAAAAAAAAAAATTTGTAGCAACTGTAGCTACAGTGCTGCTTGGTATTCTGAAATCAAGTAAAGGTTTCTCAATTAAAACAGACTTTTCAGAAGCAGATTTTTTAATAGAAACAGTATTTTCAATATGGTCAATATGGTCAGGTTGTTGGCCCGTGACATGTAGTGATTTATTAGGAAAAGTATGTTGTTCAATAAGACTAGTGATAGGAGTTTGATCATTAGAAATTTTGAAAGGAGATGTTTTAACAAAATTTCATTTTCTTATCATACTCAAATGTTGTTTTGAAACTGCATCATTTGGAACATAATAGTTTTCAAGAAAATCAAAAAATAAAATATGTTTTTTCAATTGTTTCATCTTTTCTAACCATTTACTTTTGACACGGTTTTTTTCAGACTGAGCAAAATTATTTTGGAAGTATTTTCGTTTAATTTGATTTTTTGAAAGCATAAATTCATCATACAAAGGAACCAGATCAACTCCAAAGTTTTCATTTAAGACAGTCAAAACTCTTAATTGGTTAACATAGTCAAAATTATCAATGGGAGAAAAGTTAGGGTCAACAGGTTTATCATTATCTTTTTCTTTTCTAGTAGTTTTTCTATATAGACAAGAAGCTTCAGAATAAATTGATTCCTCCAAAATGGTTTACAAAAGTTAAAATTGTTGTTTTTCCTGATTATCATTTCACTGTTATTGCTATGATTGATTCAGGTGCAGATATGAATTGTATCCAAGAAGGATTGATTCCTTCAAAATATTTTGAAAAATCAACTGAAAGATTGGTTTCTGCTAATGGTTCTCAGATGAAAATTAAATATGAATTGAATAACGCTCATATATGCCATAATAATGTCTATTTTAAGATTCCTTCTGTTCTTGTTAAAATTTGACTGATAAAGTAATTCTTGGTTTACCTTTTATAAATACTTTATATCATTTTCTTGTTGAACATGACAGAATTACCACTGATCCTTTTGGACAGAAAATAAAATTCAAATTTGTTTCAAAAATTGAAATAGATATTGACAATCTGACTTATGAAAAAGATTCTCCCATGAATACTTTTGTCCAAGAAATAATGATGAGTTGATAGGGGAAGCAGGCTCAATTTTAACAATTTGATTGTTACTGTCAGGCGTCCTGTCACTCGACCTTCTACTTGCCATTATGACACTGCAGAAATTCATGGGTAAGGAAATCAGGGATGGCATTTTGGGATCCTTTAATATATTCAATATCAAAATAAAAAACGCTCAAAATAGCTTGCCATCTAGCAAAAATATGTTTTGAAACAATATTTTCAACATCTTTTTCAATAACATATTTAGCACTTTTGCAATCAATTCGTAGCAAAAATTTTTGGTTTAATAAATCACTTTGAAATTTTGAAATACATAGTACTATAGATAAAATCTCCTTTTTAATAGTACTGTAGTTTAACTGTGCATTATTCCAAATACCAGAATAGAAACGTACAATTTGCTCAGGTGACTCAAGAGAAACTCTTTGTTTCAGAATACCTCCATAACCAAAATCCGAGGCATCTGTTTCGACAATTTTGAAAGCACTAACAGTAGGAATACCAAGACAAGGCAATGTCTTAACATGAGATTTAATTTGTTTAACAAGGGAAGTATGGATATCAGACCAAGGAGGAGGATTACTCTTCAACCTATCAAATAGAGGTTTACATTGTTTTCTCATATCTTTGTAAAAATCAGCAACATAATTTAATGACCCAAGAAATCTTTGGAGCTGAGTTTTCTCAGTGATAACATCAGAAAACTTATCAGCAAATTGGATGGCCCTATCAATAGGACGAATCTGTCCTTCAGAGATGTCAAAGCCAAGAAAACGGACTTTTGTTTGAAACAATTTGACTTTTTTAGCAGAGACAACAAGACCATTTCTCTTGATAGTATCTAGAAATGAATGCAAGTGTTTCCACTGATCCTTTTGGACAGAAAATAAAATTCAAATTTGCTTCAAAAATTGAAATAGATATTAACAATCTGACTTATGAAAAAGATTCTCCCATGAATACTCTTGTCCAAGAAATAATGATGAGTTCTTGTCCATATTTTACAGATAATTTTAAAAATAATACCTACCGGACTAATACTATCAATCGTTCTCACATTATCAATACTTCTTTGCAGGAATCGGACGATGATGCGAGGATAAGTACCACTAATAAGTGGGATACTAGTAATATTTATACAACTAGTAAGTGGATTATTATGGCTTCAAAGGGAAAAGCTCCTGTATAGGACTATTCTCAACCCAAAAGGCTCCCAGTGGGACGACCTTTCAAAATGCATGAAGGCGCTTCTTCTGGGGTAAAATCCAGTGAAGCAACATCCCTTCAAAGAGATGTCCCTGCAGAGGTGACATACTCTAATGGTGATATAATAATTACTTTACAAGAAGTTTTGGCAAAAAACTTACAATTCCACAATGGTACCTACTCAGAATTACCAGCTTCTATTAAACTCATTCTTGATAACCTGCAATCTGCCTTTATCGAAAAACATCATGAAGTTTTTCAACAAACTCTTCGAGCCCTCGAAATCCACCTTGTTAACCTTACTGCTCAAAATGAAGTTTACACACACTACTATGCTAACCATATTCCAGAAAAAACCTTTACTTCAGAAGATGACTTTATTCTAGAAAATGAGGCTTTTAGAAGCCATCCTGTTAACTATTCAAATATTACAAATGATCTTTATCTCAGTCAACTCTTTGGCAAAGAGGATATCCATTCAAAGGATAAAATGACTATAATGGGCACAGATTATGCTAGATTGAGTCTTAAGACCCAATCCATTTTAAGAAGTGTTGTTGCCAACTTGCCAACAGATATACAATTACGTATTCTGGAAAGCAAGGCTATGTTTAGATCTTTTAATCTATGGTTCAAAAATTTCAAAACACTTGTTACTGCTACTATTCCTGACCCAGATGAGTTAGATGAAGATGATAATGTTTTTCTCCAACTTGAATGGGAAGAACACTTTGGGAGCAGTCTCAAAGTGTATGAAAATCAACACCCATTTCCTGGCCTCCTGATAAATTATGATGATGGTTCATATATTGCTGACGCTTCAGATGATGATGATGAAAATGACAGGGACCCTTACTGGCTTTCTCAAATGTTTGAATATGGTTTCGTCAGATACATAAGATTAACTAGCCATCTTCAAGTCAGCCAACTTCCACAAATTATTCAGGATTCAGTTAAAAAATTTAATACTCATTTTGTTACCATCAGATGTTGGAGTACGTTACCACAATGGGAACGAGATAACTAGATGAATGTCCAGCCTTCAAAGCATCTCATTCTCATTAATGGCCATACTCACCAAGGGCCATGGTTTGATGGAAATTCTCATTTATCTTTTACCGATCCTTTTACTCTTACAGAATGCTGGAGAAATTATTTTAATAACCAAATTATTAATATTGCTTACAGTCTATGGAAACACTACCATTTCATGGGAAGCACAGATAGAATTGCTGTTTTTGGTCCCAGACCGTATTCTGATGCAGTTGCTCATCTAAGGGTGGCTGACCATTGTAATCCCGTAAAGTTTCTCACCCTAGGAAGACCTCCAGTGTTTCAACCAATTTTTTATTGTGGATTCTGTAATAAATATGCCATTTCCCATGACCATGATTGCCGTTCTCCACGAGGTCCTTTTGATGGTTATCCTTCCGATGCTGCTTCCACTGATTAGTGGTTTATACCAATAGAGATTGATTCCCTTATTTGACTGGCCTGCACAAAGGCCAAAATGCTTAAAAAATTGTGTTACTAAAAAATTGGAACTGTTTCAAGATATCCCGAATTTGGCGGAACTCCTATTTGTTTGATATGCTCTTTAGTCAAAAGTTTCAATGAGTACTACTACTTCAAGATTCAAAAATGTGATCCCATGCTCACGACACAAATAATGCTTCTGACAAAGGATCATTTTGAAGACTTTCCAAAAGAAAAAGAAAGATTCTTCATTGGTCATGCTTTGTTCCATTTGGTCATGCTTCTCCTGACATATTTTGCTCCAAGGACATGAATTTTAGTTCTACAACTCATTCCCCACGTTTTGGGGTAAAAAGTAAAATTTACTATTCACTGTCACTATTCACCTGTTACTATTCACTCCGAATTTTTGCCTATTTAAGGGGGGTTGTCCCTTATATTTCAAGCAAGTTTTTAGTGTGCTTAGTTCAGGACTTCTTTCCTAGAGAGAGTTATCACTTGTGAGCCTTTCTTTGAGAGATCTCCTTGCTTACTACAACTTCCTTACATCTCCACAAAGCTTGTAACTAAGACTAGTTCATAAGCCTTGTAATTGTTTCCAACTTGTAATCACTACTACTGTAAGTTTTCAATTCTACTTTCAATAACAAGTAATTTCAGTATTATGTTCATTACATTCATTATACTACTTGTTGCTACCGCCACCTTAGTCGGATTACCGCCATCCTGGACGGTTCTATAATTCTTTCGTTTTCTTTAACTATTTAAGCTATACCCCCTACTTGGCTGGCTCTGCCACCTACCTGGCTGGTCTTATAGCTTTGCATTTACTTGCATTATTTTCAAGTTATATTATCACTGTATAACTGTGCTTCCGCTTCCCAACGCTGTGTCCCTCTCCCCCTTATGGTATCAGAGCCACTCTTTTCTGGCCGGTGATAGTGTTGTTGTGTTCTCTGTCTCTCAGTCTGTGTCTACCCGAAACTTTGGTGCTCCGTTGTTGTGTTCCCTTCTTACCGTCATTGGCGCCACCCTAGTCATAAAGTGAATTCCTAGAACCGAACTATAAGGCCCGTTTAAGCCAAGAGAGGGCGTGTAGGGCATGAGAGGTATAAGGTTGGTTAGGGTATGTGTTACGAAATGCAACGGTTGTGAGAAAAACATGATAATTGAGTGTTAAAACTAGGATAGTATGGATAGATTGTGGAGATCCAACTCTTCTATCAACCCCAAGACTGGTTGTCCTCTTGGTATTGTAAATGATGAAGATCACAATGTTGAAAGAGGTAGTGCTTCTGTTCTCATGTGTTTACATGATGATAAATCTAAGAATTTTAAAAATAACATTTCTTCTATGGCTGATGTTTCCTTGAATGATCGTGCTTGTTTTAACCATTATTCTGAAGCTTCTTGTCTGTATAGAAAAACTACTAGAAAAGAAAAAGATAATGATAAACCTGTTGACCCTAACTTTTCTCCCATTGATAATTTTGACTATGTTAACCAATTAAGAGTTTTGACTGTCTTAAATGAAAACTTTGAAGTTGATCTGGTTCCTTTGTATGATGAATTTATGCTTTCAAAAAATCAAATTAAACGAAAATACTTCCAAAATAATTTTGCTCAATCTGAGAAAAACCGTGTCAAAAGTAAATGGTTAGAAAAGATGAAACAATTGAAAAAACATATTTTATTTTTTGATTTTCTTGAAAACCATTATGTTCCAAATGATGCAGTTTCAAAACAACATTTGAGTATGATAAGAAAATCAAATTTTGTTAAAACATCTCCTTTCAAAATTTCTAATGATCAAACTCCTATCACTAGTCTTATTGAACAACATACTTTTCCTAATAAATCACTACATGTCACGGGCCAACAACCTGACCATATTGAAAATATTGTTTCTATTAAAAAATCTGCTTCTGAAAAGTCTGTTTTAATTGAGAAACCTTTACTTGAATTATCCAGTCAAAGAGAGAAAGTCCTGCTCAAAACCTCTCAGTCTAAAATGCTTGAAGTTGTTGATAAAATGCTTTCTGATTTAAAAATTAAAATTGAAAGTACTTCTAGAAGTACAACTTGCGATATTTCAAAAAATGAAAAAGAAATTGTTTCTGCTAAACATACTGATTCTGGTATTGTTCCTTCTGTTCCTGCTAAAGAGATTTTAAATGATGAATTACCAGAAATTAAAAGATTTGTTGAAAATTCCAAACCTATGTCTTTTACACAAGATTGGTATTCCAGACCTATTCCTCCTGATATACAGTTTAAAGAAAGAGTTTTTCAACCACAATTTTCTGTTTCTACTAATAAGCTTTACAAATGGAATATTGTTGAACAAAAAATCATGAGTCATATGTCTGAAGTTGATATTGCTTACCAAAATAACCATGACATTGATCAACCCGATATTATTAATTTACTTGTTAATGGTTTTTCTAGCACTCTTTGTGAATGGCGGGATTTATATCCCACAAGTTTGCCGATTTATACCATTCTTAAATATTTTGTTGGTACTCCTAATATTTCTCCTAATATTTCACCTCGAACTTCTGGTTTGTTGAAGAATATTTTAGGATGTTCTACTATGACTGATTACAGATGGCATCAAGATGTTTTAGTTTCCAGGATTATGCTTTGGAAAGATTGCCATAAGTCTTATTGGAAAGAAAGGTTCATTGACGATCTGTCTCCAATCTTTGCTCATAAGGTAAAACAAGTGTTAATGGGTACAAATGATTCTCTTGATTATGATAACCTAATTTATGATGACATTTTTAGTGCTATTAAAAAATTTTGTACTAATATGGATAATAATGAAAAACTATTGACATATCAATTACAAATTAAGAAAAAAGCTAAACAAAATGATTTGCCTCCTCTTGCTCCTTCCAGACAAAAAGAAAAGAAATATGATAAGAGTCACAAAAGCCATAGTCATAAAAAATATAAAAGAAATAAAAACAGCTTTGTTAGACCTAATGATTTTCATGTTAAAAAGAAAAATGTTTTTGGAAAATATAAACAACTTGGTAAGTTTAAAAATAAGCTTAACATGTTTAAAATTGATAATAAAGATCAAACAGACCTATTTAAAATCCCTGATGATTTTTCTTCTTTAAACTTGTTAAATCTGTTAAAAATGATTCCCTGCAAAAATATTAAATTTGTTAAAACTCTGACTAAAAGTAAAGAAATTGAAAAAACAACTCTAAGCTTTAAAGAACCTTTAAAAAGACTGAATAAAGAGAAATCTAAAGAGTTAACTGTTTATGATTTACAGCATGAAATAAATATTATTAAGCAAGAGATAAGCGAGTTAAAATATAAAAATAGAAATAATAAACATGATGAGTATAAAGATGGAGATGAATCCAGTCAACAAGCTCTTCTTTCTAATAAAGGTATTACTGATGTTTTCACCGATTCTCAACTTACTCTTATCAATAAAATACTTCTTCCAAAATGGTTTACAAAAGTTAAAATTGTTATTTCTCCTGATTATCATTTCACTGTTATTGTCATGATTGATTCTGGTGCAGATATGAACTGTATCCAAGAAGGATTGATTCCTTCAAAATATTTTGAAAAATCAACCGAAAGATTGGTTTCTGCTAATGGTTCCCAAATGAAGATCAAATATGAATTGAATAATGCTCATGTCTGCCATGATAATGTCTGCTTCAAGATTCCTTATGTTCTTGTTAAAAATATGACTGACAAAGTGATTCTTGGTTTGCCTTTTATAAATGTTTTGTATCCTTTTCTTGTTGAACATGATGGGATTACTACTGATCCTTTTGGACAAAAAGTAAAATTCAAATTTGTCTCAAAAACTGAAATTGATGATGCTTTAAATTTGATCCATGCTAAAGTTAAACATCTTAACTTCCTTCAACAAGAAGTTAAGTACAAGAAAATTGCTGAACAAATTTCTAATAAATTATTACAATAAAAAATTGATAATTTTCAGAAAATGTTGGTTGATGATGTTTGTTCTGATGTTCCTAATGCTTTTTGGCATAGAAAGAAACATATTGTTGACTTGTCTTATATTAAAGATTTTAATGAGAAAAATATCCCCACCAAAGCTCGTCCTATTCAAATGAATGCTGAAACTGTTGAATTTTGCAAAAAGGAAATTAGTGATTTATTAAAGAAAAAGTTGATTAGGAATAGCAAGTCCCCTTGGTCTTGTTCTGCTTTTTATGTCCAGAAAAATGCTGAGATTGAAAGAGGAACTCCTCGATTAGTAATTAACTACAAACCCTTGAATAAGGTTTTAGAATGGATTAGGTATCCTATTCCCAATAAGAATGACCTGGTTCATAGGTTGAGTGAAGCTGTGGTGTTTTCCAAGTTTGACATGAAGTCTGGATTCTGGTAAATCCAGATTAGTGAAAAGGATAGGTATAAAATTGCTTTTACCACTCCTTTTGGACATTATGAGTGGAATGTTATGCCTTTTGGTCTTAAGAATGCCCCAAGTGAGTTTCAAAACATTATGAATGATATTTTTAATTCATTCAGTCATTTCACCATTGTTTACATTGATGATGTTCTTGTCTACTTTAGTTCTATTGATGAACATTGGAAACACTTGCATTCATTTCTAAATACTATCAAGAGAAATGGTCTTGTTGTCTCTGCTAAAAAAGTCAAATTGTTTCAAACAAAAGTCCGTTTTCTTGGCTTTGACATCTCTGAAGGACAGATTCGTCCTATTGATAGGGCCATCCAATTTGCTGATAAGTTTCCTGATGTTATCACTGAGAAAACTCAGCTCCAAAGATTTCTTGGGTCATTAAATTATGTTGCTGATTTTTACAAAGATATGAGAAAACAATGTAAACCTCTATTTGATAGGTTGAAGAGTAATCCTCCTCCTTGGTCTGATATCCATACTTCCCTTGTTAAACAAATTAAATCTCATGTTAAGACATTGCCTTGTTTTGGTATTCCTACTGTTAGTGCTTTCAAAATTGTCGAAACAGATGCCTCGGATTTTGGTTATGGAGGTATTCTGAAACAAAGAGTTTCTCCTGAGTCACCTGAGCAAATTGTACGTTTCTATTCTGGTATTTGGAATAATGCACAGTTAAACTACAGTACTATTAAAAAGGAGATTTTATCTATAGTACTATGTATTTCAAAATTTCAAAGTGATTTATTAAACCAAAAATTTTTGCTACGAATTGATTGCAAAAGTGCTAAATATGTTATTGAAAAAGATGTTGAAAATATTGTTTCAAAACATATTTTTGCTAGATGGCAAGCTATTTTGAGCGTTTTTTATTTTGATATTGAATATATTAAAGGATCCCAAAATGCCATCCCTAATTTCCTTACCCGTGAATTTCTGCAGTGTCATAATGGCAAGTAGAAGGTCGAGTGACAGGACGCCTGACAGTAACAATCAAATTGTTAAAATTGAGCCTGCTTCCCCTATAAACACTGTTAACCGTTTCACCACTTTAGGAACTATTCCCAAACCTAATTATTCTTCTGTTCTAGCTTTTACATATGATCCCTATGCTCTAACCAATAGTCATCGACCTGTTCAAACCATTTTCCCTAGGAACCCCAATACTTCCCAATATGTTAAAAAACGTTATGTTCAAAACCTGTTTTCTGTTGAGCCAAATAGGGCATCCATTACTAACCCTTTTAGACTTGCTACCAGCTATTTTCCTCCACTGCTTCACTGGATCCCTGAGCACGGACAAAAGAATGTGCAATACTATTCTGCAATATTACAACATGAGAATTCAATTACCATCAAGCCCTAAGAGATAAGACCAATGGTGAAAAAATTATTTACCACAGTGTTTCCCTAAACCACATTATTTCTGAAGAAAAATGGGGCCCCAATCCTACTACTACAAGGACATTACCAAATTTCCCTATTCCCTACTATTATCATGATTATATTACTGCCTGGTTCAGATTCATGCTTCACCAAAATGAAACTATGTCCCATTCATGGTTTGTCAATTTTCACAAAGACTTTGACTCTATTTTCTCCCTCTGGTTCATCCGATGGTGGACTCAGTTTGGTTCAGCTGTTGAAATATTTCCTGCACCATTAAAAGATTGTTTCCTAAATTTCTCAATAAGGCTCAAAACTGACACTCATGGAGCTAAATTTACTCCTCTGCTGCATTTTATCAAAAAATATAAGATTCCATGGATCCTAAAATGGCAATTTGCTAAAGAAGATGATGTTCTTGCTCGATGTTGGTATGTTAAATGGTGGGATAGGTTTTCACACACCGATTCCATTATTAACAATGTTGAAAGGGACTTCCTTGCCTCAAATGTTTCCCCATTAAGAATTACTACCCCAGTGCAAAAAGCTGTGACTGACGCACCTGATGCACCTGCTTCCTCATCAACCAAAAATGTTGCACCTTCAGTTAAATCCAAAAAGAAGAGTTCTCCTTTGGATGCAATCCGTAATGATCCTGAAGCTTTGTTCGCCCTGCTGTCTAAAATGATTAAGGATGATGAAGCTGCCAATTCAGATGATGAAAAGTCCTCTCAGGTCTCTGTTTCAAAAGATCCTTACTGCCAAACCTATCCTTACCCACATGATTGGTTTGGGCATGATGAAGAAAATGCTGATGACTTGGCCAGAGATTGATTCCCTTATTTGACTGGCCTGCACAAAGGCCAAAATGCTTAAAAAATTGTGTTACTAAAAATTTGTCAAGATATCCCAAATTTGGTGGAACTTCCATTTGTTTGATATGCTCTTTAGTCAAAAGCTTCAATGAGTACTACTACTTCAAGACTACTTCAAGATTCAAAAATGTGATCCCATGCTCCCGACAAAAATATTGCCTCTGACAAGGATTATGAAAAAGAAAGATTCTTCATTATGTTTTTGGTCATGCTTTTGATTTAGTCATGCTTTGTTCCATTTTGTCATATTTCTCTTGACATATTCTGCTCCAAGGACAAGAATTTTGAGTTCTACAACTCATTCCTCACGTTTTGGGGCAAAAAGTGAAATTTACTATTCATCTGTCACTATTCACTGTTACTATTCACTGTCACTATTCACCTGTTACTATTCACTCCGAATTTTTGCCTATATAAGGGGGGTTGTCCCTTATATTTCAAGCAAGTTTTTAGTGTGCTTAGTTCAGGACTTCTTTCCTAGAGAGAGTTATCACTTGTGAGCCTTTCTTTGAGAGATCTCCTTGCTTACTACAACTTCCTTACATCTCCACAAAGCTTGTAACTAAGACTAGTTCATAAGCCTTGTAATTGTTTCCAACTTGTAATCACTACTACTGTAAGTTTTCAATTATACTTTCAATAACAAGTAATTTCAGTATTATGTTCATTACATTCATTATACTACTTGTTGCTACCGCCACCTTGGTCGGATTACCGCCATCCTGGACGGTTCTATAATTCTTTCGTTTTCTTTAACTATTTAAGCTATACCCCCTACTTGGTTGGCTCTGCCGCCTACCTGGCTGGTCTTATAGCTTTGCATTTACTTGCATTATTTTCAAGTTATATTATCACTGTATAACTGTGCTTCCGCTTCCCAATGCTGTGTCCATCTCCCCCTTACTGTAGCTACTGTTCAAAACTTAAAAAAAAAAAAAAAAAAAAAAAAAAAAAAAAAAAAAAAAGACAAAGTGGCTCAACAAAATGGCACTGTAGATGTACAGTGGAAAAACATTGGATGTACACTGTATGCGCATTCGCGCTTTACATCTCAATAATTGTGAAAATATTGTGAAATTTGTTGTATCAGTATAACAATATATACAAAAGAAAAAAAAAGTACAAACAGAAGACCGAAAAAAAATGGCTCACCAAAATGGCACTATAGAAGAACAGTGCCAATAGACTGAATGAATAGTGCTGAAACACTGTAGCAGCATAGCCGCTTTTTATATAGTTAATAGAAATAGAAGTCTTTTTATCAGATGAACCTATTGATTCACTTAATATGCAATCACAATTATTGGGACACTATTAAAATTTGAGTTAAAAAGAGATGTGGGATACTATTGTATATTGAACAATTTGTCCATTAGATTGAAGGATGAAGTTCATATGAAGGATATTTACATAATAAATGTGATTTTAAAATTTGTAGGCTCCCACTTCCTTTAGATAAAATAAATAAATAAAAGTTTTCTTATTCTAGTTTTTAGGAAGGCAATTCCAACGAGACGCATCATCATTCTTGTTTGTCATGGGCTCACAGGCCCTTATCATCAAATCCAAGCACATACCTTTAGTAACAAAAAGCCCATAATCCTCTTCTTCCATTCCATAAATCCACAATGAAAGATCTCAAGCCCAATAGTGGTGTGTTTACTTCACAAACACACACACTGTTAGAAGCATTATGTGTTGTTGATGATGGCATGAGGAACGAGGGTGCTTGGGCAGCATTGAGTCAATCACTTGGTTTTATGTTTTCTTAACACACTCATGGCTCATCATGCCTGACTAGTGATGCTCCTAAAGGCTCTTTAAAGGGGACCAGCCAAGTCTTCCTACTCAAGTTGGATCAATGAGCAGTGATGAGGGGCAGCATGTGGAGGCACCTTGCTCCACATGATGCCCCAAGGCCATGGCAGAGGAGGGCCATGGTGGGCAAAGATGGTTTTGATGATGGGCAGCAGCAGGTGGTGTTGACCTTACATGGTGGTGTATGACATTAGTGGCCTAATTGGTGGCCTAATTGTTGGTTCCTTGTGTGTGGGCTTGGTGGCTAGAGTGCAAGGCAGGGATGGGTTGCTATGATAATTGAATGTTGTGTGCAAGGCATTAGGCTAGTGTGGGCTGGCTGAATGCATGGACAAGTGCTGGTGGGCTAATGGCAATTACTTTGTGTGTTGCATTTGGGCATGCTGTGTGGGCTGTAGTGCTGATGGGAAACCTTGAACATGGGCCAAGCCTCTCTAAAACCTGTGGGAACTAGTTGTGTGGGCTACTGGAGGATGGGCAGAGGCCAAATGGTTTGTTGAGATATGGGTTGTGCATGTGCAGCATGTGCAGTGGCGGTTACTAAGCAGTTACCAAGCAGTTCCTGACTTTCCTGATGATCAGACTTGTTGTGTAGGGGGCTGGAAATGTGGAGAGCAAGCCAAGACGGCATCAGTTGAAGGTGTCTTAAGTCAAACCACAAGTGACAGATTGTCCAAGACCCAAGCAGTTACTAGGTAGTAATTGCCATAGCAGTTAATTTTATGTATTTAACCCTAAGGTTGCTGGGGGTGTCAGCAGTAAAGTGTATTTGGCCTTGGAAAAATTCTATGTAATTCTCTAGGCTTGTAAAAGGGTTTCCTTTGTACTAGAGATTAAGTAATAAAGGTTAGGGATGGGTTCCTTATAAATATTGTGTGTGCTGTGTATTTAAACATCTCTAGATAATCTGTTCTAAGTGTTATTGCAGTGTGTGTGTGTGGTGTAGGCTGAAACTAAGTCATGGACTTAGAGCCATCATAGGCAGAAAATTTGAGTGAAAAAGAATTGATACTGTGACACACGCACAAGTGGGGTAATATTTACTAGGTGAAAATACCATTTTGGGATTGGTTCATTCGTTTTGATAGAAATTAATTAGGTACATGTTATTTTCAACTTGCAGTTAATTTGATCCCTACCATCAATTCACTAATAGGAATTGAAATAATAGAGATAATGGATATATAGAGAAGCATACTGTCAATAGGGAAGGCCTCCAAACAAAAGAATGGTTGCCATTAAAAAACAAAAATCTACAAGCCAGCAAAGGCACAAGGAGTGTTTGGTAGGTTTAAATCCTCCTTTTGTTTAAATAATTTTTTTTTTTTTAAGAAGAAAACTGCAGATATTAGATTAAAAAAACTCAACCAAAATCAGCTAAAGTTACAGAAAGGAGATGTGAAGGAACATCCTCCATCCACATTCCACACCGACCACTGATATGTCTTTTAAATTGTAGAAAGATACGGGAACTTATTGTGACTTATAAATTAAAATTATAAAGGAAACAAATATTGCTAAAAATGGCAAAAATGCAAATTTCAAGGGCTAAATGATGGAATTTTCCTAAAAAACGACTTAAGTTGTGGCCGAAGGCAACATTTTTTTTTTTATTATCCCAATGTCGTTTATGTCACCAAATTTCATGCAATTTTGTCGATGTTGTTGATGACTTCTACTGATGCTTTTTTATTTCTTAAATTTCTCGTGCGCTGACTTGTTGTATTCTCTTTGCTTTAGAAAAGTTTTTGTTATTTATTGTACATCATTATCTAACTTCATTAATGAGGAATGGGCTCGATACAATGTAAATAAATAGGATTTTAATGTGGAATGCACAAGTTAATGATGAAAAAAAATGGAAATTAAAATATTTATATTAAAGTACAAAGCCTAATTCTTTCGAGGTGTAATGACGCACTTTCAAGCATGAAGTTAGAAGCCTGCCTTGATAAATCGTGCGCATCCTATGTGAGAATATGTATCCTTATTTATACATGAGATTTTGACAATTACTTTTGTCGTTTTTGCCAAGTGCCATGTCTTTATTGCTTTCAACCCCACAAGCTTCGGCTAAAAAATCTCTTGTAACCGTCACGAAGTAACCGTTGATGCTCACATGCAAACCGCAAGAGATGAATACCGTAGCCATAGTTTTTAAAACTTGTTCGGATTGTCTTGTCCGACCGGGTTAATTGTGAACCAAAATTTAATTTGATATTTTAATTAAGAGAATTGAAATTTTCAAATAATCCCTTGAACTGTTTGAACCGTCGATTGTACAGAAGAACTGTCATGATTTGGCTGACTCAAGTGAATGCCATTTTCTTGAGGAAATTGCAAGAAATAGGGACACACCAAGATGAGAACCTTAGACCCCTAAGACGTCGAGCACGGTAACCACTAAGGCAAGCTGCTTGGTTGTGTACTTTATAGAATTTATATTATATTTATTTTGTTTTTAGAGGATTAAGAATTTCTTATTTTATCGTAACACATCTCAATACATTATTATGTGCTAAATTTATTGTAATATCATCTCTCAATATATTATATTTCCTAAATTTACTAGTGATTTGAGAGTTATGCTTTTACATGTGGAGTGCAATTTATAAATTAATGTTAAACATGATTTTATTTCATATTAAAAGGTTTTTTATTTGAAATATTAATAAACATAAATATTTTTTTATCCTTGTTTATGCTTTATTTTTATTAAATTAATAAAATTGTGAAAAATAATTTGAAATTAGTTTAAATAGCTTTAGATATTTTTTAGTAAACTTTGCTAATTTTATAGATTTAATAAATTTATTTGTATTTTTAATTAATTATGACATATCATTGTTCACGATCTCATGAGTTAAATATCTCTCTCTCTCTCTCTCTCTCTCTCTAAATATTTGGTCTAACGGCATGGTCTCGCTTTTGGAGCAAGGAGATTCTTTGTGTGGGGAGGCTAATGCAGGTCTGTTCGTTGTCCAGTGTGCTTATCAAATGGCTTCACGAATAATTTAATTATGTTTGGAAAGATAAGCAAAGGTTGTGCTACTGCTAGCCCCTCTTATTGATACTAGTTTTTATAAACTATGGGCTGTGGCGTCTAGTTTGGAGAATATAATTGATCTTTTGTCTGAGTTTTCATTTTGGAATATTTCCATTGTAAAAAGAGACCTTAAAAGTAAGGCAAGGGCGAAACTACCCTTGGACTAGGGGGGCAATGGCCTCACCTAAATTTTTTTTTTAAAATATTATTATATATATGTGTATTAATTTTAGCAATTTTGTTCTATAAAATTATATTTTATTTCTTTTAACAATATCATTGATTCTTTTAAGAGTAATGCTATATTCACAAACTTTTTTATAATATTTTTACAAAATTTTTTGGTAGCAAATTTTTATTGGTTCGCATATAGACATACTACTCACATCATTTTTTTATTTACTAGTAACCATAGCTCTAGCATTTTCCTCATTTTAGTGACCATAAAAAAATTTATAGATGTAAAATCTAAAATAAAATATACAAGCAAAAAAAAAAAAAAAAAGCTCAACAACAAAAATTACCAATAAAACTAAGTACAAAATTAAGCTCAATTAACTAATTTTATCCAAAATAAATAACCATGCCTTTTAAAAAATTATAAACAAAAAGAATTTTGTTCTTACCTAAAAAAAAACTCAATAGTTAAGTAGCATAATTAAAGACTGAAATTATTGCACATAGCCAACAGTAAAACTGCCAACCTAACTCAGTGTTCTGGTCCGTGGCTGCAGTACAGTATGGCTAAACCCAATGGCTGACACTTGCAATTGGGTCAGCCATTGGGTTGGGTCAATCTGCAACTCTTACTGGACTTGGTTTGCTTTGCAAATGCTGGAGTGGGTTGATTGCCCAATTTATATGTATGTTGGTTATTTATTTATAAATAAGTAAATATATATATAATGAAGTTTATTTAGGAAAAAAAAAAAAGCCAGGCAATGATTAAGGGAGCGATTGGGAACTCTATTGACAAAATGCATTGTGATATAATTTAGAATTTTAAAAATTCGTGTTTAGTATTATATTGAAACTTCAATAAAGAGAAATTATATTGAATATAATTGCTTTAGGTTATATATTCTTGTAAATTATGGGTTTTTTTTTTTTTTTTTGCCAATAAAAAGTTGATGGGATGCCATTTAAAAAAAGTATATTAATAATCTTTATTCCAAATATATATATATATATATATATATAGAGAGAGAGAGAGAGAGAGAGAGAGAGAGAGTCAAGTAAAAAGAAAAGGCAATACACTTGCACCCAAAAAAAAAAAAAAAAAAAATCTAATTTCACAATTTCTAACAACAATCTAACTAAATTAGTTTATTTTAATTAGATAATTTTGTATAGAAGGAAAGTTCCGATATAGAGATATATTCTCGATAACAATTACTCTAATTTCTTTAAAAAAAAAAAACTCAAACCAATTTCTATGATTTCCTATAATTTTTTACAAATTCTCTACCAATTTTTCAGATTTGTATATTTCGAGGTATATACACAAACAAATTTTCACAAAAATTCAAGAAATTGTAGAAATCCATCTCAAATGCGTGTACTCACTGCTCAACCCTCAAATAGTATAATTTCTCCCAAGCAACCCTAATCCAATTGAACCTAAGCAAGCGAAGTGCTACCAAGCCCAATCATAGGTCGAACCCATCAAAGTTAAAACTATCACCACTGGTAGCTTGAGTCAACATTATGAGTTGTGATGTGGGTCTTTATCCAAATCGGCAACCTTACACTATATTTGGATTAGAGGAAAGGTGAGAGAAAGGAAAAGAAAAGGAGGGAAGGGAAGTCATTTCCCTTGTTTGATTAGATGAGAGAAGAGAAAAATGGGTTGATTTGGAGTGATTATTTTTGTGGGGCTTTCCATTTTGCTATCATTCCCAAATTGGATGGAAAGAGAGGAAAAGGGAGAGGAATTTTGGAATTATTATAATTTTTATTATAAAATTACCAATATATCTTTCTATTCTTATATTAAATCATATATTTGAAGGTATAGAAGTAAATAATTATTATTTTCCTTTCCATTTTTTTTAAAACCCAAACAAGGGAAAGATTGGTTCCAACCTTTCCTTCTTACATCCAAACACATATAGACTATAGAGAGGAAGATATTTTATTTTTCATTTCCTTTCTCTTTCCCTTCCCTTGATATTTTCTTTTCTCTTCCCGTTCCCTAGGTACAACCAAACATAGGTCGCAAGATTGCCCCTACATGTTGTTGAGAGCATCTTGTCATTGTCACCTCAAGGCTCTGCCCCAACATCAGTGAGTTGATGTTGGGGGGGCGGTCAAAGGTGAGGAGAACCAAAGAATAAAAAACAAATGTGCACGGGAGAAAAGGGTTGCATTATTGTGTAAACTAATTACCAAATATGTCCACAAAATGAAATATGCAGTCTCATTTCTCATGCCACCAAATCTACAAAAAAAGCATTTTTAAACTGAGATTAAAAAAAAAAAGGGTCTAATAGTTCCATAAATTCAAAACTATTGACATATTCATGGATTAGGGTTTACTGCACGTGATTATGGATGATTAATTATGATTAGTTCTTAAAACAATAATTTTAGTTAATTATGTGTCAAAATATCATAAATTTAAGATTACAAACAAAAAAGTACAAAAGTGCATTAGATAATTAAATACTTAGTTAATTATTTTTCAAAATGGATAATAATTATTTTTAGAATCAAATGGATAATTAATTAGAATTTAGATATTCTAGTTATCCCTTTGGATCATTTGGCGGATTAAAAATTAGTATAAGTTTAAAACTCATAATTATCTTTAAAAAAAAAATCAAAGCAAAATTAGATAAAATTGAAATGGAAATATTGATTGGAATTGTGGGGTACAGGAATTTAAATCAGGTAATTGCCCCAAATGTCGTACCTATGACTGAGGGGGCCATTATCGTGCCAAGAAGGTCACATCCTCAGACAGTAAGGCCATGTTAGTGGCATGTTACCAGAGAAGGTCATATTGTAGAAAAAGAGTTTCGGAGAAGGGGTTAGCCCTAACATGACTAAAGGGATGGTGGCTGCCACTACATTTAATGCCTCCCAACAAACCTCTTGACTGCATTTATGTGAAGAAGATCCCTGAACAATGCTACCTTAACTACCACAATTCACAAGAGGTTTAAGAAGGTGTTTGATGGGACAAACACTTAAATAGTGGTCTAGACGATCAACAAGTAGAAGACCAAAATCATCTAAAGGGAGTTATATAATATAAGAGACCCTCAAGGGAGAAGAGAGAAGGGAAATCTATAGAGAAAATATTGTAGTAACAAGAATTGAAATTGTATCCAAGTCTTAAAGAACTATATTTAAGAATCACTCTCCTCGAACTTTGCCGAGGAAGGATTTCTTTGCATAGAACTTGTCTTTCTTTGCTTTCTTATTATCTTTAATCCATTGTACATGTTGCTTGATCCATGGAAGCCTAGCTTTTAAGCTCACTCTCTCCAAATCCATTGTTTTGGGCTCTTTGGGCTTGAATCCTTCTACCCTTTGGGCTCAAGAACCAAAACGCTGCCCCTACAGGAACTTTAACAAAAACTAGTATGTATTATGTAACCCGTGCTTACGCACAAGAATGATGAATTGTAGTGGTGATATTGATGTTAGATTGGGTTATTAAAAATACAGGATATTAGTTCGACCATGACATTTAGAGATATTAAATTGGTTTTTTCTTACAATTTTCATGATATTGGCTACACCAAATTTCTTGTTACATTGCTATTACGTATATAATTTTGAAAATTGCTATTGGATACTACATATACAATATCAATTCACAATCATTGTAAGTGAAATTTTACTAAACACAACACAAAATAAAAGAATAAATTAGTCCAATAGTATCTCCTAAATTGAATGGAGATAGGTGCATATGATTGTTCAACTTAATTATAGTTTGTTACGTTCAAGATTTTCACATACAAAATATATGAATAGAAACAATATAAAAAAATATGCTCATCAGTTTAGAGAAAAAATAACCTAAAAACCTAAACAATTTAATTTGTATGGAGAGCTAACAAAAGCAAATTCCAATTTTGATTCTAATTGAATTTTCACTAAACTTTGGTTTTATATATATAATCTAGTTAGTTATAGACTGTACATAGTCATCAGGAGCGTAGCCAGGAATGAATACTTGGGGGGGCCGGGTTGTAACAGAAATATACTAAATATAATTCTTAAGTCTACTGGATACAAAATTATCAACTTTCATATATCATCATATACTTGAACATGTTGGGAATTCAACCGAAATTCCAAACATGTGAGAAACAAAAAAATAGAGAAAAGAAAACGCCAAAAGAAAAATAATCACACGCACAAGACAGTATTTACGTAATTTGGCAATTTGCCTACGTCCACAAAGTTACAGGGATTTCACTATTATAAAAGAAAATTACAATGTGCGGTTACAGTGTATTTTTTTCTCAAAAACAACAAGAAGACAAAACCCTAATCACAAAAAAAAACGGTTTTTATATCTTCCACACAGGATTCACAATGGGCTACAAAAACGGGCAAAAAATTTTTTGTTGGCCCAAGCCTCCGCTCCATGGACTAAGCCTTAGTAAATCTCCCATTCTTCGGGTCAGGTCGGGTCATCAACCGGATCAAATCATGCCTGACGACGATTTTTCATGGAATAAAATTCATCCATTATCATCTCTATAGTGAAATTCCCTGCAATTTCCTTCTCTATATAAACTATCATATTATCTGCCAAAAACTCATCCTCCATTCTATTGCGAAATCTTGTTTTTAACAACATCATAGCTGAGAAAGCTCGTTCTGTAGTTGCTGTAGAAACTGGAAGGATCAACACAAGACGAATAAGTCTATCAATCAAAAAATAGATATTAGACTTTCCAGAAATTTGTAATCCCCTACATAGCTCGAAAATTGTACTTATATTCTGAAAATCTGGATGTTTTATCCCATCAAGCTCATAATGTTGCAATTGAGACTCCAAAAGTTCTTGTTCATGTTCAGTGAAATCTTGAGGATAATATTTCTTAACCAAATTGCATATATGAACAATTTTGAATAATCTAAAAGCATCATTGGGATTTAAAGCTGAACTAAGAATGACAAGTTCTGTTGTTAGCTCAAAAAATCTACTTTTCAATTCTTGCAATTGAAAGTCTATTGCAACTGTAAATATGTCAATTCTAAAATGATGTTCCATTGTTAAATCGTCATCTTGACGACGATATCTACCTCGACCTTTAGTGTAACGAGCATTCATATAAGGAATATCAATTTCATGTTGCTCACAAAATGATATAACACTAGCAAGTAAAGGCTCCCATCCATCATCTCTCAACTCTTGAATAAGTGATTTTGTAGTTGAAACTAAATGCATGGCATTTAAAAGGTCTTGAGAATGTTGTTGCAAAGCTTGACAAAGAATATTAGTAATTCCCATTATCTCTTTCATCAAATGTAAGATTAAAATAAATTCAAATGATGTTAATACCTGATAAACTCCCTCGGCATCACCGCGTTATTTATAGTTAGCCCCTTCCTCAGAGATAGTATTGATAACTTTGCAAGTAGCATCAAACATTTTAATCAAACTACAAATAGATTGAAAATGAGATCCCCACCTAGTATCTACAGCTCGTTGCAAAGTACCAATCTGGTTTGCACCTCTTCCAGTCTCAATTTCATTAGAAGCAATTATATTTTCAACTTGTTCTGCTTGAGCATGTTGCAATTCATCATTACACTTACTAGAAGCAATAACAATATTGATAATATTAACCAAATGATCAAAGAATTGATGAATATCTTTTACTTCTCTAGATGCTGTAACTAGAGCTAATTGCAACCTATGAGCCATACAATGTACATAATAAGCATATGGGCAATCTTTAAGAAAAAGAGCTTGTAATCCATTCCATTCACCACGCATGTTACTAGCCCCATCATATCCTTGACCTCGAATATTTTCAATGTGGAGGTTGTAATGAGAAAGGACAGCACATATCTCATTCTTTAAAGTCAATGCAGTAGTGTCTCTAACATGCACAATATGAAAGAAATGCTCTTTAATGAAACCTTCTTTATCAACAAACCTCAAAATGATGGCCATTTGCTCTCTCTTCGACTCATCCCGGGTTTCATCAACAAGAACGCAAAATTTTGCATCCCCAATTTTTTCACGAATAGCATTTCGCACATTACTAGTAAAAATATGCAAAATCTCCTTTTGAATTGTGGGTGATGTATATTTGGCATTTCTTGGAGCATTTTCCAAGACAACACTAGCTACTTTGTCATTGAAAGTTGATGTGAATTTTATCAATTCAATAAAATACCCCTATTTTTTGAATCAAGGCTTTCATCATAACCTCTAAAAGTACAAGCTTGGAATGCTAGCCATCGAGCACACTCTACTGAGGTTTTGAGCCGCAACCGATTATTCTTTAATTCTTTTGACGTTTGTTTCTCAATTAGCTTGTCAATATGTCGTGAATAATTCTTTAAATCCTCGCAAAATTTCACAGCAATTTTATGTGGGGAGTTTGGTTCTTTCCAAACATGACGAACTAAAGGACAATTCATTCCATCTTTCACCTTTTTCCAATTATTAAAACCTGTTGAAATGAATGCATCTGATCCGGGACGACCTATTGGTTTCTTACTAAAAAGGTAGCAAGGTAGACAATATATCGCATCCGTTGAAGGTGAGTATTCCAACCAATCCTTATGTGAATTAAACCATGAAGGTTGAAATCGACAACGATGAAGATCATCATTGTATGGATAATCTATATTTTTAGGTTGATATGAACCTTTTTTGATATAAGCTCGTCGGATTTCATCTTATTTGTTGATAAGAAATTCACATATTTGTTTACGTGATCCTAGATCACGATCTATCTCTTTAAATTGAAGTTTTGGACATTTGGAGGGATGTTCATCAGGCATTGAAGTATTAACATTTGTTTCTACAGCCACAGGTATCCTAATTTCTGAATTGTTAACATCTTTTTTCTTAAAGAATGCATCAATTGTTTTTCGTTTGCTCATAATTCTTTTAACTTTAAGAATATGACTCAAAAATTAACCTGAAAAAAATTTTAAAAAATAAAATTTTAATTAGAAATTTTTACTTAATTATATGAATGTTATTCATACTCAAGAAAAAAACAAAATTTCCACTATAATTTAAACAGTCAACCCATTTTTAATACAACTTTAATTAATAATAACTTCTCAAACAAAAACAAAAACAAAAACAATTTAATTAATTTTTCTTTTATAATGTGTGGGGGCCAACTATATTCGGTACTCAAACCACGCTGGAAGAGGCCAAGCCCAACATCTGATCTCATAGATATGGGCTATGTAAAAGGGTGCCAGGCCCAACGTCCTATCTGAAGGTGAAAGAGTATCCGAGGACGATCAACAAAGGAAGAAATAAGGTTCTCCTCCGAGGAGAGGTGAAGAACGCTCGTGGGGATTTAACCATGTCCGAGGACTATAGTCACCTCGGGAATTCCATCCGAGGTGTCTGGTGAACTCATCAGTCATTTAGAACAACACCTCGGACAAACCCCACAGTAAAACGGAAGGGAAAAATATCAAATAGAAGATAATAGTGAACAGGAACAAATATCTTAAGGTACTGTCCCCTCCGCATTAAATGCCGCCCAGCTAACCTTCTGGCCACATTAATGTGGAGGTGATGCCTGAACAGTAAACGGGCAGCCTTCTAGCTAAGAATGGAAGATTCAAGAAAGGGCAAGAAAGATGATGAAAAAGGACTTTCAACGCCAAGTCCACACGTGGATAAGGAAAAAGGTAAAGAAGCTATGGTATATAAGACGAAGAAAGGAAAAAGGAAGGGGGACGGAAAAAGTTCTTCTAAAATCATTGTACTGGGACATATCCGAGGAGACTCTTGATATAAACTACACCTGTAACTCTAATCTCTTTACGCTAAAACCCAATATCTTGGCCCAAGATCAGACTAGCTTTCTTTCCTGCACTCTATAAATTCATTGTTTGGGCTATGTGAACTTGGATTCGTTCCCATTTTGGATCCAAGTCAAATCTGGTCCTTACAAGAGTTCTAGTGGTACACTACTCCCTTGGCTTCACAGCTTATAAGGCAGAAAGTGGGGGGGTTTTCTTTCGATGTGGGACTCCAAAGGATGCGGTGTAAAAGACTGCAAGGAGCAAAAGCCCTTGGTCCGAAGATCCGTACATCCGAGGATCCTACATAATGTATTGGTTAATTTAATTATTGTTGTTTAGCATAACAATAAACTATATTGCTTTAATTTATTTGTCATTGATTATACAATTAACTAATTATAGTATAATAATGATACTGTAACTAATTAACTATCTATTGTATCCATTAGCTAATGGACCGCAACTAAAATAATATTAAGCAATAAAAGTTGGATGGTGAAGTCCTTTAAAAAAAACAAAAAAAAACCGATATTATTTATATATATGATTTTCAAAATTTTTTTAAATTGTTTTTTTCCAAGTTTCAATTCCAAAATTGAAACTTGGGTAATATGTGAACACCCAACACACAAACACACCCACCAAAAACAAAAACACTTATAACACACAAACACACAACACACAAACCACAAACACACAACACACAAACATTGTTGTGGTTATACAACAGGACCCATAAAAAAAAAAAAAAATTTGTTATGAGTGCAGGCGTGTGAGCGTGTAAGATGCAAGGGAGCATAGTATGTGGACAACCAAATTTAAAAAGACAAAAACAGGAAAAAGAAGAAGAAGTTAAAGTCAGCAAAATTGGCCAATCAGATTCTCACAGTTCCACATGAAAAAAAAAAAAAAAAGATGCTGAGTTTCATTTATAAGTTTCATTTCATTCTTTATAAGTTTATTCAGTCATTCAGTGAGATAAAGAGAGAGAGAGAGACTGAGAGTCTGAGAGAGAGTTAGAAAGAAAAACCTTGAGGGAGGCTGAACTGTCGGAGGACGCGACGTGATTGGTTTGCTGAGTTCTGTGTTTGGTTTGCTTTTGTATTAGGGTTTGATCTCTTTGCCAGCGACGACGCGACGTGATGAGATTCTGCCAGGCGCCAGCGACGTGATGGGTTCAATTTCTCATTCTCTGTATTTTTTTTTTTTTTTTGATTGAGAATCTGTGGGCTTGTCGTGAGCAAGCTACCTGTAATGGGCTCACCGTGGGCTTGGTTTTGTTATTTTTTATTATTTTTTTTGCTTGAAAGTAGAACAGATATTTTTTTTTTTTAATTTGATAGTGTTCCTAATTTTTGATTGAGGGCTGGGAGAATGGGTGAGAAATGGGTGGGGGGGCCAGCTGTGTAATGTTGGGGGGGGTCTATTTATTTTTTCTTCATAGTCTAATGGGAAAAAAAAAAAAAATTTGCAGGGGTCACGGCCCCCCTAAGCCACTATGTGGCTCCGCCCCTGTTCATAATATTATTTTACCGAAATAACACTGTCTACAAATATAAAATTATGGGATTAAATTTTATAAACACTTGGTGTAAAATTTTTAGCTTTTATATATATATATATATGTATATATATATATATATATATATATATATGTATATATATATATATATGTATATATATACATACACACTTTTTTCTTTTTGAGATCTCTCTCTCTCTCCAATTTCATTTTAACAAATTTTACTACACCTTTAGACAGAGACGGAGGCATTAATTAACCTGGGGGCAATGGACCCCCACCCCCCTAAATTTAAAAAAAAAAATATATTAGTGTATATATATATATATATATATATATGTATTAAATTTAGCAACTTTGTTTTATAAAATTACATTTTGCTTCTTTAACAATATCTTTGATTCTTTTTAGAATAATATTACAGTTACAAACTTGTAGGGTCACAAATTGTAGCCCAAACCCAGATAGAATAGGATATGGGCCCAATAAGCCCAATACAATAAATTTATGAGAGAGTGGGTGAAAGAACTGGGCTGGTGATGAGTCTTACAACAGTTAATAGGGGTTATGAGTCTGTCCGAGAAGGATAAAACACATAATCAAAGGCTAAGCTCGAGTCCGAGGAGTAAGTTTTTCTATCATATTAGTATGGATATTATAGAAAAAATGTGTTAAATTTTCACTTTAAAGTTTAAAATTACCAACATCCATTAAGTTAAAATGATGTAAATATCTATAATTGTTATAGTACCCATGTATATTTACACAGTGGCTATTCATTTGTATATTACATTTTTTTTCTCACCTTAAATATGCTCTCTCTCTCTCTCCAAACACATAAAATGTATTCCAATAAAATATTGTGTAAAATAGATAATCTGGTGTAGGATATTTTGCAAAGTGGTTATGTGAAATAGAAAAAAGTAGGTTTTTATTTTCAAATAGACAAATTTTTGCATCAAACTGATGTGAATACTTTTACGCAAACAAACCCAAACGCCCATTTTATTATTAATGCATTAAATTAAATATTTCCATAAAAATATTTTGGGTCCGTTTGATAGAAGAGTTTGAGTAATATTGTTTGTAGTTTTTTGAAATACGTGTGAGTAAAAATGTGAGTGAAAATACTAGTTTGAACTTACTTACCAAACAAACCCTTAGCTTCCAAGTCTTTTATGCTTTTCATCTCAAATTTTAAATTCCCAGCATAACAATGGTACTCTTACAACTTTTGTTTTTTTTTCATTAATTTGATAATTAAAGTGAGGGGATTTTAATTCTGAAGATCATTATTGAAAATACAAAAATTTGTTAGTTGTATTTCAAGACTCTTTATATTGTACTTTCAAACCAACAATATAAATTAATTAAAATTTTGTCTTCTAACTCTCATGTAGAACAAAAATTATAGAATCAATCTTATTTTTACCGGTTATCATTAATGTAGGATTCTATACTTCTACTAGAATAATACTATAGACACAATAATTTTCATATATATATTTTTTTAATAATAGTTGAGTTGAGTTTTTATTTTTCTCGTTCAGGTTTACCACTAACTTCATATAATCATCTACCATTAACAACTTTTCATTTTGGAAATTATGAAAAATTTTGTGGCATTAAGAGTTACTGATATTTCTATAGATATATTTGGGCTATTGCAGTCTTTCTTACCTTAAGATCAATATAAGATTTCCGAATTAACAAGGGAAAAAATAATCTATCACGTGATTGGCACGATTTAGAATGGGGCCAAGTCATTATTTATCTTCAAAGTTCCTTAAAATCAGAGCTATAACTTCTTTCAAAATCAACACACCACAAAAAAAAAAAAACCCTCTTTATCCATAATTCCAATTCCAAATGCAGAGGTTAATGAACTGGCGATTCTATTCAGGAAAAAAAAAAAAAAAAGTAGCAATTCTTTTCAATCATAATTGCAATGCTAGATATTTATGTGGGTCATCTGTAGATCACGTGAAATCTGAAGAGAGAAGTACTACTGATTGGACTAAATACTGAATTGTTCAGTGCTATACGGAAGACTGCAAGAGGATGGGACAAAGGCTAAAGGTACTGCAATTTCACAAAAGAAAAATCTTCATTTGAAGATTTAGAACACCTCACTTCAATCTTTACTCTCCCTCTCCACCCGTCCCCAACAGCCTGTCGGCAGTCCTTCAAGTGCTATACGGAAGACTGCAAGAGGATGAGACAAAAGGCTAAAGGTACTGAAATTTCACAAAAGAAAAGCTTCATTTGAAGATTTAGAACACCTCTCTTCAGTCTTTACTCTCCCTCTCTACCCGTCCCCAACAGTCGTCGGCAGTCCTTCAAGTGTCCTTTAAGCGCTACAGGGAAGACTGCAAGCGGATGGGACAAAGGCTAAAGGTACTGAAATTTCACAAAAGAAAATCTTCATTTGAAGATTTAGAACACCTCTCTTCAGTCTAATGTTATTTGTTTGTTTTTGATATATGTATAGGTTAATGCTGAATTGTTCAGTGCTACAGGGAAGACTGCAAGAGGATGGGACAAAGGCTAAAGGTACTGAAATTTCACAAAAGAAAATCTTCATTTGAAGATTTAGAACGCCTCTCTTCACTGGGGCGGCGCTACAGCTTAATCAGGGGGTCATTGACTTCAAAAATATATATATATATATATATATATGTAAAATATTTTTTTAATTTAATACTTTAATTTATTTTTAAAAATATTTTTTTTCACGCGACTTAAATTTTGCAGACTCTTATTACAAGTATTTCCTATTCTAAGAGTACAAAGTAACTGTTAGTGAATCGTAAGTGTAATTTTTTTTATAAATTTATATTATATATGAGTTTAATATTGATGGAGTATATTACTTTTTGTTATAATATTATTTGTATAAATTGTGATGAATGTGGATATTTGTGTACAATATAAATATAATATATCTTTATCCTAGTGAGGGTTTTTTTTTTTTCCCTCTCTTCATGTGGGTATTGTTATCATATTATAATAAGTGGCGTAGTTAGGAATGAACACTGGGGGGTCGTGTTGTAACAGAAATATACTAAATATAATTCTTAAGTCTATTGGATACAAAATTATCAACTTTTATATATTATCATATACTTGAATATGTTGGGAATTTAACTGAAATTTCAAACATGTGAGAAAAAAAAAATAGAGAAAAGAAAACGCCAAAAGAAAAACAATCACACGCACAAGACAGTATTTACGTGGTTCGGCAATTTACCTACGTCCATAGAGTTGCAGGGATTTCACTATTATAAAAGAAAATTACAATGTGCGGTAACAGTGTATTTCTTTCTCAAAAACAACAATAAGACAAAATCCTAATCACAAAAAAAAAAAAAACGGTTTTTATATCCTACGCACATGATTCACAATAGGCTACAAAAACGGGCCAAAAATTTTTTGTCGGCCCAAGCCTCCGCTCCATGGATTAAACCTTAGTAAATCTCTCATTCTTCGGGTCAGGTTGGGTCATCAACCGGATCAAATCATGTATGACGACGATTTTTCATGGAATAAAATTCATCAATTATCATCTCTATAGTGAAATTCCCTGCAATTTCCTTCTCTATATAAACTATCATATTATCTGCCAAAAACTCATCCTCCATTCTATTGTGAAGTCTTGTTTTTAACTTCATAGCTGAGAAAACTCGTTCTGTAGTTGCTATAGAAACTGGAAGGGTCAACACAAGACGAATAAGTCTATCAATCAAAAAATAGATATTAGACTTTCCTGAAATTTGTAATCTCCTACATAGCTCAGAAATTGTACTCATATTCTAAAAATCTGGATGTTTTATCACATCAAGCTCATAATGTTGCAATTGAGACTCTAAAAGTTCTTGTTCATGTTCAGTGAAATCTTGAGGATAATATTTCTTAACCAAATTGCATATATGAACAATTTTGAATAATCTAAAATCATTCTTGGGATTTAAAGCTGAACTAAGAATGACAAGTTCTGTTGTTAGCTCAGAAAATCTACTTTTCAATTCTTGCAATTGAAAGTCTATTGCAACTGTAAATATGTCAATTCTAAAATGATGTTCCATTGTTAAATCGTCATCTTGACAACGATATCTACCTCGACCTTTAGTGTAACGAGCATTCATATCAAGAATATCAATTTCATGTTGCTCACAGGATGACATAACACTAGCAAGTAAAGGCTCCCATCTATCATCTCTCAACTCTTGAATAAGTGATTTTGTAGTTGAAACTAAATGTATGACATTTAAAAGGTCTTGAGAATGTTGTTGCAAAACTTGACAAAGAACATTAGTAATTCCCATTATCTCTTTCATCAAATGTAAGATTAAAATAAATTCAAATGATGTTAATACCTGATAGGCTCCCTCGACATCACCGCGTTGTTTATAGTTAGCCCCTTCCTCAGAGATAGTATTGATAACTTTGCAAGTAGCATCAAACATTTTAATCAAACTACAAATAGATTGAAAATGAGATCCCCACCTAATATCTACAGATCGTTGCAAAGTACCAATCTGGTTTGCACCTCTTCCAGTCTCAATTTCATTAGACGCAATCATATTCTCAATTTGTTCTGCTTGAGCATGTTACAATTCATCATTACGCTTACTAGAAGCAATAACAACATTGATAATATTAACCAAATGATCAAAGAATTGATGAATATCTTTTACTTCTCTAGATGCTGTAACTAGAGCTAATTGCAACCTATGAGCCATACAATGTACATAATAAGCATATGGACAATCCTTAAGAAAAAGAGCTTGTAATCCATTCCATTCACCACGCATGTTACTAGCCCCATCATATCCTTGACCTCGAATATTTTCAATGTGGAGGTTGTAATGAGAAAGTGCAGTACATATCTCATTCTTTAAAGTCAATGCAGTAGTGTCTCTAACATGCACAATATGAAAGAAACGCTCTTTAATGAAACCTTCTTTATCAACAAACCTCAAAATGATGGCCATTTGCTCTCTCTTCGACTCATCCTGGGCTTCATTAACAAGAATGCAAAATTTTGTATCCCCAATTTCTTTACGAATAGCATTTCGCACATTACTAGCAAGAATATGCAAAATCTCCTTTTGAATTGTGGATGATGTATATTTGGCATTTCCTGGAGTATTTTCCAAAACAACACTAGCTACTTTGTCATTCAAAGTTGATGTGAATTTTATCAATTCAATAAAATTACCCCTATTTTTTGAATCAAGGCTTTAATCATGATCTCTAAAAGCACAAGCTTGGAATGCTAGCCATCGAGCACACTCTACTGAGGTTTTGAGCCGTAACCAATTATTCTCTAATTCTTTTGACATTTGTTTCTCAATTAGTTTGTCAATATGTCGTGAATAATTCTCTAAATTCTCGCAACATTTCACAGCAATTTTATGTGGGGAGTTTGGTTCTTTTCCAACCTGACGAACTAAAGGACAATTCATTCCATCTTTCACCTTTTTCCAATTATTAAAACCTGTTGAAATGAATGCATCTGATCCGAGACGATCTATTGGTTTCTTACTAAAAAGATAGCAAGGTAGACAATATATCGCATCTGTTGAAGGTGAGTATTCTAACCAATCCTTATGTGAATTAAACTATGAAGGTTGAAATCGACGACGATGAGTATCATCATTGTATGGATAATTTATATCTTCAGGTTGATATGGACCTTTTTTCGATATAAACTCGTCAGATTTCATCTTGTTTGTCGATAGAAAATTCACATATTTGTTTACGTGATCCTGGATCACGATCTATATCTTCAAATTGAAGTTTTGGATATTTGGAGGGATGTTCATCAGGCATTGAAGTATTAACATTTGTTTCTGCAGCCACAGGTGTCCTAATTTCTGAATTGCTAACATCTTGTTTCTTAAAGAATGCATCAATTGTTTTTCGTTTGCTCATAATTCTTTTAGCTTTAAGAATATGACTCAAAAATTAACCTGAAAAAAATTTTAAAAAATAAAATTTTAATTAGAAATTTTTACTTAATTATATGAATGTTATTCATACTTAAGAAAAAAACAAAATTTTCACTATAATTTAAACAGTCAACCCATTTTTAATACAACTTTAATTAATAATAACCCCTCAAACAAAAACAAAAATAATTTAATTAATTTGTCTTTTATAATGTATTGGTTAATTTAATTATATAGCTTTAATTATTGTTGTTTAGCGTAACAATAAACTATATTGCTTTAATTTATTTGTCATTAATTATACAATTAACTAATTATAGTATAATAATGATACTGTAACTAATTAACTATCTATTGTATCTATTAGCTAATGGACCGCAACTAAAATAATATTAATCAATAAAAGTTGGATGGTGAAGTCCTTTTAAAAAAAAAAAAAAAACTGATATTATTTATATTATATGATTTTCAAAAAAATTTTAAATTGTTTTTTTCCAAGTTTCAATTCCAAAATTGAAACTTCCAAAATTGAAACTTAGGTAATATGTGAACACAAAACACACAAACACACCCACCAACAAGCCCAACCCAACACACAAACACACTCGCTGACCCACCAAAAATAAAAACATTTATAACACACAAACACACAACACACAACCCACAAACACACAACACAAACATTGTTGTGGTTGTACAACAGGACCCAAAAAAAAAAAAAAAAAATATATATATATATATATATATATATATATATATATATATATATATATTGTTATAAGTGTAGGCGTGTCACACACTCACTGGACAGCCAAATTTAAAAAAAAAAAAAAAAAAAGAGTTAAAGTCAACCAATTGGCCCAATCAAATTCTCACACACTCACTGACTCACAGTTCCACATTTAAAAAAAAAAAAAAAAAAAAGATGCTGAGGGAGGCCGGACTTATAAGCATATTCCATTCTTTATAACTATATCTATAAGCATATTCATAATTCATTCAGTGAGATAAAGACTAAAGAGTAAAGAGAGAGAGAGTTAGAGAGAAAAACCTTGAGGGAGGCCGGATTGTTGGAGGCGGAGGAAGCAACGGCCAACGAGGCTGACGACTGACGAGCACCGCTCACGACTCACCGGCGCAGAGGCAGAGGTGCAGACGGCAGACGGCAGAGCGATCTACGGCGTCTACGTTGTCGATGCGATGTCGATCTGCGATGAGGCCCTCCGTTGTGACGACGACAACGAGGAGTTTGCTGCGGCGACGACGACGGCGACGTGACCGTCCATGGGTTACTGGGTTTGGTTTTGGTTTGTGTATTGGGGATTTTTTTTTTTTTGATAAATACCTCTGTGCTCTGTCCTCTGTGTTAGTGTGTTTGGTTTGCTGAGTTCTGATTTTGGTTTGCTTTTGTATTAGGTAATGGGGTTTGATCTCTGCCAAGCCAGCGACGTGATGGGATTTTTGCAGGCGCCAGTGACGTGATGGGTTCGATTTCTATTCTCTGTATTTTTTTTTTTTTTTTTTTGATTGAGAATCCGTGGGCTTGCCGTGAGTGAGCTACCTGTAATGGGCTCGCCGTGGGCTTCGCTTGCCGTGGGCTACTGGGCTTGGACCGCTTGGTTTTGTTATATATATATATATATATATATATATATTTTTTTTTTTTCAGATTTTAGTTCAAATTTTTTTTGGGGGTTTTTTTTTTTAGCTTGAAAGTAGAACAGATTACAGATAATTTTTTTTTTTTTTTTTTAATTTGATGGTGTTACTAATTTTTGATTGAGGGCTGGGAGAATTTGTGAGAAATGAGTGGGGGGGCCGGCTGTGAAATGTTGGGGGGGCCTAATTATTTTTTCTTCATAGGCTAATGGGAAAAAAAAAAATTTTGCAGGGGCCACGGCTCCCCCAAGCCACTATGTGGCTCCGCCCCTGATAGTCATGGTATATTACATAAATGACTTATAAATTTAAATTATTTTTAGTTATACAAAAAATGGCTCATAAATATATAATCATTCAAACTCTTCCTTCCTCTAATTTTATATATAGAGTTAGATATATGATTAGGTTTTCTATGATTTATTTATAATGGATTTCTCGTTTTCTACACTAAATTAACTCATTTGGTATAAAAATGAATAAAATAAAATAAAATAAATGAGACACGTGGTACAAAATTAAACTCTAATTGAAATCCAATTTTTACACTCAATTAATTTATTACACTCAAGATTAGATAGGATATATGATGCAAAATTAGACTTTAATTAAATTTTGATTTTAAATATAATTGGATTTTCTACCAATTTTGGCTTTTAATATATATATATATATATATATATATATATTTGAAGTGCCAATCGAGAAATAGTGTCCCTAGATCGATACTTTAGCCTTTAGATGCCCAATTTTGAATGTTTTGCTTATTTTACTTATTTGCACTGTTATCTTATAATCTTAGTGCATATAAATATGAGTTAAATAAATTACTTTAAAATGGAAGAATTTCGATAGAAGTGTATAAGTCTTGAGATCCTCCATCTATAAATAGCGGAAGAATCTATACAGAAAAGGGCACCCAGTTTGGCTTGCAAAAATCCTTTAGAAAATCAGAAACCTTCTATGTATTTGTGAGTATCATCACCCGTCGCAAAAGCCAAGTTCATTTCCTAGCACCACATTCATCCACATTTGTAGAAATTTTAACCAAGTTGTAGATGGTATTTCCTCGTTTTTTAAAAATACGTACTCTTCGAAATACCATTATGCCGTTTGCACAGCCAATTGGCTTCCCAAGTTTGTTTGGGCATTTGGGTTTCATGAGGGTTTTTTGTTGGGTTTGTTTTTTTCGAAGTGAAAATCCCAACACAATTTGGAATTACTTACAAAAATCTGACTCAATTAAGTGGTAGAGAATTTGTTTTGTTTTTTTAAAAATATTGTTTTTTTGTATAAACTATGTGTGGTACAGAGCAATTTGCTTATTCGCGCACATGCAATAATTGTACCACGAGCTGAGTTTGGGCAAAAATTCCAAGAAACCCAATTAATCTTTTCACCTTCGAACTCTTGGAGAAAATTATACAGTGTTCTGGTAAACTATGTTATTTATCCATCATTTTACTAAAAGATTTCCACTTGTTTAAAATTGCTGAGTCAATAATTAGTCTCTGTTTAAAAAAAGTTTCTAACTCAGCAATTTTAAATAGGTGGGAGTCTATTAGTGAAATGGTAGACCACATCACTTGTCCATCATAAAGACCTTATAATTTCTCGAACTCTTGGTTAGTGGCGTTTCCAATATTGATCTAGCATAAATGAGGCACTGTTGGAGAGATTGTAGTGTTAATTTTTTTTGAAGAGAGTCTAGACCAAAAAAAATTTCATAGCCTTTAATGGACGTATTGTTAGTGATAGGTAAAAGAGTAATATTAATGGTACATCAAGATGAGAACCATAAAAAGTGTGCCAAACTGTTGTGAAAAATGTTGTAAATTTTTTTAATTTTTTTTATGTTTGCTTATCATTTTTTTTTTATAATGATTCTAAGTTTGTGCTTCAACTAATTATTAAGGGAAAAAAAAAATTGCACTTCAACTTCAACTTTCTTGCTATGGAGAGTTACAAGCATGATAGGGTGCTTGTAAGTTGTAACCATAATAGTGGTGACAATTCGTCTTTGTGTGTCGGGTTCATGTCGTGTCGACTAATGAGTATTTGACTATATGGGTCAATTCTAACCTGACATGTTTATTAAACTGGTCAAAATTCCTTAATTCTAACACGACCCATTTATTAAACGGGTTAGTCGTGTCGACTTGTTTATCAGATTTTATCAAAACAAAAAGAAAAAACAAATTTTAGTATGAACCAAATTGATAAGAATTATGAAAAACCAAACATATAAATATTTTTATTATAAAATTCAGAACTAACGAGTAATTACATTATAAATAATCATTCAAAATTAAAGCATATATCAATATTATACATAATCAATCATAATATGTTAAATAAAATAAGCCACAACAATTAATAAGTTTATATATCTAGGATTTGAAGGGCATATTGGTAAAATATCATTTAATTAAACGGGACAAATGGGTTTCATATGATGGACACTAACCCAACCCTTTTATTAAACGGGTCAATCGTGTCAACCCGAATATAACATGAATCCATTAAGTCTCAACTTATAACCTGCTAATTTTATATCGTGTTTGGTTTGCGAGTCATGTCTAATTTTGCCATCTCTAAACCAGAATTGTACTATAAAACGTTTTTTTATTTTTTATTTTTTTATTTTCCAAATAATCATTATGATGATATGGATGCGTGTCTATGTACGATGAACAATCTTATCATTATTTAAGGAAAAAAAAAAAAATTCTTATCATTTTGTACATCACAAAATATTGTCTTGCGTTTCCTTTTATCCCTAGAAAATATAGAGATCAATGTACTTATACCACCTGTAGTAGCAGTAATGGTAGTAAGACAACCCATACCATTCAGGAATTTACAGATCTGACGTTAAGGTCCGCTGATTCCCTTTGTCGCAAAAATCACACTGTTGTATATTCCGATATCTCGCATCGAACAAAGTTAGCGGAATAATAAAAAGTTAGCATCCTCACTGCTCTCAAATGTCAATCACACCAATAAATGTCACAAACCAGCCATTGTATCAAAAAAAAAAAAAAAAAAAGAACTGGGTTCAGTATTGATAAGGGTGTTTCTGCTTCAAATATCAGTTTTCACATAGAATTATATCTATCTTTGATTATATCGCTAGGCTCGGAAGATGAATATTGAAGGAAGGAGAAGGGGAGGTGAGGGGTCAGAAGAAGAAGGGTATGAGGTTGAGAAGGTGACATGGAAGAGGCCTTTCAAGGCGTTGCTAAGAGAGATGAGTGTGAGTGGGATTGGAGGAGACCCCGCTTCCAGCAGTGAAGGCAGCAGATTGCAGCGCTTTGTCATTCATCCTGAGAACTGGTACCTCTATATCTCTCTCTTTTTATCTCTTTCTGTACTCGTTTGTGTTTTTCTGTGGACTGAGATGAGATTATAGATTGGTTTTTACGTTGAAAAAAACAAAGCAAACTTTTTGTCTATTTTTTGTTTAATGAAAACATTAATTTTATTATTATTGTTTTTTTTTTTTCCTAAAAGTAAACATGTTAAAAGAAAAATTTTTAGTTTACATTGATACTGTACACTACTTTTTGCAAATAGGACAAATAACAACTTATTTACCGATTTTGCTAAAATTTAAGTTACTTACTTGTAGTTTGAAATTTGACACTTTACCTACTTGAGGTTAGCTCAATTAGAGTTTTGTAATCCACATCTGTTAAAAACAATTCTAAATATATAAATTTGCTCAACTTTTATGTCTCTCCTTCAAAAACATAAAAAATATAAAAATACTAAATTAAATAAGAACAAAAAGAATCCAACGAAATACTTTGATAATAAGATTTCAAACCACAAGTAGGCAATTTAAATTTCAGTCAAATCTCATATGAGTAAAGTATCAAATCTCAAATCATAAATAAGTAACTTAAATTTCGGTCAAGTAGATAAGTTGTAATTTGACCTTGCAAATAAGTACAACATTTACCAAATTTTTATGTTTATAATGTAAGTTTGTACATCCATGATTGTAAAACCCGAACCAGACTGTATAGTTTGATCCAATTTACTAGGACTGTTCACTAAGACGGTTTTTTAAACCTTAAAAACCGTTCAATGCAAAGAAGAATGAATCGCATGAATCACAGTCGAATTGCCCAGGTTTGAAAATTGTGGACGGTTCTTGTGATTTAGGTCAGAGCTTAAAAAGAAGAAGAAAAAAGGAAGAAGAATAAGGTACTTACAACAACTTATAACCATTATTAAGAAAAGCCCTAAGAAAAATCAATCAATACAAATAACGAAAAAGGAATAAATCTCCAATAATCTACCTCCACAATTCGCTAGATGCAATACTTCAGTCCTTGTTGTCCACTGCAACCTCCAGCCGACGACTGATGATTGGATCTCTCCAAACCACTGAGACTCTTTCTCCCTTTCTCTCATTGTTTTGTTTTGTTTTCTTTTTGCTGGGATCTCTTTGGTTTGATGAAATATTTTTCGGTTTGGTAAAGTACCACATCCTAGTAAATAACAACAGTCAGGTCTGTTTTTTTCTATCGACTAAGATGAGATTATAGATTGTTTTCTACATTGAAAAAAGTAAACTTTTATTTTTTTTGTTTAATGAAAATTGAAAACATAAAGTCTTTCCTTTTCTTTCTTTTTTCCCAAAAAGTATATATGTTAAAAGGAAAATTCTTAATTTACGTTGTTATTGTACACTTTTTGTAAATGTGTATGATATTCACCACATTTTTTGTGTCTATTATATAAATTTATATTGCTAGTCCAATGTTAGGCTATGTTTGGTTTATTTGTTTTCATCACACATATCTTAATTTTCATCACTTATCATCCAAAAATGTGGGTCTCACCGATGCAAGGGTTGTTTGGTTTGATTTTTATCACTTAATTATCACACCTCATTACTCAAAACATTGAGAAGGAGTGAAAATATGTGTGGGTGAAAAAATGTATAAATAGGGATGACAATTTTTACCCGACCCGTGGTTACCCGACCCTAATGGGCCGGCTTTTACCCAATCCGATTAGGAATAAGGTTGAGTATGGGTTTTTTCTTAAAAACTCGAAGCAGGTTCGGGTCGGGTCCAGGTTTTATCAAAAAAATCCGAAACCCGGCCTGAAACCCAACTCGGATAAAAACCTGATACCCTGAAATTACAAAAATACCCCTTATATATATACACACACCTATAATCTAACCCTAATCCCTCATTCCTTCAGCAGCAACTCTTCTCAAACCCAAACCCATCATCAACAAAACCTCTAAACAGAAGACTACCACCACCATTTCAAAAAGAAAAAAGAAAACCAACCCATAGAGAAATACCAAATCAATCACAACAACCAAACCCAACAAATACTTAAGCCAATCCTCAACCATAGAGTAAAGAAACCAAGATTCAAATCAGATCGTGGTGGTAACTTGCAAGCAACTCTCGCCGCAACAACCTTGCGGAGACCATCACCGATGTCCATTGCGGAGACCTCGCAGAGAGCATCGCCCTCAAGCTCCACTTAATCACCTTCAAGAACGTTGCCATGGAGTTAGGCTCAGTGGAGAGTGGTGTGGAGGACTTGATGGACGACTTGGCTAAACAAATTTGTGATCTAATGGTGGAGTATGTGAAGGGGCTTAGGGATGATTTTGTGGGTTTTAATTTTTGGTCTGAGATCCATGAGAGAGGGATGACAGATAAGAGAGGAGAGAGAAAAGAGAGTAATGCCCTTGTTTTTTTTTTTTTTTTTTGCTATAGAAAACAAAACATTTACATAATACTGTAGCCTTAACAATCAGCAATCAGATTACATGGGAGAGAGAGGATAGAGGTGACAAACCTAAGAAAACTGGAATCGTCTACAATGATATATCTTGCCTACTATATTGTTTTTCCATTACAGCAAATCTTCAATATTTGGATTCATACATATAAAGGAAGCAGAGGGCCCAATTTTGAGAGCCACTCATGGCTTAGACCCATTCGTATGCTTCACTAGAATATTATATCCATCACTGTAGCAGCGTTGCACTAATTACGATTTTTGCACTTCTCCTTACCCTTGGGGCAAGCCCAATAGCTTCTTGACACCATTTAGGAGAAAAATAAATTTAGGCTTCAAATTTTTTTTTTTTTTTGGGTTGGGCCACAAATTGGGCCCAATCCCTTAACGGGGGGCCCGATAGGGGCAGGTCCGGGCCTCGGAAAAAAAACCAGCTTAGTAAATGGGCCAGGTCCGGGTCACAGGTCTTGGCCTATGGGTCGGGTCTGGGTATGGAAAAACTCAGTCCGAATCCGATCCGTTGTCATTCCTATGTATGAAAATACGTGTAATATTATTTAAAAACTGAAAATTGTTATTTGAAAACACAAACCAAACAACCCCTTACTTTGGATTGAGTGTCAATTTAGAAAAACATATAAGTCATGGACCTAGTTGCTTGTATTATCGCATCAAAATCCAACGCGTTGTCTTTTCAGTTTTCACCCGTTCTTTCTCTCTCTTCACATGCTCTGCTTCTTTTTTCTGTCTTCACATCTGCTTCTTCTTTCATTCTTTATTTCTCTTCTTTCTTTCTTTATTTCTTCATCTCTTCACATCGGTGCTTCTTGCTTTCTTCTTCAAACTGAACACAACACTCTGCACATGGAGCTCACAGCTCTCATGAGGTCTTTGTCTCACAGCTTCTAGCCCGGTCTATTGCAGTTTTGGTTGCTCTATTAGTCTCTCATCTCTTTCAGTCCAACAGACCTCTCTCAGGTGAGTCGATCTAACTTGTGATTTGCTTGTTTCCAACACTCTTTGGGTTGGATAGTTTGGTTCAAGAACTGTCATTTTTTTTTTTTTTTTTTTTTGCGTGGGTTTGTCTGGTACTTTTTATGGGTTTATTTCTTTTAGTATTTGTGGTTTTTGTTTGGGTTTATGCAGAGGAGAGAGACGATTGCCGATCTAGCAGGTTTATGCTTCCCTTCATTTCGTTTGGGTTCTAAAGGAGCGAGAAACACGAGTCGGGTTCCCTTCTTTTCTTTGCTAGTCTGTGGCTGAAAGCTATGGAGAAAACAAGAATGTGAGGAACTCTCGCAAGTGAAATGAATGTAGAGAGACAATACCGTTCTGACACATAGACAATGAATAGTGTTAAAGTGGGTTTAAAAAGCTATGAGTTATGAAGTGCCAAATACACTGATGTGTGGGTTAGCTGAAAATTGAGTTGCAGACGTTAGCTAAGAGTTATGAGTGAAGGGTAATGAGATACGGGTCACGTGCTAACCAAATAGGCCTAAATATCTCAAATATCTCAAAAGCAACGCTGATTTACAACAATTTTAACAATATCTGTCTATTATGGTTGAGTCTGTGAGTTATTATTAATTCTTATTTATGTTCAGTTTATTTTAAAGTAAAATATTTTTTTAAAAATGTTTTCTCATTTTTAGGTATTTGTTTACAGGTCAAATATGGTCAAATTTGTAAAATATTTTTCGCTAATTATAAAATCGTTTATAAAAAGTTGTAAAATGTTTTACCTTTAAAAATTTGGTAAAACATTTTACAAAAACACACAGTGGTTTCTCTCACCCTATTTAGTGGCTAGGTCATAAGTCTGGTGGGCTGGGCAGCTGGTGTTGGCAGTTCAGTTGCTAGAGTTGCCACTCTAGCAATTAGTGTCAATAGTTCGATGGTCGGAGCCGTCGCTCTAGCAACTTGTGCCAAGGTCCGATGATCAGAGTCGTCGAACCGATGGCTAATGCCAGGGGTCCGATCATTGGAGCTGCTGCTCCCATGATCGGTGTCAGAGGTCCGATAATTGGAGACAACCAGTGCGAGTGTTCTAGTCATTAGAGACACCACTTCGGTGATAGTTGCCAGCAATTCGATAACAAAAGCCACCATTTTGATGGTTTGGTCATTGGATCTCTGGTACTCTTGGCTTTGTTGGCTGAGCCATTGGTTTTGGTGGTTTACTTAAAATATTTTACTTGTCATTCCAAAGACACTTGAAAATGTTTTACCTCTAATAAATAATGTTTTAAAATTTTTAATAAATTAATATTGGAATTAGTTTTTTAATAAATGACATAAATGTATAAACTTTATGTAGATAAATATTAGTTTTGTACCATCCTTAAAATCCCTCATTTTTTTTTTTAATAGAGTTTCAACTTATGATATTCATTTTTAATGATGTGTTCTTTATCATCAGACTAAAATATCAATTGATTTTTGGTGTAGAAGAAAGATTAAATTCCAAATTTCTATTATTAGACTAAAAAAGAATTATTGGAAAACACACGACTATCATACAAAATATCTATTGTTTAAATTAAATAAATGGAATAATAAATGAGCCGACACATATAACCATAAGTCATAAAAGTTAATTTAGCAAAAAAAAAGTCATAAAAGTTGGGGTCCAGGGGGTTTGGATTCCAAACTCTGGACCTACACTGGACCGCCCCACATGTGAAATATCTATTCTGTTTTTTTGCTCTTTTCTTTCCTAGATCGTCTTTCCATGTTAAAGTTTTTAGTAGAGTAATATTTTGGGGATTATTTGCGGGTTAGTTGGTGAGTGTTATGAGATAGCATGGTTTTTTTTTTCAAAAAAACTTTTATACAAAGGAAAAATTCTAGATAAAAATAGAAGTAAACTGTTGTTTTAAAATTCACATCATTTGAGGGTGGAATTTCTTTTTATATATAATTTTTCTCCTTATGAAATGTTTAATACTAGAAGGCATATTATATATATATATATATATATATATATATATATATATATATATATATATATATATATATAATAGTGTTTTTTTTTAATGCGTTTGGCACATAAATGTTATATATATATATAAAATAAAATTTTAATTTGATCTTTTATTTATTTATAATTATATCAATATTCACAATATGAGTGTAAAACATGTTAACTTAACAAAAGTTTAAAAATAAGGGCAAATTAGTTTAAGTTTTAAGTTTTGTAATTAAAATTAACTATGTGATTGTGTTGACTAATAGACCAAGTAAAACGAGTTTAATTATCCATAGGAAGATTAAACATTTTGTGCAGTAACTAATCTAATCTACCCCCATTCGATTTGTGATGCTTGATTAATTTTAGAACTTCTTTCTCCCAAAAAAAAAAAAAAAAAAACCCTATAACTTATATTTGAGATAATTAAACCTCATCCTTTTTAATTGTGACAGTTTAGGTCATGTACTCTTTTTATTATTATGGTGTGAATAGAATAGAATAGAAACACAAATGAATCTCCCGCGGTCTGAATTTCAATTGGTGCAGGTGGTACATGATATGGAAACATTTCATACTGATATGGGCAGTGTACTCGTCCTTCTTCACGCCCCTCGAGTTTGGATTCTTCAGAGGCCTCCCAGAGAACCTCTTCCTCCTCGACATCGCTGGTCAGTTCGCCTTTCTCATCGACATTGTCGTTCGCTTCTTCGTCGCCTATCGTGACTCCCACTCCTACCGCATTGTCTCCAACCGCAAACTCATTGCACTTCGCTACATTAAGTCTCGCTTCTTCCTTGATTTACTCGGTTGTTTTCCCTGGGATGCTATCTTCAAGGTACACCTATTAATTAATTATCTCTCTCTTGTTTAGCTATCCAAAAAGAGTAAAGTAATATGGCAATAATATGCTTTTGCCAATACAAAAGAGTAAGTAGTTTGGGCTATTGCCACGTACTACCAAAACTTTAAAAAAAATATCCAACTTACTGTAGTGTGAATATGCATTTTGAGCTGTCGTCAAAGGAAATATATATTTGGGACATGACAGAAGGAGTGTCAAGTTTCCTTGGTATAGCATGCATGCATGTTTATTTTCCATTTTCTATATTAGTTTATTATCACCTTCATCAAGTGTTCTTTTTCTAGACTTTATGTTTGTTTTATTCCACTTTTTATGCCTTTGTTCTTTCTTTCGTATTCATTGCAAACATACACCAGCACATGTGTTGTGGTACGTGGTTGCCCACAAATTAATATGTAGTTGTATTTGTATTGTTACCGCAGATGTAATACTAGTGCACTACCATTTCAGTGCTATTTTCAGGAATTTTACCAGTAAAATTAATAAATTATTGGTCCTACAATGTTCAAGCTCTCAAAGATGGGATGGCATGTCTCACTAATGTGGCTTAAGAGGACTTTAGGCCATGCAAAGGTCTAACTGCAACTGCTAATGAGATTCAATTACGAAGAAACACTACTGCTTTAGAATGCATTACCTTGAAGGGAAAAGAAAAAAAAGGGGACATTAGGATCATATGTTACAATAATTAATCTGATCAATTACCGTGTCACAAGTTGTTTATTCTTGAATGAGCTCTAGAGATGGCATATAGGGTCATCTCTATTCCATTTTAAAAATTGTTGTTATTATTCTTACATCTTTTGCTTCAAGTTTGATTGAATGAATTCTTGTGATTGTGATATTTTTCTTACCTCAGTAGCTCTTATATGATAATCTGAACACAATTACTCTGATCAGGTTTCTGGTAGACACGAGCTAGTCAGGTATCTGTTATGGATTAGGCTAAGTCGAGCGCTCAGAGTGACAGAGTTTTTTGAGAAGTTGGAGAAAGATATCCGGATAAATTACCTTGCTACAAGAATTCTGAAACTTTTTGTTGTTGAACTCTATTGCACGCATACGGCAGCCTGCATCTTTTACTATCTTGCTACAACCGTGCCACCTGCTAATGAAGGTTACACATGGATAGGAAGTTTGAAGATGGGTGACTACACTTATTCACACTTCAGAGAAATTGATCTCTGGAAGCGTTACGTGACATCTCTCTATTTTGCCATTGTTACCATGGCAACTGTTGGTAAGCTTCTCTATATTTCTGTCTTGAAGAGAAGCAAATTTATTAATGATTAAGTTATTATCTGTAGGGAAAACACTTATAGATTACCATGCTTGTGTGTGAGTGGTGGGCTCATGCTCTATTTATGAACTCATCTTTTTTCTGATGAACATTGCTGTGTTTTTCTTCTCTTCTCATTAACTTCTTTTATATTCAGAAAATGTTGATAATGATCCTTCTCTTTTTTCTATGAAGCATTGCTGTGTCAGAATGGTTTTCTTTTATAAAATCTAGATTAGTACATTTATTTTCACAATGTCATACTGGTCTCTCATTAATCAGAGTTTATTTGTTTATTTTTCAGTCTTGAGTTTCTTGTATCAGAGTTGGGATGCTTCGTTGAATCTGTATGTACTGATAATATGCTTTATTTTTCAGGTTATGGAGAGATACATGCAGTCAATGTCAGGGAGATGATTTTCATCATGATTTATGTTTCATTTGACATGATTCTGGGTGCTTATCTGCTTGGTAACATGGCAGCATTAGTAGTAAGAGGGTCAAAGACAGAAAAATTTCGGGATAAAATGGCTGAGCTTATCACATATTTGAATAAAAACAATATTGATAGGCAAATAAGTAAGGAGATCAAAGGTCATCTGCGATTACAGTATGAACGCAGCAAAACAGAAGGTGCTTTGCTTCAGGACATTCCAGCCTCTATTCGCACTAAGGTATCAATCATTTGTCTGTATACAATTGGTTTAGCTTGTACACTTTTTAGTATGTGGTATGCTTGATATAAGTTGTAGGCCCACTTATTGATGGTTCTCCAATGTGATACAAGAGGCCAGGTGTTGTCTGTGAGATATTGGTTCAAGTCTTGGTAACCCCCTTTTAGGGTAATATCTTGCAAATACAGGGCCCGTATTTGTTTTGAATCTCTTGATACTCAAAGATAAAACCTAGGTTTTTATTATTTATGTTGTGGCACTCATTTTAGAAAATATCAACATGTCACAAAAGCATATTAAGAGGTACCCAAAAGCACTTCTAGTTCTAGTGGACTAGAAATGTATTTCGCATTTGTCATTTTCACCAACTATTTAGGCATATGACAGAAGGTGTATCAGACACAATATTATCCATTCCATATCTTGTCAAGTTCAACTTGGGTGCTTGAAACCTTTACATGTGAAGGTAAATGGTAGAATGAAATATTTTTCTTGGAAAATTTGTCATTTTCACATGCTAGAAGGCTGCTAGAACATTTGGACTCTTAATCAGTTCTATTGGTCATTGTACTTAAGAGTTTAAAAGTGAAGTAGAATATATGGACTATGAAAACAATTAATACACACAATAATTCTATGCCTTGATGAAGTTGTCAGAATACTCTTGGCCTTGGGTTGAATAGGAAAAAATTGCTGTTAGTTTCATACATTTTACCTCAATATGTGCAATGCATGTATGTAGTGAAGATGTTGAATAATAAAATCTGAATTCTCCATTTATTAATTACATCTCTCTCTCCCCTTTTTTCCCCTGTTGGATGAGTCATAATTACCTTAAAGGTGCACCTCCCCCAAACTCTCTTTAATTTTTCACATTAGCCTTTATTGAAGTATCACTTGGCCTCCTGGGATGGTTAATAAGTTTTGGTAATTGTACTTGTTTCCTCGTGGAAATAATTTTGACTTGGAAAATGTGAATTGATAATAAAGTGTGGAAGACGATTCTCAGATTTCCTGCAATTACCTAGTTCTCTAAGTTGGGTTGAGTAAGAAGAAGAGTGCCAGACACAATAGTTAGAGGACTTTTTGAGGTGGATATGTCGACAGTCAGTGGGATGAATAATTCATGCGGCAGCTTTTTAAATGTTTACTTTATATTGTTCATTGAATATATCCATGTATCTGTTTTTCTTTTGATACTTTGTTTATTTCTAGTAGCGCTTGATTTGTATGTGTGTGTATCATTTCATTGTTTCTTTTATGCAGATTTCACAGAACTTATATGAGCAGCATGTTAAAGGAGCTTCTCTTTTCAAGGAGTGTTCTGAGGGATTCATCAAGCAGATTGTAAGCCATCATGTTATATATCTAAAGTAGAATTTGAAGTACAAAGGTTGAACAACTATAAATTCAGGACTTTATATGTTTTCAGAAGTTGAAAGTCATGTGATATCTATGAACTTGATCATGCCCATTGACGTCATAGATCTTAATTTATCCAAATTACCGTTCCATTTCAGTGGCATATAGCCCCAGTTTGACTTTCTTCATGAAACATTCACTGTTGTTGTTATTAGCAATTGTTTACTGGACTTTGATGTCTCATACTTCCTCCGCTATGAACTTTCTAGAGTTCTCGGACACCCTAAGCTTCCGTTAATTAAATTTTGTGCTTTTATTTTTCATGCCTTCTTTTTTATTGTGGGCTTTCCTCTGTATACTCCTTGTGGACTAGGTTACCCCTTTTGCACTTCTCTTTATTGAATCTTTTAACCTATAAAGCAAATTAGTAATTGTTTATTTATTGTGAGCATTAGCATACCAACTAAATCTTGTTCTTTTAGTTTTCATTTTGATTTAATTTCGTTAGATTCACTTTTAGGGACTTAGAAGTTGTTGGTTTTCTGGCATGATTAGTTCTCTGCAAAAGTTCATCTTGAATGATATGCTGCTTCTGTTATCAATGATTAATGTGTTGAATTCAAACTGCTGTAAATTGTAATCTCCAGTTGGTTTAACATAATTATAAGTGTTGACAAAGGAAAGAAAACAATAAGAGTGATAAGGAGGGGCTGGAAAATACTGGATACCCAGCCCTCTTATTATTCATTTCTTATATAGGAAAGGGTGGTTACAATAGGACACTGAATATTCTTGAATGGGAGATAAGAAAAGCTGATCGGGACACATCTAAAAGAGTACTACCCACACAACACACGAGTACAACCCGTAATATCATCTTTCTGTTTCTCTATTACTCTCCCTCAAGTTGGATCATAAATTTCATATAAGTCCAGCTTGGAACATGTAGACTCTAAAACAACTCATATATTATGCCTTAATAAAGATATCAGCAAATTGGTCTTTAGACTTCCCAAACGGTGTAGTAACATCTCCACTTAGAATCTTGTCTCGGATAAAGTGGCAATCTACTTCAATGTGATATAAAGCTGAATAGACTCACAATTTAGATATACAGCTGAATAGAGTTTCATAAGACTGACTGGCATAACAAAAATTTTCTAACCTGTGAAGATCTGAATTTTGGCAACAAGTATTCTGCTCTTAAAATAAACTGGCACTCTAAAGTGCCTTCAAAATCTTAAATTCCAAGAAGTTGTGCAATAATCAATTAACTCATTGTACTGGGCATCCAGTATGCCTTATTTATTTATTTTTTTGAATTATGTATTTAATTAGAGAGTTAGTATTGCATTCCAACACTGTGGGTACCCAAATAGCTGGTACATCTAGTTCTCCTTGCCTTGGCCAGTATAATAGCTTCCGTGTATAAAACTTTTGCTCAATGCATTTATTTTAAGTGAGGCACCTTTTAGTGTAAGTTGAATATTGGTCAAGGGCCAGCTAGTTGCCTTTTTCAGTCTTGTCTGTCTAATTTTATGAACAAATTAGTTTCGATTATATGCCCCCTCTCATATTTTTTTTCCCATTATTTCTTTGCTTTCTCTCCTATATTGTCATTATCTGATATCTCTTCATAATATTCGAACATATAAAACAGAATTGATAATAAGAAGCTCAGCCCTTTCAGTGGAAATGACTCTTATTCATTCCATGATTTATCAGGCAGCCCAAGTCCATGAGGAGTTTTTTCTCCCGGGAGAAGTGATTATAGAACAGGGAAAAGTAGTAGATCAACTTTATATCAAATGTCACGGTGAAGTGGTATGAATTGTCAATGCTTTCATCTCTCAAATGTCTTTCTCAATGCTTATATATATATATATATATATCTTATTTGTATGTTTAACTTAAGGACAACCCCCTTCTCTCTCTCTCTCTCCCCCCCACCCAAAAAAAAGGACCCCAAAATCTCAAAATTTCCCAAAGCATTTGCATATGCATAGTTAGTACCGAAAATTAGATAATATTGCCCCTCTAAATAACTGTTAAATTTTTATGACAAGAAAATTTATAACTCTATAATAGTGAAAAGATCTTAAATTGACTGAAGCCTCTTACACAGCAACAGATGTTACCAATAAGCCAATCCCAATAAGCTATGATGGAAGAATAATGTCTTGGATACCCATACTTGCCATACAGTTCATGATAATTCTGTACACCTCTCTCTTCTCTCATAGAAACCCCAAAGTTTGTGTATACGTTAGTAATAGTCATTACAAATTGAACTAGTAGAAGTCGAATGGACATTTAGAATTGATAGTTAGGCCTATCTCAATGCTCTAGGTTTAGTTTACTTGAATATTTTTGAAAATACCTTAATTCTTTTTGTCATTTTTTTCCATATTTATCTTAACAATCAATATAATTACTTTTGCATACACCAGGGTCATGAGGAATTTTCTTTTTGCATAATTTATTTATTTATTTTTTAGAATCTTCTTTCATATTGATTTTACATAATACTTGTATCATGCCAAAAAAAAAAAATTTATACATTTTTTCTTCGTGTTGTCATCCTATCTTCAGTCTCCCTCCCCACTCCCCTCCAAAATTAGTTCCTCACCCCACCACTGTCCTTTGTGCTGCCACTGTGGAAGTAAGTCAAATTATGTTAAATTTGGTAGTTAGGTTTTGGTAGTTCCAAAACCTTAGTTTTGGAACTAAGGTTTTATTGTTGTTGATATATATAGCTCTTCCCCTTGTGTGCCTTAGCATGTTAGAAATTCAAGTCAACACATACATACAGACAGATAATTGGGATACATGTATGTGAGTGTAATGAACAAAAAAAAAAAAAAAAATCATTATTTATAGAAGTATTGATGTTCAGTTAGAAAAGTATAAAACTTTTATCCTTTTTTTTTCTATATTAGAAGACAACCATACTTATTTATGATAAAAGTACTGGGAAGGCAGGATCTTATCCAAGTCACCTCTCTCAAGATCCCAATCAAGATTTAAGTTGGAACGGTGCTGCGTTATGACTTTTTAACGATAATCGACAAAACAATTCTCAAACAACGACTACTTGACAAATAAATGTAGTGAAACAATCCTAGAATGCACAACCAAAAATATAGACTTGGTATCAATCTTTACGTACATCTTTCATATCTAAAGCTGGTATTTATATTTTTGGATATCTTTTATTTTTATCATTCTTTTTAACTTTTAAATATAATATATCTGGATATATGCCTCTGTTTTGTGTGTGCACATGCACATCTGTGTATCAACATATTCCTGAATTGTGGACTTGATTACTTAGATATTATCTACAGGAGGTGGTAGGGAAGGTGGATGATGATGAAACAGAAGAATGTGTTAAGCGTTTGCAAGTCAATAAATCATTTGGCGAGGTTTCTTTTCTTTGCAATACTCCTCAGCCTTATACAGTTCAAGTTCTTGATCTATGTAGGGTCTTGCGACTTGATAAACAATGTTTTAAAGAAATCCTGGGGATCTATTTCTCTGATGGGCGGATTATCTTAAACAATCTCCTTGAGGTAAATTGTGCTTGCAAATATCCATTTTCATCTTGCTCTTCCTTCCATTTGATCTCTGTTACCCAAAAAATATGGTCCATGAGAGATGATTGTCAATGCCTTCGTTGTTTTCTGAAAAGTGAAGTTAATTGTGTCCACTTGCTGGCAAAATAATTGTCTTCTATTTACTGAGAAGACCCAGAAATCTTCAGTATATGTAACATTCTAACACTTCAATCAACAACAGGGAAAGGACTCCAATCTCCAAAGAAAGATTTTGGAATCAGATATCACACTATATATTGCACAGCATGAATCAGAGCTGGCTATGAGGCTAAATTGTGCGGCCTATGATGGAGATATTTATCGACTAAAACGTTTGTTCAATGCAGGAGCCGATCCCGATAAGACAGATTATGATGGAAGATCGCCTTTGGTATGGATTTTAGAAAACTGAGTTACATTTTAATTGTCAAATAGAGTGCTAACATACCCTCACCTTCCTTTTTAATTTTTGTTAACTAGTTCATACTTTTTTCCTAATTGCTTTATCTCAGTAATATGAACTGGAAACTTTGGTTTTTTTCTCTAAAGAGTCTTGGATGAGGGAAAGGTTAGTGAATCAAAGGAGAATCGTCGAAGCCATATAAATTTATGTGACACAGAGAAAAGCAAAAATGTTTGTTGCTTTTACATAGAATAGGAGATCTAAAGCTAATTACGAAACCACATTAGTTAAGCCACATCTTTGATGTCTTGTCCAATTACTCCCAAATTAGTGGGTGGGATTTCTTCTTCCCAATTTTTTTTTGAGAAACAGTACCTTGCAGTGTTATTCATTAACTAAAGAGAATCAGAAACTACAAAATGTAAAATGTCTGGAGAAACAGAATCCATCCAAACTAATAATGGAAAAGAAAAGCTAGCTCTCCTTGCTAAGGCATGAGCGACACAATTGCCCTACATCCTAGTGTGAGAGAAGGAATAGGCTCTTAATGAGCCTGCAATAGACATGAAGTCTTTAACATGATGACCAAGAGGTGAAAGAGATTGGACCCCCTCCGAAAGAGCTTTGAAGACCAGTTCTGAGTCCCCTTCAAATATGGCTTGCTGAAAACCAAGTTCTACTGTAAACTGGGCTGTCCTCCTAGCAGCTAATATCTCTACCGGTTCCACTGATGTAGGCATAGCAATTTTTTCTGGTAGGGCAGCCAAAACTGTCCCACTCCCATCTCTGATAACGACACCGATTCCTGCCTCAAATGTATCAGCAAAAACAGCCCCATATAGTTAATCTTCAAAGCTTCACAGTTTGGAGGGTTCCACTTTATAGGGACTTGGTTTGGCTTCTGTGGTTTTGCAGTGGCTTTACACTGGAATTCTGACAACAAAGATCTTGCGTGGTCTAATATTTTTTCTGGGGGGAGACTCGGTTCTTTGCACCGAAGTTTATTTCTTCTAGTCCAAACTGACCAAGCAATCATGGCAAAAATCTCCAATTGCCGTGGTTGTTTATCAGCTACATTGGCTAGGTCGGGGAAAGAGGCAAGGTGTGGAAGTCTCTTTGAATCCAGTTATAACCACGGTCCCAAATACAATGTAGATCATCACAATCCCAGAGAGCGTGGATAGTATCTTCCTCACCCTTAGAGCATTGACTGCACAGAGAGTTTTCCAAAATCTTCCGCTTCCTAAGATTCATCTTTGTTGGTAAGGCCTCGGAGCAAGCACGCTACATGAACATTTTCACCTTATTTGGAACATCCAATTTCCTGATGCGAGACCAGAAAGTTTTCACCTCTACATTATCTGAACTTGATGCCCTCTCCCTATCATCCAACTCATTGAGAAGCTGGTATCCTGTTTTAACTGAGTATGAGCCCGTTTTGCACCTCGGCCAGATCGTAATATCTTGCTGCCTAGTCATATATAAAGGGATAGCTAGTATCTTCTGGGCTTCAAAAGGTAAAAAATCATTTTCAATTAGTGGTACATTACAGCTGCCCGTCTCTGGCTCAAACAACTGGGAAACAGTAGCACCTGCAGGAAAATTACCACGGGTGAAGCCAACTTTGTAGACAGCCAATAATCCTCATAAATTCGTACAATTTCCCCATCACCAATCCTCCACTGCATCCCATTTGTTTTAACCCTTCTAGCTTTTAGAATGCTTTGCCAAACATAGGAGCCAAATGACACCTTAGCATAAAAAATCGACCCATTTAGGAAAATACTTTGCTTTGAATACTTGGTAGAAGAGGGAAGATTGGTCATTCCACAAATGCCAAACCTGTTTTGCTAGCATCGCCTTATTAAATTTTACCAAGTCTTTAAAGCCTACACCGCCTTGAACGTTTGGTTGACATAGAGTCTCCCAGTTATTCCAGTGAATTTTCCTCTGCTCTCCTTTTTGCCCCCACCAAAACATAATAATCTTCATCTCAATTTCATGGCAAAGGCCAACTGGGAGCTTCAAACAAGTCATAGTAAAAGTTGGTATAGTTTGTACCGTCACTTTTAGCAAAATCTCTTTGCCTGCTTGGGATAGTAACTTCTCTTTTCAACCTTTAAGTTTGTTCCAGACCCTTTCTTTGATATAGTTCAAGGTTGCCTTATTATTTCTCCCCACCACAGCTGGGAGACCAAGATATTTTTCATATTCTCTTATTTCAGGGACCCCTAGGAAATTTATAATCTTCAATTTCCTCTCTTCTAGTACAGCTTTGCTAAAGAACATTATAGTCTTACCTCTGTTGACTTGTTGCCTAGATGCGTGTTCATACAATGTCAGTATTCCTGAATCACTTGGAGATCACCCATATTTGCATGACAAAGTAGCAAGTTGTCATTTGCAAAAAATAAGTGCATGATTCTAGGCCCAACTCTACACAAGGAGAAGCCTTGGATCAAATCATCACTGGCAACTTTTTGAATCAGCCTATTTAAGCCTTCGGAACACAACAGGAAGAGGTAAGGAGAAAGGAGATCTCCTTGCCGAATCCCTCTTGATGGTCTAATGTCTCCATTCGGTTCACCATTAACTAAGATAGAATATGATACCGTACTGATGCAATACATAATGAGAGACACCCACTTTTCACAAAAACCCATCTTTTCCATGGTTCTCTTCAAAAAACCTCCCTCTACTCTATTGTACACCTTGCTCATATCCAACTTAAGAGTCATAAAACTTTTTTTTTTTTGGATTGTTGAATCTTTGTGTGATGCAGTGTTTCAAAGGTAACCAAAACATTATCAAAGATAGATTTTTCAGACTAGAAAGCACTTTGAGATTTGGATTTTGGACACCAAATGAGGTAAGATTTTCTTAAGCCTGTTTGCTACCACCTTAGAGATGAGTTTATAAATAATATTGCACAAATAGATAGGGCGATACTCTGATACTCTGATTGGACTTTTGACTTTAGGAATTAGAGTAATATAAGTATGGTAAATAGAAGGAGGGATAGAACCTAAATTTAAGCAGTGCAAAACTACTGTAGAGACCTCATCTCCTACCTGTTGCCAATAGTGCTAGAAAAACAGAGGTGGTAGACCATCCGAACCTGGGGCCTTTAGAGATTCCATTTGTTTAAGTACAACTTTATCTTCTGTTCTGGTGAATTCTTTAGACAAAGCAGCATTCATTTCAGCCGAGACTGTCTCTGGAATGGGGTCCATTGCTAGCTCAATCTGACTGGGTTCCAAGGATGTAAATAAATTCTCATAGAAGCCTATGAGTACAGCCGAGATACTTTCCTCAGACGAACATAATTCTCCTACAGAATTTTCAATCTCGGTAATCTTGATCCTCCTGGATCGATGTGTTGCACGACTATGGAAAAAAAAGTGTGTTTTGATCCCCTTCATGCAGCCAAAGAGCCCTTGATCGTTTCTTCCACATATTCTCCTCTTACCAGTAGTACATTAATCTCTTTTTTTAATTGTTGAACCCTTGCCATACTGCCTCCTCAGATTACGAGATCTTTAATTTTACGCAATTTCTCCTTTTATCTTTCAAAGATCTGATAACATTCCCAAAAACCATTTGGCTCCACCATTGTAATTTCTTTTTACATTGGTGAATCTTGCCTTCAACCTCCTTCATCGGTCTCCCTTGCATTTCACATAACTAGGCTAATTCCATGGCTTCCCTATACCCCTCCTCTTCTAACCACGTCTATTCAAACTTCCAAGGTTTCTGAGATTTTTTGGGGATCCCAGCAAGGTGGATAAGTATAAGTTTATGATTTGATGACCCACACTCCAAATGCACCACCTTGGAGGCCGGGAATTTTGTTAACCAGTCAGTAGAAGCAACGGCTCTATCTAGTCTTTCCCAGATTGTATATCCTTCCCGTTGTCCATTGCACCACGTAAATTTTCCACCCTCGTAACCCAAATCATTGAAGCCACATTCATCCAGTACATCCCTAAATTCTTGCATCTGTCTTTTTGGCCTTTGTCTTCCTCCCAGTTTCTCATGAGCACTCGTAATCTCATTGAAATCCCCCGCACAACACCATGGGATCGAGTATTTAGCCTTTAGTCTTCTTAAAGTCGCCCAAGCCACTTGATGGTTAACAGCTTTAGGCTCCTCATAGAAACCTGTAAACCTCCATTCTTCTTCTTTGCCTTTATTAATGATAACATCTATATGATTAGGAGAATAAGTATCAACTGAAAAATCAACATCTTTCTTCCAAAAAACAGCCACATCCCCTCCCCCACGTTCTCTGGAAAAACTAAGCATCCCACCAAATTTAAACCTCACACACAAAACTTCTAGCCTAGCTTTTTGTAGCCATGTTTTAGGCAAAAATACAACTAAGGGATCTTATACCCGTATTAAATCACCAAGCTCTTGCTCTGTCTGTGGGTTCCCAAGCCCATAACAGTTCCAACAAAGGAGAGTCATTGGCCTTGGTGGGGCTACAACGTAGCCTCCACCAATCTAATTGAATTTTCTTGATCATTTTGAGAATCTGACCTTCTCTTGTTAGGTAAATCATTATAATCTTCACCTCCATAATTTTGCTTTGAAAGGATCACCAAAACTCCCACGTCTTGTTTCTGCCTCGCAATCTTCTTCCATTTTTTACTTCCTTGTATTTTCCCCATAGTTGTGTCTATAGTAATATTCGAGATATCCCCGAGAATGGATGGTGTTGCATGCACACTTGGGGAGAAATTGTCACAGGATCACGTGACACTGAATTTGATATGAGAATAGGACTTTTATCTGGGAATTTTTCCAAGAATGGCTCAAGAGTATTTACCTTGTTGTGCGAAAATTTTTGTTCGTGATTTGAGCCTTCTATAGCATCAAAATTTGTTAACTCCCTATCAATTTCAAGAATTTTGCTGTTAAACAGCTCACCACCATCAATCACTCGGTCACCATTAAGGCTTTGTTTTGGAGTTCATAAGGGAATGTAATGGAATGAAATGTATTTAAGCAAGGGAAAAGAATGGAAAAGAAAGGAATGGAATGGAATTAAGTAACCTTGATTGGATGTTTTAAAATAAAGGAATGGAAAATAATGAAAATGAATGAAATGTAAGTAATCTTATTTGAGAGTAACATAAAGGAAATGGAATGGAATTGAATCATTTTATGACAATATTACTATTAGATCCCTATTTTAAAATAAAGGGTTAAATATATAGGGGTATTTTGAGAGTTTTAACAAAAAATTCATTAAATCTAATTTTATTTCCTCTCATTCCTCCCAATTTTGGGGGAATGAAAATTTGAGATTTGAAGGGAATAAGAGGAATGAGTTCCCTACTACCCATTTCATTTCCTTCCATTTCAACTCCCAAATAAGGAAATGGACTTTCTATTCCCGTCATTAAAACTCCCAAACAAGGGAAGGGAAGAATATTCTAAAATTATTATTTTCATTCCTTTCAATTCCATACCTTTCCCTCCTCTCAAACGAGAGCCAAATTGGCTAAAATTTAGGCTCTTAATAGTTGACTCCTTTTTAATTTGATTCACCTCAATTTCATCCGTAAAATCCATAGTATCCATATCTTGGGGCTGATTATGTGGGGCTGAGGTCACCGGATTCACCCTAGTCGCTGGCCTGAGATTTTCATCTCCCTGGTGTTCCCCCACCTTCTGACTCTTCTTTTTTGCTGCATAGAACCTTGGGACCCTCACCACTGATTTCCTAGGCATAGAGACTGGAGCAGCACGAATCCAAGAATCATATTCTTGATTTTCCAATGATAAGGTATCCTTCCTTTCCACCCACACCAATAACAAATATTTGGGAGCCTCTCATACTTGAAAGACACCCAACTCTCCTTGCCTTGCCTTGAGGATATAAGACGATCACGGCAGAGGGGTAAAGATATGTCCACTGTTACTCGAACTCCTCATCTCTGTACTATCTGTATTTTTGTTTACGTCACCAATAGCTTCACAGAGATCCTCAGCCACCCCTCTGTTTTGAAAACGTATTGGAATGTCATGCACCTGCACCCACAGTAAAACCTTATCGAAACTTAGCTCCCTAATGGGGGTATCATTCTCATACCGTTGGAGCACCACAAAGTGTTTATTGAAGCTCCATGGTTCACTAGATAAAATCTTTTCAACTTCCTCATTGTTATCGAAAATGAATAGAATTATATGATCTCCTGCAGATCGGACTTTGAAACCTTTTTTAAACTGCCATAACGGATTGAAGGTTCAAAATCAAAATTGGTTGAAACGTCAGAGCATCAGTAGATTAGTTGAGAAATATATATATATATATATATATATATTTAAATTCTTTTACACACTTGATTTCCTTTTGATTTTGAAATCTTCAAGATGCAAACTGTGTGCAAATTCTTGAGGTGGTTTTCATAGTTATATTAGTGAAGGGAGCCTCACGTGTTTCAACAATTTTAACATGGCATTAGAGCCATGTGTTATCTTTTTTAACTTAGTATCAGAGCTACAATCTCTCTGTACCTAATCCACTTGGTTGTTGCTTCTGCTGTCAGCATAAGAGCCCACACTTGAGATCTAGATCCATGGGAATCTATAACTGGACTCCAGAAATCTTCATCCAAGTCCTCTGAAAATTGCTGTCTCAGTGCCACACACACCCCCTGCATCATCTCAGTCCTGACCATGTGCTTCCTTGCGGCTGCATGCACCACTTCCCGCTTTGAACACACCCTCCATGTGTCACATATGCATTTAGAGCCCTCATGTGCCAGTTTTATCCTGGTGACGTGAATGACCTACTATCTGATTTTCATACGTCCTTGCTCCACACAATATTTCTGTTGGAGGTGTGTTTACTTGCACTCTCGTGTCAGAGCTCTTTCTGCTGTTGTGCTTTGTCTCTGCCCAAGCAGCACATCAAATGCCTATAGAAACCGTTTTTGCACATCCTTGGCAAGACAGATTCTTTATTGTGCATCACTCACTTCACGGGCTTCTTCCTCTTTGACAGTGATATTTTTGAGGCAATTCTTGGTGGTTCTCCATTCATTCAATGGGCATGAAAAACCTTCTTTGCATTGAAGACTTTCCTCCAAACTCAAGTTTTCTGCAAGCATTTACCTTGAGTTTGAAGGAGATGTTAGAATATATTAATTACCATAAATGTTTAACAGATATTTTTGTATGATACTGTGGGTTAATATGGTTTGGTAATACGATGGGCTACCATGGTTTTAAGGTTACCATGGTAAAACTAATGTATTCCTATAAGTAGCCTACATTGGGTTGATTGTAACATACTACTCAACACAGAAATGATGTATCTGCTAAAGGGCTTTCCACTGTAGATGTGGACATACGCCATTAGGCTGAATCACGTTAATTCTCCTGCTTCCACTCTCTCCTTCTCTCTCTACATTAGTTTTTATTTTCTACTTTCTGTTTTAACATGGTACCAGAGCTATGTTTCAACAATTTTAAAATTGGTTACTGTTTCTTGTTATTTGGGGAAAGTAAATTTTCTCTCTATAATAGTTTTTCAGAAGTGCTCACTGGAACTTCCCAATTTCTTTTTCTTTCTTTTTTTTTTCTTCTCAAGATCAACATTCTAAATCAAAACTAGGATACTGTTCTGTAAGAAGCTTTTGCTATTATGTCAAGAACAGGAGTATTTTTTTTTATCAGTTCTTTATCTTGGGCTCTTTAGCTCAATAAGATGGTATTGTACACCACAAATATGGCATGGTGTTAATATGCCATCATATACAACCACAAATTGTAAGCTGATACTGATTTCATGACCAAGGTTTTTTATTGTTATTAGATTATGCAGTTTGTGCTGAAATATCTAAATTATGTGTTTTGGTTCTGTTTGTCCAACCCTCCCCCCTTTTTTCAGTTTACCAGGACAGGAATGAATTCTTGTATTGCTTATATTAATATGTAGTTTTGTTTTTCACAGCACGTTGCTGCATCCAGAGGATATGAAGATATTACTCTTTTCCTTATTGAGCAGAGAGTGGGTGTCAGCATTTCAGGTCAGCTTTTAAAATAATTAATCATCCCCACCACCTCTCCAAGAATCCCCTGTAGTCTGTCATTCTGTACATCGTTTAGTGGGCTTCTAGGCTAGTGCTCTTCCTAAGATTGGTAAATGTAATTTCAGGTGCACCTGGGGTCAAAGTCCTTGGGTTTCTTTCAAAATTAAGACCTTTTACAAGTTACAACTCTTGTAATGGATACTAATAATAATAATAATAATAATAATAATAATAATATATTTAATTTAGTTGAATTTGTTCCAATTCAATGTCCAATTTTTATTTTTTGGCTAGTTGTAAAGGTGTAAAGCTATCAAAACTTAAACATGTTTACCATATCCAAGTTTTGCATTTGCCAACCATAAAAGTAATAGCCAAAAGTCAACAAACTAAAAAAAGGAAAAAAAAGAAAAGAAAAAGAGAAGAGACTGCTATATTTTGAAAATTAAGGCTGCTAATTGAGGTTTAGAAATTTGATGTTGGAATGGAATCATTTTTCTTAAACCATCAGTAATTGGTATAAGCTTCCTCATTAAAGTGATTATTTCTTATTATAAAAGGTGATGATTTCTTCATTTTTACACCTATGCATTATTTTCACAAGATATTTTTTATTTTATTTTTTTATTTATGTCTAATTCTTTTGCATTTGTTATCATTTTTGGCTTTTTTTTTTGGGTGTGTGGATGTTAACAATGAGTCTTGAACACATGATCACACCCTCCATCTCATTATAATGGATGGAGGAAGTATCATTTGAGTAAGAGCTCATTGGTACCTATTCATTATATTTACAATTTTACTAAAATATTTCCAATGGTTGATTTTTATAAAAAGATCTTGTTTTCCTGGAGCCCCGCAAGGAAAGTTCTGGCTCCATGTAAATCTCCTTGCAAGTCTCAAATATAAATTAGCTGGAACGACTACAATTATTTTTGAATTTATTATTTCAAATTTTCTTTATCTCATGGGAGATTGGATTATTTTAAAACTTTCATTTTTATTTTGAGTTCATATAGGGAATAGATTTCATATCTTTCTAGATACGGATAAGATTTTAGATTATCTTTAGTTGAGAGTTTTATGGGGAAATGATCTTTTGTAATCCTAGAAGTGCTATAAAATTTGATATTAGAGATTTTCCAAATTGTTAGGTGCTGATTCCAAGCAGCTTAGGTGCTGATGCCTAAGTTTTTTGCTAGGTTCTTATTCCTAAGTTTTCTGCTAGGTGCTGATTCTAGGCAAACCCCTAAGTGCTAATTTTTAGGTTTATCATTTAAAATTTTTTTCTTTTATCTTCCTTTTGGTATTGTCTTTCATCAAAATTTAGTGATAATTGTTGATTAACTATGTGTATTAGATAAGTTTGGAAACACTCCCTTGCTTGAAGCCATCAAGAATGGGCACGATCAAGTAGCTTCTCTACTTATTAAGGCAGGGGCAGCACCTACAATTGATGATGCCGGTAGTTTTCTCTGTATGATTGTTGCAAGGAGGGACTTTGAGTTTTTAAAAAGGGTTTTGTCCAATGGCATTAATCCAAATGCCAAAAATTATGATTGTCGAACACCACTTCACATAGCTGCCTCAGAAGGGTTATATTCAGTGGCAGAATTACTTCTAGAATCAGGAGCAAGTGTTTTGTCAAAGGACAGGTATAATCTGAAGAATTATCTGGTTTTTAAGACAAGTATGAAGCATGATCGTTTTTAAGCCAAAAGCAGTTTTTCAAGTACAAAATATGAGATTGTACAATGAGGAAGTTGTTTTGAATTGATTATACGTTATGTTCTACTTGACATGTTTTTGCATGTCTCATTTGGGTTTAGCATTGCGAATTTGCATTCAATAGGATATGGTTTCATGATTGCTTACACTATTGATTTTTAGATAAGTAATTAATATTTATATCAATTAAGATTACATAACACTGTTAGTTTTATATCATTGGTTTAGATGGTCTTGTAAAAAAAGACTTGTAGTCATTTTTAAATAAGAGATCTTGGATTCTTTTGGCTTTCATTTCCCAACATCTCAGCCTTTGCACCCTACACTTGAGTTTCTTATTTTATTTATTTATTTATTATTATTATTTTTTTTTTCCATTTCAATTTTATCTGGACAACTTTGACAATTGTTGTCTAAATTGTCTATGATTGAGAGATCCTACCTCGCTAAGTGTAATAAACCACTTACAATTTATCTTTATTGATTTTATGCCAAAAATCCACCTGTATAGTCTCTGCACCACATGCATTCTAGTTACATAATTCTATAACGTGCTATGACTTGATTCATTTTAACCTTTCATTCAAAGGCACTGTTCCAGTGCGCTGACTTTGTGTCCAAAATGCATGTTTTGCAAAGAAAAATAATTTTCCATTACAGATTAAAATGAGAACTTTGAATCTCCTTTGAAATGTATTCAAAACTCAAAACTAATATGGTTAGACACATTTCCAAAGTTCGTTTCATATCCTCTGACTGTACATACTTCTTTTCAAATTTTCAGTTGCTTTGGCTTGCTTATTCATGTTCTTTTGGAAGCTTGAGGAAATAGCATATCAAAATATTAACATATACCAATTACATTGATATTTTAGCATTCATTGTTTTCATGGTTAGAATGTTTCTGTGTGGTTAACTCAGAAATACAGCTTTTGAGAAAATATTTTTTACCCATAATTTTTTGGCTAGAGCATGGTTCTAAAATTTAATGTTCCCTATCCTAAAAAATTTTCAGTCGTCAAGCTTCAATTGTTGTTAGAAGACATGAAAATGACAAAAGGGAACACTCTTTTAGTCCATAATAGTTAATAGAAATGCTTACTATCTGCACTTGACTCAGCACTGGCTTTATTATGAAAGAAAGAAAGCATGTAGAACTAGTGCAAACAAAATGAACTATCCATAACTTTGTGTGTTTTTGACTATGTAACTTTTCCAATTAGAGTGACCTTTGTCAGCCTATCTTCTGCTTGCAGGTGGGGAAATACTGCACTGGATGATGCCCTTATAGGCGGAAATAAGAATTTGATCAAGCTGCTCAAAATTGCAAGAACTTCTCAGTTGTCTGGGTTATCTGATTGTTCTCAAGAAATTCGAGGTACGAAGAAAAATGTAGTTATCACATATGGCATACAATCCTAGATTTTATTGCATAACAATTGTTGACTGAAAAAATTACTGACCAAAAAATGCACAAATGAAGAGCATCGAGACTTTTCTCTTTCCTACTCCAGTTTCTGAATTCTACCTTGCCCCTTCTCAGGTTTTTATTTTTATTTTTATTTTTTAAAAAAGAAAAAAAAGTGTTAGGAGTTTTGTAGCTCAACTGGCACTTGACACCTCTTGGTATTTCTAAGGAGGACATCCAGGGTTCAAATCCACTCATCCCCTATTATCAAATTATCAAAGAAAGAGGGAAAAAAATGTTTGGTTTGCCTTATTGGATGTAACAGTAGTATAGTACAAAGAGATGGTTATCTTGCTCCCACTTTAGTAAATTTACCTATGGGATGGATGGTAGGTGTAATTTACATACACAAACACATAAATGGAATCCCCTTGGGGTTCTCTCTCTCTCTCTCTCTCTCTCTCTCTCTCTCACTTCAAGCTACCAAGGATTGGTTAAGGGAAAAATAAAATTTAGGTTCTATTTGTTTCGGTATAATAGAAAGTATGACTTTAGATAAAACAGAATGGCAAAAAAGAATACATATAGCTGACCTTGACTAATCTTTTGAGGATCTATAGCCAATCTCAAAAAATTTGGGACTAAGACTTGGTTGTTGTTGTTTCGACATGAATGTTTTCTGTTTGGAAAATATTTGAAAATATTTTTAGGGAAAACTATTTGTTTTCTTGTGTTTGATTATCTTTTTGAAAATGCTTTGGAAAATATTTTTTCCATGTTTGGCTGTTTAAAAAATTACAAAATTTTCCAGTCATTTTTTATAGATATTAGATAACTGCTTTATCTCACCACTTTAAAATATTAATACGAACACCAAAATTTACCTAAAAATAAGCACTATCAAAATAAAATTATTAAAAATTACACTAATTAGCACAATCAAAATGAGAGAGCGCAATAATCGTGTGTTTGTGTTAAAATACTTAGTATTCTCAAAAGAAAAAATAGTGGGTAAATCTCACATTGGAAAATGAGTGTGAGTTAAAGAGGTTTAAAGTCTGTACTGTGTATTTAAGAGTTATGCTCTTTTGGATATACACCATTGTTAGTTTCTTTAAGACATTCAAAATTAATATTGGCTCAGTTGTTAGGGATTAAAAATGGGCAGGTTTGGGATTGGTTCATAAATAGGTTAGGTATTATGTTACCCATTTACGCATTTAATTAATAATTTTAAGGGTATGTCGGTAATGTTAGAGGTTTTGGAGATATTTTAATCATTTAAGAGGTTTTAAGGTTCTTTTGGTCATATTATAGGCTTTGGGGCATTTCGGTCATTTAAAGGTTTTGGGGTTTTTTTTTTTGGGGGGGAGGGGGGGGGGGGGGTAGGGTATTTCTATCATTTTAGAGGTTTTTAGGCTACTTTGGTCATTTAGTGGTTTTTAGTTTTGTTATTTTAGAAGTTTTGAGGATATTCCAGTCATTTTGAAGGTTTTGAGATTATTTTGGAAATTGTGTATTTCTATCATTTTGGAAATTTAGGTCATTTTATAGATTTTAAGGATATTTGAGTCATTTGGAGGTTTAAATGGTATTTTGGTCACTTTAGAGATTTTAATGGTATTTTTATTGTTTTGGAGGTTAACATGGTATTTTGTGCTTTCAAGGATATTTTGGTTATTTTGAAAATTTTGAGGATATTTTGTCATATTTGAGGTACTCAGATATTTTTGTCATTTTGTAGGTTTAAGGTATTCTTGTTCTCTTAAGAGATAAAGGGGTTTTGTGTTCGCATGAGAGAGGGGTGTTTTGTTCTCTTAAGGTTGTTTTCATAAAACACTTTTAGTCCTAAAGGTGTTTTTCCTAGTCAACAGAAAATGAATTCTATTTGACCTAGTTTTTTAGTCATCCTAAATACTTGAAAATGAGGGAAAATGTTTTACGTGGGAGCAAATGGGGCCTTAAACATTCCTCATCAAGCTGTCTTAATAGGAAGAAATCACTATTCATTCCATAATTGTGATTCACGATTGGTTTACCAAGTTTGGGCCTTGTTTTGTTCAAAGTAGTAGCCTATATGTTGGAATCTGAAAATTATTGATATATTGATCTTCCTCTTCATGTTTGCTTATATCTCTCCAAGCACAGCCTCAATCCAAGCAATGCAACAAAGTATAATTATCAATACAGATGAAGATTTCATAATATTGACAAAAATAGCAGCAATGGTCAGTTGTAGCCTTGTATTATTTAATCTGAGACATAACCCGCTGAATCAAAAACATAAATAGTTCAGACTCAGAGGGAACTGTTACAGTCTTTGAATTGAAAATTAATTCAATATACGATTTTTGACCCCCAATTATGAATTTCTGAGTAACTAATTCATATAGACGGTTATGTTGCTCTCAACTATGTTGTATATTCCACTGGAGCTGATTTCCCAAATTTAACCTGTAGGCTTCTCAATCTTCCTTTAATTCTTCTTTTTCTCCTGGCCATGACCATGATGTCAACCTTTATGTGTCTCTACCGAGAGACGGTTATGTTTCAGCTTTATTTTTTCAAAAATAAAATTTCATATGGGTGGGTAGGTGTGTGTTGGAAGAAATCCTGATTTGAAGAGAATTTAATGTTGTTGGTACCCATCAAATTATGGCTGAAATATCAAATGGGCAAACTTTATGATATGTTCATTGGTCATCTTGTAGTACATGTGCATTGTTGCACTCTTCGGTTTATCAGCACAAATGTCTTAAATTGCATGTTTTTATTTCAAGCATTATGCCTGTACTCTTCCTTGAATCAACAATGGGTAGTGGTTATCAAGAGGGCTGCATGTGCCTCTGAAAATTTATGCACAAAAAAAGGTCAAAAACTATATGGCGTGTCTACTGTGGGAACCTTTACTGCTAACAAAATAAAGCTTAAAGTTGGAACTTGGTATTTCCCCTTATAGAATATTTCCATAAGTGATACAGCTTTGACTAGTACTCAATTACATTTGAAATGATTGTTTTTCTTTGGAGAGCTAATGGGAAAACCAGTTGTCCTAATAAAGGCCATGGGATAAACGATGTAAGTCAAGTTACACACAATACCAATCATACATGTGAACCGTTAATTTGTTTCCTCTAACTTTCTACTATGACAGTCATCATATTTGTGCTGTTATTTGCTTGAACTATGCTATTTAGGAGGCAGCTCAGTCTTTACAAACAAAACATCCACTTACCGCGTATTTGTGTGTGTATATATATATGTATATATATGGTCTGAGTGAATTTATTGCATTAAATGGTTTAATTTACTACTTTCATCAGTGAATTAACAAGGTTTCTATTGGCAATAACAGATGAAATGCGACAGAAGAAATGCACTGTGTTTCCTTTTCACCCATGGGATCCCAAAGAGGAGAGAAGAGAGGGAGTGATGCTGTGGGTTCCAAAAAGCATTCAAGAGCTCATCAATGCAGCAAGGGAACAGTTGAAATGTCCAAGTGGGAATACTATTTTATCAGAAGATGGAGGCAAAATTCTTGATATAAACATGGTTACCAACGATCAGAAGATATATTTGGTTAGTGAAGTATAAACTAAAACAATTATCTTAACTAAACATATTGGTTATGTGTAGCACTAAGCAATTTCAGAACTTCTAAACGTTGGGCATGTTATATTATATATATGTACACAGAAATAAAAACACACACGTATACGTGCTTCTGTGTGTGTATATCTATAAACATAATGATTCTAAATATTACCAAATAATTTTGACTTGGAAGAACAAGTAACACTTGACACTGTATATGTCCAGGAGAGATGAATCAAGGTGAGAACAATAGATGGCCTCAATATTGTGGTCATTTTGTTTGTTTACCACTATCCCTCCAATCCAATTGCGGTCTTTCACCATTTTCGGGGGTTTAATGTTCTCAATTCCGTTTACCTTCACAGATCAAAATTTTATGGATAATCATGGTTGCACTCATAGACAAAGTAGTCCATTTGTGTGTTAAAAAAAAAAAAAAAAAAAACACAGAATCTATCGGAGCTTATTTTTATTTTGGGGGCAAGTTGCATAAACACCAGGTTTAGGTCGTTTTCACTTTTTTTGTTTAACTTTGGCTGGGTTGAAATCTACTAATGATGCACAAAAATCGTCAATGAGCTGATTGTCCTTGAGCACTCCAATGGGTACCTGAAGAACAAGAAACCAAGAACCAAACAGAGAATACTAGTGGGGTGCCGGCCAAAGACCCTTTGAAAGTTAAGTTAGTGAATGAGAAATCTCCAAGAACTTTATAGTGAAAGAGTTAGGGATTTTTCTGTGTAACTTGGAAAAGAGAAAACTTGTTGTTTATATAGTGATGCATAGTAGACCTAGATCCCGAGAATACAGAGGTTTTCCTTATAGGGAGGAGGTGGAGCTAATGTCATCGAGATTTTTCGGACATCTTCCCATATTGGGAAGATGAAAATCGCGTAGTATGGTCTTGGTGTGGGGTGTGCAAGATATTTCCATATAGGAATATGTGTGGAGACCATGCAAGGACACGTAGGATTCGTTGGTACGCTTATTCGTCCTTCGGTGTGACCCGTCTGCTTAGTACGGGACATGTATCTGTGGGTTTGGTATGGGCTTGTTTGCTTGGTCATCAGGAGCGAGAATCGTCCTACTACTATAACCTGGCCTTCTGCTTCTGCGGGTGTTGGGTATGAGGTTCTAGATGGACCCCTTTAGAGACCAACGGCTACTGGTGCCGTTGGCTTATAATTGTCGTACATTCTCTTGATGGGTTCTAAAGTTAAGGGTTCTTTTCCTATTCCAAAAATATCCTTATCAGCTGCCCCCTACTTTGTGTGCCCTCGGCTATGCTTGACGGGTCTTGAAGTAAAAAGGGTTTTCATGGGTATTAATTGCTTTGTTAAGAAGCATGTCATTGATGAGGGTAGATACATTTTTAATAAATACTAGGTGACACGTGGTGCACATTGATTGGCCTTATTTCCAATCAGAAGCTTCACTTCGTATACTGCACTCATTGCTTTATAAATAGTTCTTTCCTTTCTATTAGTTTCTTTTGTTTTATTTTCTCCTAACGCTAATTGTGATTTCAAGCCCTTCGTCGCTGCTCTCATACTTGTCTGCATCCGTCATCTTGACAGCCGATCCGTCGTCGACTTCTTTTTAGGTAAGTTCATTTACCTTGTTCTAATTATTATCTATTGTACTTAGTTGGTCGTCGTTTTGAGAGATCCGTTGCACGAGTATGCTCTTAGTATACATTCTTCGCTTGTAGGTAAATAGATGTCAGGTGATAGAGAAGTGATGAGTGAACAATCGTCATCAGTTCGTGAGGGTGTGGATTACGAAGAAGTCTATCCATTTGAACATGAGCCCATGGCGGAGGATTTGACTTGGTCCTCGGAAGGGGAACTATTAGCCCATTCTCTTATCGAGGAGGAAGAAGAAGGGGATGAGAATGAGTGTAAATAGGAAGATGACGGTGAGGAGGGAAAGGTCCATAGAGAAGGAGACATGGCTGTAGGCGAAGTGGAAGATGATGGCCATAGACCTTTCATCATTCCCCTGATATGGACGATGAATGACTTCTACCCGACCATGTCGTTGAAAGTTTTCAACAACCTTTGTAACCGTTTTTAAATTCTCAACCATATCCCTATGCGGTTGCCAAGGAAGTTTGAGAAATGTTACTCATGCAAGACAGTAGACAGCAATATGTATGACACAATGTTTACCACTAGGTTAAGGTTGCCATTATCAAAACCGCACCATCAGCTTGCTAATTATTTAGGCTTGTCTGTCAGTCAGATTGCCCCAAACGTGTGGAGGATTTTTATCGGGGTCAAAATGATATGGGGCCAGTTGAGTGGAGGTAACCGTCGTCTCACACTTGAGGAGTTCTTTTACGGCTACAAACCATAGTAGATATATTCGTCAAAGGGTACTTATAACATTTTGTCAAGGAGATCATCTTTTAGATTGGTGTCAGACATGCTTGATTCCAACTGTAACTAGAAGAGTAGGTACTTTTTTTGTACAAGGGACGGACTGGGTGTGTAAACCCGAAAAGTGGGTTAGCATGCCCGACGGGTTTGATAATACCTAGGGTGTTTTAGATAAGTCTGATGAGCTGTCGGTGTCTATTTTCTTGTTCGTCCTGTTAGCTTTGATTATGTAACTAACCTATTGCTTTTGATTCGTTTCAACTCAAGTCTATTTGGAAATAAATGAAGAACATGAGAGTTTTCTTAGGCGCATTTGGGCGATTTTGCTTGGGTAGAGAAAGTGGAAGGACTTGGTCATGCTTGACACCTTCCACGCTTTTTGTGGTAGTCCTGAGCCAACAGTGGAAGCTCGACGGTTAGATGCGTACGCTAGTCGATGTAAGTTTTCTTCTATCCGTCTGCTTCCTTGAATGTTTATTCTAACCTGTTGGTTTTTCTTATTCCTTTTGTTATTATTTTTCAGAGATGGACAGTGGTAAGCAGAGGGCTTTGGTGAGGCAAGCCGTTGCTGCTTGCCTTATGCAACAAGGGGAGGCATCAGCTTCTCCTTCTAAGGTGAAGCCTCCTCCCAAAGTTGCCCCCAAAAGGAAGGGGATAAGTAAGGATGATCGTCCTGCTAAAAAGGTGACGGGCCAATTTGTTGCAACAAATCAGGTGGATTCGTCATAAAAGGGCTCAAGGCCTCGTCGCTTCTGGCCTCGTCCAAAGGCTGGTGAGCCATAAGGAATATGCCATCGAGATGGTCCACTCAATCATCAAGGACACGGACATGGACGAGTGTGGTGAGCATGGCACTGAAGACTTGGGGGACTTTGGTCTTTTTGACCTGGCGAGGGTGAGTTTGTGTCGGGTTCGCCTCTTTCTTTATTTTTTCGCATGTTAAGTCTTTTATAATTGTCATCTTTTGCAAGCTATGGTGAGGATGAAGGCTCTCCAAGCCAGGTGCGTTGCTAAAGAGGGTGTGGTTCATCACCAATGTATCTGTTTAGAGCACGGAGCCGACCGGTTGAGTTAATATAAGGAAGCTGCTCGTATCCTCAACATTGAGGTGAATGAGAAGAAGGTCAAGTTGGAGGCAACCACTCGTTGGTGTGAAGAGCTAGTCAAATCAAACACTAACCTGATGACGGAGCTGACCACTCTTTGTGAGCAGATGGAGCAATTAAGGCTGACGCTGTGGTGGAGTATCAGACCTTTTAACCTTTTTAAGATGATTTGGGTGGCTTGTATAGCGATGGCTTCAAGGATTGCCTTAAGCAAATCACCACTCTTTACCTTAACTTGGACTTGCCCAAAGTGGTGATTGACAACACCGTTTCGCCGATGCTGTCATAAACGAAACTAACGATGTTGTCCACTTGGTGGAAGGAGAGGTAAAGGAGCTTGCTCATGTTGAGATTGACGGCTAGAACGTCCTTGAAGGCCAAACCGTTCTCGAAGGTCTTTCTGTTCCATAGGGTTTGTTAACTCCTGAAGGCCAATCTGTCCCTGACGCTCCTCCAGCATAGCCTTGCTATTTATTTTTGTCATTTTTATTTTATTTTATATTTTTTTGTTTTGTAAGAATAATTTCAAAACAATGGAGTGCCCTGTTTTGGGCTTATGCATTAACTTTTATTCCTGTTGGGTTTGTCAAGGCTTTCATTTATATTTATCTTGTTTTTATCATTCGTCGCTTTTATTCATTGCTCGTTCGTTATTTTTCTCTCATTTGCGTGCTTATTGCGATTGTGGGTATGCCCCCTATTCGTCGTAAGGACTTGGATCACTCTTGAGTGATCGCATACCCGTGGGTATTTTTGGATGTCCATCCACCCCATAGGTAAGATTCATGAATGTCTATGACCAGGCACCCGTCGGTACCTTTGACGGTTTGTTCGTCCTATAGGTAGGACTTGGAATAATTTGGGCCTTTGGACCCAAGCACCCGTTGGTGTCTTTGGTGATCCATCCACCCCGTAGGTAAGAATTGACAAAATTTTCCAGACTAATGCACTAGTTGGTGTCCTTAATGATTTGTCCACCCCAAAGGTAGGACATAATAAATTTCAAGATCAAGGCACCCGTCAGTGTCTTTGGTGACCCGTCCATCCTGTACGTAGGACTTAGCATTTTTTTGGGGCCGGGTATCTGTCTATCCTATAGGTAGGACTGAAGATTTCTTGTGACCAGGTACCCACCAGTAACCTTGGTCATTCGTCCACCCCGTAGGTAGGACTTAGGATTTCATGACCACGTACCTGTTGGTATCCTTGATCATATGTCCACCTCGTAGGTAGGACTTAAGATTTCTTATGACCAGGTACTCGTCAGTATACTTGGTCATCTGTCCATCCCGTAGGTAGGATTTAGGATTTTTTGTGATGTCTTTATTATTTGTAGACATAATTTCTTGTGAATAATCCATTTATTAAAGATAACTTGAATACAAAATGTAGATAATTTCGCCTGTCGGGCTTTAAGGCCTAAAAACTTGAAAACTTAACAGAATTTAAAGAAAAGAAACATAGTTTATAGCTTCTGGTAGTGCTACTGGTAGTACTTCTTCAGGTGCTTGACATTCTAGGGGTGGTGTAGTCTTTGTTCGTCGAGCATCTCTAAGTGGTAGGTGTCTTTTCTACAGTAGTCCACAATCTTGTAAGGCATTTCCTAGTTGGGACCTAACTTGCCCTATGTAGGGTCCTTAGCATCTGACGTTACCTTCCTCAGGACAAGGTCTCCAATTTCGAGGCATCAGGGCCTGACTTTGGTGTTGTAGTGCTTAGCCATGAGGTGCTGATAGTGCATGATTCGTTGTTCAGCTGTTGCCCTAACTTCATCTAGAATGTCCAATTGTCGGCGCATTCCCTCTTCATTCCTTCTTTCGTCATGGTGGGCTACCCTATAGCTAGTTAGTCCAACTTTTGCTAGGATGACGACTTCACTCCCAAATGCAAGGCGGAAGGGTGTCTCGCCTGTAGGCGTGCGGGCTGTCATTCAATATGCACATAACATACTTTGTAATTCATCCGGCCATATCCCTTTTACCCCCTTGAGCTGACTCTTAATTATCTTAAGCAAGGATCGGTTTGTCACCTCAACTTGACCATTGACCTGTGGGTAGGGAGGCGATGAATAGTAGTTTTTGATTCCTAGGTGTTGGTAGAAGTCCTTGAATGCGTCGTTGTCGAATTGTTTTCCATTATCAGAGATGAAGACTTTGGGGATTCCGAAGCGGCAAATGATGCTTTTCAAGACGAAGTTTCGGACATTATTCTTAGTGATAGTGGCCAAAGGTTCCACCTCAACCCATTTAGTGAAATAGTCGATCCCTATAATGAGGAATTTGAGTTGCTGTATTGCCATGGGGAAGGGTCTCATTATGTTGGGCCTTCACTAAGCGAATGGCTAGGGACCATTCATTGGGGTAAGCTGTTCTGATGGTTGTCTTATAATGTTGCTGAAGCGTTGGCATTTGTCGCACGCCTTCACGTAGGATTGGGTGTCCTTTTGTATAGTAGGCCAATAGTACTTGCTCATATGAGTTTGTGAACCAGCGATCGTGCTCCCAAATGGTTTCCACATACTCCCTCGTGGACTTCCCTCATGACGTAGTTTGCTTCGTCAAGGACCAAGCATCTCAGGTACGGATGAGAGAAGCCTCTTTTGTAAAGGACATCTCTAATCAGTATGAAACATGACGACTGCACCTTTAGCCTTTGGGAAGCATTGTGGTTTTTCAGAAACGTCCCGTTCTTGAGGTAAGAAACAATTAGTGTCATCTAGTTGGCTCTCATGGGGATCACCTATACAGCTATTTGTCAATGGCAGGTGAGTATTGGACGAAGGATAATACCTGACCGTTGATGACCATGTGTTCTACGAATGCTGCTTTGGCTAGATGGTTAGCTTTCTCATTCTCTTCCTTCTGGGTTTGCACACATTTAGCCAAGAACTTCTGGCTTACCCTTTCTTTAACCATGCTTAGGTATTGCTTCATTTGTTCCCCTTTGACCTTATAGTCTCTATTGATATGTCCGACGATAACTTGCGAGTCGTTTTGTATGACTACTAACGAAGCCTCTATTGCTTTAGCCAAGTCGAGACCCGTCAAGACTACTTCATAATCGGCTTCATTGTTGGTTGTCAGAAATTGCAGATAAATTGCACATTCTATCAAATCCCCCTCTGGCAACTGTAAGATGACCCCGATTCCTCCAGCGTGTTGCTTGGACGAGCTGTCCGTCCGTATTATCCATGGTGCTAGTCCTTCATCTTCATCTTCCTTTCCTGTGAACTTGGCGATGAAATTGGCCAAAGCTTGGGCCTTGATCACAGTTCTTGGACGGTATAGTACGTCAAACTCGCCGAGCTCTATCGCCTATAAAACTAACTGTTTGGCTGCCTCCGGATTGTTCATTGCCTTCCACAATGGCTTGTCCGTCTGGACCACTATGGTGTGTGCTTGGAAGTATGGCTTGAGCTTGTGGGTAGCCGTGATCAAGGTAAAGGCTAGCTTCTGTATAAGGGGGTACCTCTCTTCTACCCTTTGGATCGCTCGGTTAGTGTAGTAGATGGGAAATTGTATGTGGTCCTCTTTTCGGATGAGGGCTGAATTAACATCCGTTATGGATATAGCCAAGTAGAGGGAGAGTTCCTCATCGGGTTTAGACAAACTGAGTAGCAGTGGGGATGTAAGGTATATCTTTAGCTCTTCAAAGGTCTTCTGGCATTCGTCAGTCCATTCAAAGGCCTTTTTTAGTGTTTTGCAGAATGATAAGCATTTGTCTGTCGCCCTGGAGATGAATCTGTTGAGAGCTGCCACTTTACTGTTCAAGCTTTGTACCTCCATGATGTTCTTTGGAGGTGGCATCTCCAATATGGCTTGTATTTTTTCGGGGTTGGCCTTTATGCCTCATTGTGACACCATGAAGTCCAGAAACTTTCCTGACGATACTCCGAACACACATTTTCTGGGATTAAGTTTCATGTCATAGAGATGGAGAGTCTCGAATTTTTCTCGTAGGTGACGATCCTCCTTCTTGCTCTTTACCAGCATGTCATCTACGTACACTTCAACATTCCGTCCAATTTGTTGAATGAACATCCTATTCACAAGTCCTTGATACATTTCTCTCACATTCTTTAATTTGATAGGCATGACCTTATAGTAAAAGAGCCCTTGGCTTGTGACGAACAAAATCTTTTCTTGGTCGGCTTCATCTAGCTTGATCTGGTTATAGCTGGAGAATGCGTCCATAAAACTTAGAAGCTGATGTCCTGCTGTTGAATCCACAAGGAGGTCGATACATGAGAGTGGGTAACTGTCCTTCAAGCAGGCTTTGTTTAAGTCGATAAAATCCATACACATCCTCCATTTGCTGTTCGCCTTTTTAACCATCACTACGTTGGCCAACCAATTAGGGTAGTACATCTCTCTGATGATATCCACTTCTACCAACTTGTGAACTTCTTCTGCTATGGCCTTGCCTTTCTCTTGAGCAAAGAATTTCTTCTTCTATTGGATGGGAGGGAAAGATGAAGACACATTGAGTTTGTGAAACATGATACTTAGGTTAATCCCTGACATGTCTTTATGGCTCAAAGCAAAGATGTCCTGATTGTTCTTTAGGAAGAGGGCAAGTTCTTTGTGGATTGAAGGGTTTGCCTATGTGCCGATGCTGGTGATCCGACCTAGGCAGTTGTCATCTATCTCTAGGTCTTCTGTTGGTTCTATTGTAACCTGTCGTTCCTCGATGTTTAGTGCTTGAAGATGATTGTCCATCTCCAACATGGCTATGTAGCATTTGCGGATTGCTATCTAGTCTTCACGCGCTTCTCTTATCTTGTACTCCGTTGGGAACTTCACTAGTAAGTGGTATGTAGACATGGTTGCTTTCTATGCGTTAAGCGTAGGTGCCAATGATGGTGTTGTAGGCGGAGGAGCAATCGACGACTGAGAAGCTAATCTCCTTAGTGAGCTGTTGAGGGTATGTGCCAATGGTTACTAGTAGGGTGATGGTCCCGACGGGGAAGACCTTGGTACCGCCAAATCCCACTAGTGGTGTATCCTTGGGCAAGAGCCGTTCCTTGTCGATCCTCATTTGTTGGAAAGTAAGATAGTAGAGGATGTCCGCCGAGCTCCCATTATCCACAAGCTCTTGTTGGGTATTAAAGTCGACAATTGACAGGTTGATGACCAAAGCATCGTCGTAGGGGTGGTGGAGTTGTTGGGTGTCATCTTCAATGAAGTTGATGTTCAGGTTGTCAACCTTAGTCATCTTTGGTAGTCGGCCAGAAATTTGGATGTTTTGCACAATCCGCAAATATGTCTTTCTTGCTTTCCTAGAGGAACCAACCATCGTGCTTATCCCTATGATTATTCTTATCTCTTTGAGTGGAGCCCTCGATCATTCTTCAACCCGTTTGTTCAGTTCGGGGTCCTTCGGTGGGTTCTTTCCACCCCTAACGAATCGCTATCATTTCCCTTGCTTAATTAGGGCTTCTATTTGCTATTTCAAGTCATAGCACTTAGAAGTGTCGTGCCCGTGGTCCCAATGGAAACAGTAATACTTGTTCCTTTGTCTTTTGTTTGGATCGCCCTTTAGCTTGTCCGGCCAAGTCAGTGTCGTGTCGTCCCTTATCTGTATGAGAACTTGGTCAAGGGAATTGTTTAGCGGGGCAAAGTTGACAGTCCTCCCAAGAGGAGGTTTTGGTTTCCTATCGTCCCTTTGGTCATTCATTCGGGCAAACTTTCTTCCTCTATCCTGATGGGGATCGTCTTGCCTTTCCTTTTTCTTTGTTTTACCCCCGCGGGCTATCATGGCGTCCTTAGCGTTCATGTACTCAGTGGCCTTGTACAACATGTCAACCAATGTCTTTGAGTCATTCTTATAGATGGAGAAAAATTAATTCTGTCGACTAGAGCCCATTGGTGAATGCAGTGAGTAAGACTTTATCGTTGGCCTTGTTAATCAAAAAGGTCTTCTTGTTGAAACGAGTCACGCATGATCTCAAGCTTTCATCCTCCTGTTGCTTAATGTTCAACAGGCTTGTTGAGGATCTTTTGTACCTCTGACCCCCGATAAAGTGGGTGACGAAGTGTCCGCTCAATTCCTTGAAGGTAGAGACGGTATTGGGGGACAGTTTCCTGAACCAAACTCTTGCTAGTCCCTTGAGTGCAGTGGGGAACGCCTTGCACATGATCTTATCTAGAACCCCTTGTAGGTGCATAAGGGTCTTAAATGATTCAAGATGATCGAGCGGGTCCTGTGACCTATCATATGCTTTCACCTGCAACATTCGAAACTTGGCTGGGAGGGGGAAAGAGGTTACTTGCCCTGTGAAGGGTAAGTCCATCTGCAAAACTAACTTGTCCAGGTTGGTGGATACCCGTCCCCTCATGGCATTCATCATCATGTCTGTCTTCTCCTTTATCATTTGCATGTCCTGTGTCATGCGCATTGCGCTACTTTCTAGTTTCGACAGTTGGTCGGTGTCTTCCTGCCCGTCTTTCCTACTGGGGATGTTGCTTTCTTCCTGATCCTCCCTTTCCAGTCAGGAGGTGATTGTCATTTTGTTCCTTGTTATCTCGTCCATCGTGCTGATCTTCAGGACATTGTTCATTCCTCTGGTTTAGTTGTTACTTCAACTCCTGGTTACGCTGGGTAAGCTGCTTAACTACTATGACCAGGGTTTGCACTTGTCTCTCCAAGGCGTTAGAGGGAGGGGGGGGGGTTTGCACTTGTCTCTCCAAAGAGGTTGATGGTAGCCATTGATTGCGTCTGGACCATGCGACTCTTTGTCTTAAAAGTGGTGATATGGCTAATCACTTTCCCCACAGACGACGCCAACTAATAATGCACAAAAATCGTCGGTGAGTTGATCATCCTTAAGCACCCCAATGGGAATCTGAAGAACAAGAAACCAAGAACCAAATAGAGAACACCGGTTGGGTGTCAGCCAAAGACCCTCCAAATGTTAAGTTAGTGAATGAGAAATCTTCAAGAACTCTATAGTGAGAGAGCTAGAGATTTTTCTATGTACCTTGGAAAAAAGAAAACCTGATGTTTATATAGTGATGCAGAGTAGACCTAGATCCTGGGAATATAAGAGTTTTCCTTATAGGGAGGAGGTGGAATTAATGTCACTGAGATCTTTGGGACATCTTCCTATATTGGGAAGATGAAAATAGCATAGTATGGTCTTGGTGCGTGGCGCACAAGATATTTCCATATAGGAATATGTGTGGAGATCACGCAAGGGCACGTAGGATCTGTCTGTACACCTATCTGTCCTTTGGTGTGATCCATTTGCTTAGTACAAGCATGTATTCGTCGGCTTGGTATGGGCTTGTCTGCTTAGTCGTCAGGAGTGAGAATCATCCTATTGCTATAACCTGGCCTTTTGCTTCTGTAGGTGCTAGGTACAAGGTTTCAAATGGACCACTCTAGAGAACGATGGCTTCAGGTGCCATCGGCTCATAATTGTTGTACATTCTCTTGACAGGTTCTAAAGTTAAGGATTCTTTTCCTATTCCAAAAATATCCTTATCATCTACCAACAAGGTCCCAAGGCACCTGTGGTGGCCAACCACACAAGAAAAATGAAAATGATGAATTGATTTGGAATTTTAAAATGAAATTGGACATGTATTTTGAAAAAGAATGTAAGAAACAAAACAAAAATGGAGAAGGGAGGGGGAGACATTTAGGGAAAGGAGAAAATTAAAATGAAGAGAAATATGAAGTGGAGATAAAAAAGCCGTAACAAACTTTCAAAGAAGCACAAAAAAACCTAGATATAGAAATAGGGAAAAAAAAAATTGTTTGGGATGAATACCTAATCAAAATCTGATAAGAAGTAGGAAACAATGATGTTTCATGTTTCTTTCAATGGTAGCAATCAAAATGAGTTTTATTTACATTGTAGTAGCATCATTATTGGGAGGGAAGGAGAGAAAAGAGGAGTGGTGTTTTTTGTTTAGTGTAATTTCTATGGCAACAGTCAAAAGAGGCGTCACCACCATCTAGGAGAGAGAAAAAAATGGAGATAATCTGGAAGTGAAAGTGAGTAAAAGAGAAGATAATAATGGTAAATTAAATGATGTCTCCCATTAAAAAAGAGGAAAGTGAAACAATATTCTCAATTGTTAGATCTATTATAAATCAATGGTCTTAAAAAGGTATAACTTGAACCTATATATATATATATATATATTTGCATGGGATTTTTTGATATATAAAATAAAAAATTTCATCCTAATGCGTTCACTCCAAGATAATTTCCCTTATTATTAGTTTTAAGATACTAATTGGTTTTTGGTGTCGGTAAGGTTAGAACCTTAGATCTCTTATTTAACGACAAGAGATTTTATCAATTAAGCAAATTGGAACCTACATTTGCATGGTTAATTACAAACTTACCCAACATCTTAAGCCTCACCTCACCCTAACCCCTAACACCATTATACATTCAATATAATGAAGCATTCATTATCTTTACTACTATTTAAGAGGTTTCTCTTGTTTGGGATTCTCATTTTTGTGATTCAAAAATAACCCCTACACCCTAAGTTTAAACAAAGACAAAAGTTAAGGATAATTCGGTAAAAATACATCACTAACTCCCACGTAAAACTACTCATTTTCAAAATCCTAAATTTAGCATGTTTTATCTCTCCCTTTTTAATATTGAAATTTATGTTCTCTTCTTTTTACTTTTCTCTAATTTTCAAAATGAAACGGCCACAAGTTTTTCTATAAAGAGCCTGATCTTGTTTGGGACGAACTTTTCTATGGTTTAAAAATATCCTTACACTCTACGTTTAAACACATACAAAATTAGAGGACAATTTGGTAGAAATACATATTTAATTCCCCCTAAAATACTACTTACAAAAAACTCTTCTGTTGGTTTTTAAATTGTTTTATTCATTTATAAATTAGTTTCTCAAAAAAAAAAAAAATGTTTGAGTCTTTTTAAAAAATAAACACATAATCATTAAAAAACTACTTCTAAAATTATGAATAATTTTTTATTTATTGCTTATATATATATATATATATATATATATATATATGTATGTATGTATATCTATCTTATTCACTTACTACAATAAGGGTCTAAGGTTAGGTTAGACATTTAGACAACCAATTGATCAGGCTAGTTGCCTTAGAATCTTATCAAAATGGAAATGGATTGATTTGAGACTTTCTATCCAAAAGATGCATACGCCATAGATTGGGTGTGTACACACCTTTTGTAAGTCTTAGAGAAATTAGGTCAAAAAATGGACTTTTCGACTTTGGTCTTGGTTTTCTAGTTCATAACTGAGCTTGGGCTTGGATTGTATTGGGCCCCTTTTGGGGGTTTTTATCCTTATCGGGCTCCACACATGATGTTGATCATATTGCTAGTGAATGATTGTCTCATCATTGGGACCAGGAGGTTCGGGTATAGGTCGAAACTAAATGGGGTTTTCACACTCGCCATTACTAAGGGAATCTTTGTAATTTTCTTTTTCTCCGTTTATTGATATGCTTAAACTCAATAAGTAGGGAGAAAATGGGCAAATACCCATTTCAAAAAAAAAAAATCCAACATTTGGCCCACTTTTCCAAACTAATTAGGGAAATGTCCCTATTTTGAAACTCAATTTTCTCAAAATCGAGTTAAAAAAAAAAAAAAAAATTCTGGAGCTCTATAGTGGCATTTTAAAGAGCCTATAGTAACATTTTAAGGACTTATAGTGGCGTTTTGTAACTCGATCTCCATGAAGTCGAGTTACATGCAATTTTTTTTTCTTTTTTTTACCTATAACTCGACTTTATGGAGATCGAGTTACAAAACGCCACTATAGGTTCTTAAAACGTCACTATAGGCTTCTTAAAAATGCCACTATAACTCGATTTTGAGAAAATCGAGTTTCAAAAGAAGTGCATTTCCTTAATTAGTTTGGGAAAGAGAGAAAAATGCTGGATTGTTTTTTTAAAAAGGGCAATGGCCAATTTTTTCCGAATAAGTAGTCTTGCTTGATTTGGGGTTGCGTTGGGAGTGGCATCGAGGTGATGCATTGGAGTTAGTGAACACTCGTTTGAGGAACAAGGATTGGTAAAACCACTGATTGTCATGGTGCTTGTCATCGAGGACTCATTTTAAGGCTAACTGTGAGTGCATGCCCATAAGAGGCCAACTTTTGTCCCCAGGAATGTATTGCGACCCTTGAAGGGCAAGGGGTTTTTTTTTTTTGGGGGGGGGGTGGGGGGGGCAACGATGCATGACACCTAGGTAGACATGCCTTCAGCCAAATGGCTTCAGGCCAACTTGTGTTCAAAAACTCAATGATTTATGGGATTTTGCAATTCACACCAAGTATCACATTTTGCTACATTCTTCATTGATGTGAGATCCTAAATATTCGTTGCCGAGAGTCATTTTGAACAAATAAAATAGGTTGATGCCTACAGCACACCATGTCTGAGGCTGCAAGTGGGGCTTTTTGGTTTAAGTTCCTTGGCACATTCTGTGCTAGGGTTTAGTTTTTGGTTAGGAGATGCACGAGTCCCCAACCACGTGAGGACGAGGGTCGAGGGGCGAGGCTGCCTCCCATCCCTGGGCAGTCGTCACTGGTTTGAGAGTCATTCTACTAGGCAGGTCTTGACAATGATCTTTCCATATGTTCACCTACGAAAACCTTGCTACGACTTCTCCTTTCTCTAAATGCTAAGGTTTAGTAGATTTCTCGTGATGTCATTAGCATCAAACTGCCCATTTCACTACTATTTAAATACTTCACCGAACCATTCAATCAATAGGAGCGATTGGCGTTGTTTTCAAAGGGCAGGGATGTAGTCAACGTGACTTACACTTACAAGGAATTCCTTGTTAAAGACCAACAATTGCAATGATCTATCCCCATCACAATGAAATTTCAAAGATTACATGGGCCTTTCGGCCAATGCTATAAATTCATTGAATACATACACACTTCCTTGTGATTTTGATATTGGTATTCAAATAGCCATTAAAGTCCCCCCTTAAATGTAAACCCCTCTTAAACTTGATTACAAGATTACACAATAGAAGGGGCTCTTTTCCCAATCAAATTATTATTCATTTTGCCTTTCTCCCATATCTCATCATTCCTCAATGATGCAACATAGGTTTTGGAATTTTGATAAAGGGTATACAACATAACAGGAACCACATAAATAAAAATAAAATTTAATAATTGTCATAATATAATATAATGATGCAATAAACATGTATGTAAAATAATAAATTTTTGAAGGGGGCTAGGTCAAAGGTGTTTAGGTTAAAATCATTGCTCCATTTAGGAGTCTTAAAGATAGGGGTTGAAAAATGATTGGTTATCCCTAAAGTTAGGGGATAGGGACACAACAATTATTTATTCTAAACCGTAACCTTAAATAACCCAAAAAGATAGAAAAGAAAAAGAAGGTTCAATTTAAAACGCTTAGAGCATTCACAACCGGAAATGCCATCCTATTCTATTTTACCATCTTAAAAAGCTACTTTAATCAATTATACCATACCATTTTACAACATACCTAACATCCCAACTTTTATTTTTCCTATTCTACTCATTAACATAATATATCTACACAATAAAATATATTTTCCAAAATAATATATCTAATTTCTCTAATTTCTGTCTCTCTTCCTCCCTCTCTCACCGCCTTGAACAAACCCAATACCCCACATAACCACCATCCAAACCCCACCACCCCATCACTGCTGCACCCACGGAAAAAACCTACAAAAAAAGCACCAAACCCACAACTCAGATCAAACCGAGCAAACCACATCCATAAGAAAACCCACAACTCAAATCACCAAATCCACCACCAACCACAACCACAACCACATGAAACAGCCACCACAGAGGGAAAAAAAACAAAATTTAAGCCTCCAAAAACCACCAACAACAGCCACATCCACAAGAAATAGCCACTACATAATCACCCCCCCCCCCCAAAAAAAGTCGACTCCATGCCTTCACTGTCGTGGTCTGCACGTTGATCCACCACGATCCTTAGCCCCAAAGCCACCACAACCTGCCACGATCCATACCGATTCAACCCAACCAATGCCACCAAACTTGAGAGAGCCATGACCCACAACCCACGTCGGACTTGAGAGAGCCACAACCCACGACCCACGCCGAACTTGATGCACCCATGAACTGTGATAGAGCCATGATCCATGGAGAAGACGAGAAGAACAACTAGGCCTGGTCAAGTGGCTTACGGTGGCCTGTGACTGTGGCTTGTGGTGGGGCTTGTGACAGTGGGACTGGCCAGAGTGGCTTGGTGATGGCATTCATGTCCACCATGATTTTGGGTCTGAAGAGGAGAGAGCAAACAAGAGAGAAGAGGACAAGAGAGGGAAATGAAATAATGAGAAAGGAAGACAGAGAAAAATCAGTTAGATAATAAAATAATAATTTTTAATTATGCAATCTTATTGTAGCAATATTGTAAAATTTTTTACAATTGGCACAATTTGGCAGTTCGGTTGAAGCATCATTTTAAGGGTTTGATGGTAAAATATATGCATATAGGATATGCAAGGCCGACTGTGAATGCTACCATTTACTTGGCAGCCATTACTAAGACTTGAGCTATGAATTTCTGTTTTACCAAGGAGACGTTTTTTCTCTTTTTCTTAGAAATTGGGTCATTCAAGTTAACTAATGTGTTAGTGTTCTTTTTAACAGGATAATGTGTTAATTTTCGTAATAGAGTTGTCATTTGAAGAAAAATAGAAAATGAGTTGGTTAATGACTTAGCTCATAATGTTCAAAATAAAATTAAGCAAATAATCTATAACTTTTAATACTTGGCTTTGGTTTGGTTCATTTCGTTTACAAGCCTATCTCAATCAGTATAAAGGAGAAGCAAATGCATATGCTTCAACTATGACGCCATGAAGGTTTGGGGACGGATTGCTCCACAAATTTAGGATATACTCATAACTGCTAAATAGTAAGGCTATTAAAAAATTCATTTCAGTCTTGATTTTTTCCACCCTTGGTTTTCGTGCACAAATTCACAAATTAAGCCTGAAAAATCTATTAAAAAAACACATTATTAACTCCAAGATCAAGGAAATTATAAGGATTGAATTTACCAATTTCATGAATTGGGAGCCAAATTACCCTCTTTGAGAAAACTTTAACAAATTGTCAAACAAGACCAAAAATTCATCTAAACACTGAATTCCATTTTATCACACTCAAATACATCTCCTGCAACAAATTGACCAAGTTTGGCAAGGTTTGACCATAGTTGAACAAAAATTCAATTGTTTGAGAGAGACAAATTCAAGTTCTTACGAAAGAGAATCAAATCCCCTTTAAAATGATTGATCATGGACCTATATCATATTTAAAACGAGCTAGATATTGCGAAAACATTGAAAAACTAGCCAAACAAATTGTCATTTTATAGGGCCAAAAATTTAAAAACCTTGACCATGATTAAACGACGGCAAATTTAACGTAAAACTTAGTAGTTGTTGTTGTTATTGCAGACTCTGATTTCAGTACATGCGTGTAAGGGAACTCTATTTAGCTAGCAAGCATAAGAAGAAGATTAATATTTACAGTATAATAATGAAGTTGTAATTCAAAGTATAATATTGGAGTTCTAATTCAGTTTTGTATTTTAATAGAACCCTACCAAGTTTAACAACAACCAACTTGTGGCATCCAGTTAATTCAATTCATAGTGATTTATAGGAATATAGGATCGAACTCCAACTTAAAATAAAAATAAAATAAAATAAAAAAGCATTAAAACTGCTAATGCTTTAAAAATAATAATTTGATAATTATAATATGAGGGAAAATAATTGAATCATTATTGTCTCCGTTAAAAAAAACCAAATGTCAATTGAGTTACAAAACTCTTGACAAATTCATTAATAAGTTAGAGTGGTAAAAAAAAAATCATACGTTAAGTTTAAATCTTATTAGGTATATAAAGTTATGTTCGAGCTATCATAAATAGGTTAAAATGGTGATAGGTTCATATCTCATTAATAATTATAAAATATAATAGTAACAGTAATAATAAATAAATAAAAACAGTATTCCAATGGAATAGCCTCGTTTGCAAGCAATATAACTCAATTTTGGCAAGTCTTAACGACAAAGAGAGAGCCACCTACTCTCAGTCTCTCACATGGTGAGTTGATCTAAAGTCAACAAGCCAATGAAGACATCTTCCCATTCCCATATATGCTAGAGTGGACATCTTTCCAAACTACTACATCACGAAGAAATTAAGCACTTTTAAGGCATTCCTCCAAGAAAGTGCAATTTGTATTATTTCTGTTGCAGTTGAAGCAAAGGATTCTATGTATGGAGGAGGATGAAAAGTGAAGGTGCATGTGGGGAACGTAGTCTGGCTCGAGGCCACTATATAATAAACTGACTGATCATGAGTTTGAGAGAGTTTCTCGGACCAGGCTTCATTCCCCTCACTACCTTCTCTATCTCCACCATATATTATTCTATGAATGATTTTGTCTTCATATAAGATTGCATTTCAGGTAAAATTCTCTCTCTCTCTCTCTCTCTCTCTCATTTGGGGCCCTATGGGAGTGAGATAATTAGAACTTATGAATCTAGTTTCTATTTGGGAAAATAAGCTTTATGGTGCAACTGATTTCCCTTTTTCGTTCTATAGCTCTGCTTGAAATGGCACAATCTCGCAAGTAAGGATAAATGCCAATAATCTCCTCATAAAAAATTCTTGCTTCCTCGCTCTATTTGAAGAGAGCCTCATGCCTATGTGTGTGCCAAGAACTACTTTTATATATTGTATTCCTTATCTCATATATTTGGCTAGATACAAACCCTCCATACCACTTTTTGTTTTTTCATTTATATTATACCAATTACAACTTGTCACTTGTTTGATTTTTTTCTTTTCATTTTAAACTTTGGTTAGAAAAAAACATGACAAGTTATGATTAGTGGAATATAAAGTAGAACACAAAGTGTTGTACAAATAATTTGTACATTCCTATACAGTGGTCATCCTTACCTTTGAGGTCATCATTTTATTGGGCTCAAGCATAGATCACTATTCTGTCTAGTTTTCCACTTACAAAGTTCATCTATATATAGAGAATCGGCATATGTGGATCATAGGCGGATCCACTATTATTGGTTGCCCCACACATGAATGATGGGTGATCACATCATAATATATATGTTGTATCATCATATATAAAATAACCTACTTGGTGACTAGTGTTACTTCACAAAAAACAGAATTGTTTCAGTAGGGAAAAACTAGTATTTGGTTAAGGTTGTAACTCTTGGTGTTGATCTATTTGTTCATAAATAGATTTGTCTATTCCTAAGGGGTGCAAGTTTGTCTATAAATACCAGGACATTTATTTAAGACACAATTTTTATTCTCTCTTCATAAACAAGTTTGAATGTGATCAGCACCCTAACAGGATTTGCATTCACCTTAAATACCAATACATCCCACATGGGAAGATGAGAAAGACTCTTAGAAGGAGTAAGTTTTTTCGAAAAATAATTTGTATGTTTGTCTATTGTTTAGTGAGAGTTGTGTATTTAGGCTTTGGGATTATGACTTTGTGTGTGTTGGGGGGGGGGGGGGGGGTGGGGGGGCGGTTTGGGGGGGGGGGGGGTTGATTTGTGAGGTTTGATTAATGATAATTGTAATCTATATTGTTGATATTGGAATTTGACTGGCATTGCCCATCGACATAGGCTAGAGTTGGTTGAACCATGTTAAACATATTTTTTCCTTGTGTGTATATTTTATTTTCTTGTTTGTATGAGTATGATTCCGCTAACCTTAAAACCACTGCAAATAAAAATATTATCAGTTGAACTGTCATTTTGAAAACATTAATACATGGCCTAGCCCATTCACTTGGAATCCCTAGGTCGCAATTTCTCATAATAATAATTAAAGTTATTGAGTAGTAGTTTGATAAGAGTGATTAGTTAAACTCTTCCTATAAATTCAAACATTTTAAATTACAAATAAAAGAAAACCCTTAAAATTCACACATTTTGAAGAAGATGGTTACTTGTATTTGATTATCTTACTATTTCATTAGAATTGATGATATGTGAAGATGTGTAATCTAAAGTTTAATTTGCCAAAAATTGTATCCTAGAAAAAGTTAGTAAATGCTACATTAATAAGAATAACATCAACTTTAAATTCAAGACAACTCATATCAACACAAGTCGAAGGTAATGATCTAGTTTTAAGTTAATCCAAAGCTTGCTTATGGTTTGTTTCTCCAAAGAAGCTATTAACCATTAAATAACTTGAATGGTTATCCCAGATATTTGTGATAACTACTGTTATAAAGAAGACTGGCCAACTCCAGATGGACAACAGTTGTATCAGTTTCATAATTCTACTGTCATCCACAACATACATCCTGTTGGATAGCTTCATTGATCAGTCTCTACTAAAGCCTAAAAGGTTTTTTTTTTTTTTTTTTCTTTTGGTCAGAAAGCCTAAAAAGTTATTAATACTATAAAAAGGCAAAATAGTTTGAACCTAGCTTGAAGAAGTTTAAATGGCTCTGATGAGATTTTCGAATTATACTACTCTTAGGAGTAAAAGAATAGACAATTATGTTCTATGAGATTTATAAAACGAAAATAATCTTTCTTTGAACTTTATATTATATTGATATCCTATAACTCTTATGATTGACTATGGGATCATAAAAAATACCAAATATCGAATTCGCAATTTAATTTCTCAAAAAAAGAAAAAGAATAAGAAATTTCCAATTTCCGTGCTTAATATCCACATTAATTACAAGCGTTGTATTAATCAAACTCAAAATGCTTACTCGGCCGCAAAAGGGTTCAAGAAAATCAAATAAAAAGAAAAATCTTGGCGTGGTTCCTTGTAAGTGATTATAGTTTATAGACACATCACAAGTTTGTATTCATGAAAATTAATTAGAGACACATTTGAAAAAAAAAAAATTTCTTTCTTTTGTTTTGCCTTTTGATTTGGTCCAAAGGCTCTGCACGCAAATGGATTTGAAACATGCTTGTGTTGTTTCATTACATATGGTGACACTTTCTGGTAAATATAATAAAATCAAAATGCAAAAAAGAGATATTATATATGGGGAAAATGGGCAAATGCCCATTTTGGACAAAATAAGCAGTGTTCTGCCATCTTTCTCAAACTAATTAGGAAAATGACCCTCTTTTGTAACTCGATATTATTAAAATCGAGTTATCTGAAGAACTTGATTATCTTATAGTCGAGTTAGGTGCAGCTTTGTGCCACGCTGGACAGCCAGCGTGGCATTTGCTTTCTTTAATCCCTAAATAACTCGATTATACGAAAAACGAGTTATGTTACCGACTATAAAAGTCTCGAGTTCTACTCTTGTTAAAAGCTGTTTTCACACTGTCTTGGTGTTAGGCGTAAGGGTACAAGTCTTTTAAAATAACTCGATATTAAATTAATCGAGTTATAAAGTATACTCGAACTCCGTAAAATCGAGTTATTCTCGTATATTTCCTGCACTTCTTCTCCCATTCACAAGGTTTTTCTTTTCGTCTGAACTGAATTCCACTCTACCCCACAAATCCACAGCTGCTTCCAGACTAAAATTTGCATCACCTCAGGTAAAAAACTCACACTAGAATTTTATGGCAATGGTATTTTCATTTGATATTGTACTGAATTTTTATTTTTTTGGTTGAATGAGTGTGAAGTAAGTACATTGGTGTGATTTTGGTTGTTTGTTGTAGTAAATGTTGGTCAGAAGAGAATGAAATCTTTACTATAGCAACATTTTGTATCGCACATAATCATCATTGGTCATAATCATATAGGGGCGTGTACATAATCATCATTGGTCAGACATTAACAACAACGTCTAATGTATATGGTCAAATGTTAGTATTAGTATTTCATTTTTAGCATGTAATAGTACAGAAATTTATGAATGTCTTTGTCGTATACGATTTTATGCAGCATTACATTATTTACCAACAATTGATGCACTTTGTTAACTTGATCAGTTGCTGTTATTGTATTCAGTGTCAATGTCTGGTTCTGGCAACCCACAACTCTATAGGCCTCACGATGTGTTCACTACTATGGGTCGTTGCTGGGTATTGGAAGATGAGTTCAGCTATCCAATCAATTTGAATCTGTGAAATAGTGCTTACGTTCACAATACCATGAGACAGGAGTGGGCTTGGTTATTTCGTGAACAGTAAATGTTTTATGATAAGTTGGTTGGTTTTAAGTTTCCAGTGCCTCGACGACTCGCATCGCAGATGCCCAGAGATACGATCGACGAACTTCATAAAGCATTGAACCGCATAAGAGAAGAAAATAACCGAATGAAGATACGTCTTAATCGATATCGGACCCAAGTCGAGATTCGAGAGTCAGTGGAGGGAGGGAGGGTGGTACGAGCATGCACAATTCATGCAATCACTTCTTGTTGATCCCATTTATCAGTCAGACGTGGAGATGTTAGATGAAGAGTAATCGTGTCGTGGTGTAATTAGACGTTGTTGTTGAACTATTTTGCTTAACTATGTTTTACATGTATGTGTGTCACTGTCGTTGGATTTATACTATGTAAACCTTATTATTGATTGTGAGGAGCATGCATGTTATTCGTAATCTAGTTTATTCCCACATAACGCTTAAAAGTTAAATATTCATTTTTCAATAAGCACCTACAATAAAAGATAGAAAACTATCTTTTAACTTACACGATGTCACCAATATGCATGCATTGCATATTGAACAGTAATGCTACTAACATTATTACCTTAACCCTAGACAACACATACCATATAAGCATTCACTCTGACAGGTAGTCCTCATAGTTGAGGACATTGTTACGTGCCGCTGGAGTGAGTTGCCTGTTCGTTGCGGCGGCCAGCTCTTCCGCCAGCTGTAGCATGTGATACTTGGACCTACGGAGTATCATCATATTGTTTTCTTTTTTTTATTTTTGTCACTGCATGCTCATATTGGTGCATGTTTCGCTGTGACAATGTGAGTGAGACACGATCGACAAGAGGCTCTTCGAGTTGCACGAGATCATCGTGCAGAGCGTTGGACTCGTTCACGTGAAAGTCCCACTCCCACTGCAGTCCGACATAGTATTCCCTCTCATCAGAATCTCTCTTTGTCCTATAGTTATCTGGAAAACGAGGTAGCATCCAATTGCGCATTGACATTGAAAATGTGACTTCTAAACGGTATGTGTAGATGTTTTGCAAGGGTAGATGTAAATGGGACTTCTGTATGTGTAGATGTTTTGCAAGGGTAGATGTAAATGGGACTTTATATAGGAGTTTTGTAAGGGCAAGTATTCACGTGGATGTGACTATATGTAAGGGTAAGTATTCACGTGAATAAATACACAATGACTCGACAGTGTATTGTTCAGTGATCTGTTGAGGAGCACATGCAAAACTACGAACATGACTTGGGTATACAGTGGCACTTGTTGGTGCATGTGGTTTGCTGAGGCAACTGTTTGATATGGCTATAGCTTGTGCTACAGCAATGGGTTGGTGATGTGTACTGCAAAGGAGATTGTGTATTTATTCACGTGAAAACTATTCAGCATTCTTATGCTCAGGGGTGTAGCTAGGATTTTTAACTTGGGGGTCCAAGTTATAGTATTTATACAATAATCATAATTCATAAATATATTGAATACAAAGTTATCAATTCTAATATATCCATAAATTGTCTAATTCACTATAGACATACATAATATCGAAAAAAATAAAAAATAAATTTTTGCATGACGATAATCTTTCATAGAATAAAATTAATCTATTATCATCAAATTATGAATTCTAAATGTTGCTACAGGAATCTTAAATTCAGCCACCATTATCAAATCATTAACGAAGAGCATTTTGCATTTAAAAAAAAAAAAACATTTGTTGCTACAAGTGTCCTAAATTTTAAATTACTAATATCTTAAATATGACTCAAGAATTAACCTAAAAAGAACCTTAATTTTTTTTCTCAATTATATAGATGTTACTCACATTAAAGAAAAACAAATTTCACTATTATTTTAAGCAACATCCACTTTATCATTCATATTATTTATTTTTAAAATATTTTAATGAATTATCCTCCAACACAAACCCACATCCTCACACACTTCTGAGTTCACTACTCTACTATAGTAGCAATGAGATGGAAAAAAAAAAGGGATAGATTTGTTTTTACTAGCTGTGAGAGTTTTCAGTTTTGTGTGACTGTGTTGAGATGAGTTTTGTTTTGTTAATATTAACTAAACAATGAGGCTGGCAGCAATATTGAGGAGAAAAAGGCAAAAGGCATGTAGCTTGAGAATGAGAATGAAGAGGAAAATGTAAAAGCTTTGTTTTGAAATGGGCTAACATCTATTTTATTTGTAGAGAGTAGTTCATTGTCCACTAGATTAATTATAAGTCTTTGGATAATTGGGGAGCTCAACTATTCTTTTATTTGAGAAGTTTTACCTATTAGACAAAGTTTAAGTCTTCTGAACAAATGAGGGGGCCGGTTATAATTTTTTGAGGGGACCTATATATTTTTGCTATATATGCTGTTGTGAAAATTTAAATTTTGGAGGGGGGGGGGGGGGGGCATGGCCCCCACAAGGAGCAACATGGATCCGCACCTGCTTATGCTTCATCTGACATGACTTGAGGAGATAGTGCCGAGCTCCGTTAAATGTATCATAAACTTTTCAGGGATGCTCTGCATCCTTGGAAACGGTGCATTACAAAAGGATGCATATCTATGTATTGATGTGCATGTAGGTGATATGACTGGACAGGGTTCACGTGAAGACTATTCAGTATTCCTGTGATTCATCTAACATGACTTGACGAGACAGTGCCGAGCTGTGTTAAATGTATCATACACTTCGTAAAGATGTGCTCTGCATCCTTGAAAGCGTTGCATTGCAAAATGATGCATATTGTGTATTGGCGTGCATGTAGGTGATATGACTGTAGCACTGCGAACATCAGCCTAGCAATGGTGGACAGCTCACTCCCAAAATTGATGCATAAACTTTTCAAGGATGCTCTGTGTATTCACGTGAGGAGCTATTGAGCAGCACATGTAGCACTGCGAACATTAGTGTAGCAATGGTGGATAGATCACCCCCAAAATTTTGCTTACACTTTTGAAGGATCCTCCACATCATTGAAAACAATGCATTGCACAAGGTTGCATATCTGTGTATTCATGCGAGCATGGATGATATGATTGGACAGGGTTCAACAGTGTCGAGCTATTGAGTAGCATATGCAGAACTATGAACATGACTTAGTTGAACAGTGCCGAGCTGTGTCAGCCTTCTCCAACCTCACTTGCCCATTGTAGTTAGTGTTACGAGTAGTGACTGTAGCAACACTAGAGAGTTTTATCCCCATATTCCCTTACAAACATTTGAGCGAGTGTTTGCGGGTACAAGATGTAGTTACATTTTATCAACATCAATGTAAAATTGCATGAGTTCAACTATGCTTCCAATTGTTTACATCAATGGCTTTTGATCATCACAATTGCAACATTATGGAGCTATGGAGCAATGCAACAACAAACCAATAAGTTGAATGAAACATTTTAGAGGCTAATCAAGCTTTTAGGTATTTGCCCGATTTCTAAGTAAGCCAAATACCATCGTAATGATGACCTTGTGTTCACTATGGATTTTCAGTGAGTGAGTGGTTAGTCTAGTTTGGATGAGTCTATATGTAATGTATCTATATAAAGTAGTACACTAGCATAACTAAGATACACGGATACGTGTATATGATACAGCGTCTCAAACAACTCATATAAATGAATTATTCGTATTATTGAATCATATGTGTTGTTGGTCTGTGTGGTTTGGACGAGTCTGTATGTATTGAATCTATTAAATTTTCCTACAAGTAATGTGCAATAAATCTAATTTGGGTGATGAGAGTTATGTGTGTAACATTTCAAGTTACAAAGACAGAATATTGGAAACGTCAACATATCTAACTGGAGGCATTTCACTTCCTAAGATTTTTCCTACATTAGAAAGGCAATGACATTGTCCAACCAAAGCACAAGAATCATACGTAGCAATAAAGAACAACAGTGAAAACTAAAGGAACTGATTTTATATAAACTTAGCTAAAACTAATAATCAATTAATATTTAGAGTTGCAAAATTTGAACGTACATAATCATCATTTGTCAAACATTAACAACAACATTCTATATTGCACAGAATGTGTAGACATTAACAACAACGTCTAATGTTCGTAGGTAGAAATTTTTGAAAATCATCATTGCTTGAATCTGAGAAGTCTGAAATATCTCTTTCATCATCTAGCTTTTTGGATTGCGTGAAAACGGTGTAGTCGCCTTTGCATTTGATTGTTCTCTTGTTCAAGACAAGCAAGTATGTTGGCTGGTTCATCTCTAGGTAACTCGACTGAGCGTGCCTTAGGAACTCGTAACCCGTGCCATCGACAATACACCTCTAACTCACACCTCTTCTCGTATAGGGTTGACCATGGTGGTTCTGCTACGGTGAACTTTATTGTGGTGGTATCTGTACTTAGTTTTGTAGGTTTGCCGACCATGATGTGCCCAACGCTTCCAAGACTCTCGTACGTGTATATTGGCATATTAACGAAATCTCTCTTCTTTCCAACTCATTTCCCTTCATAATGGTCTGTGTATGTCTTTAGTTGTTGATCTGTTGGAACTTGTGATGATTCATTTGTTGAAGTAGATCCAAACTTGTTTCGCATTGTACGATTTGATGTTGAGGCGTTGCGACTCATAGCTTAATCAATCTATGAAGTTAGCGGGGTAGAAAGAAGATCATTATTGTGGTGCATTTATAACCTAATTTCATGGTCTAAGCATTACAATTTAAGTTATTAGGGCTTGTCATGTCAATACAGGCTGGAAAAACAGTATATCAACAGATTCGTCCAAAATGTTCCCAATGCCACATCAAAGGTGGGTAGTAGTTGCACCATTAAATGTAAATGGGACAATAAAAACAGTTGCCTGAAGTTAAGATATAGCTTGAGCCATTGTGCTTTCAATTTGTATTAATAATTACTATAATCTAATAACACGTGAGCGCCTTACATTCTTGTGAAATAAATGTTATTTACATTGTTGGATTTACTTGATATTATATAGAATCACATAATAACATAAAAAATTCTTACAGTTAGAACCATTTCAATAATACTAATAATACACGTCGATGGGCATGAAACTAACCATCATATTAATATATCAAATTATTTCCCACAGATACCATGTTCTTCAAATTGCCATTAAAATAACAAAATACACAACTGGCAATAAGCCACTTCATAGAACTGTCATACAATTCTCCAAATATGATACAACAATTACTAAAAATTCGTCCCCCCCTTGGGTACAATGGCCAATATCAATCATCAAGAGTCAGATGGTGCAGAAGGTGGAACAGCACGTCTATAGTCAGCTAAGTCTGCTTGCAGAGCTGCAACCTCGGCAAAAAAACCATATAAAAGCTGCCTATGGACTGCTTGAGTCGTCATAATGGTCTCCATCATAGCACGAAGAGAGGGAGGAGGAGGGCCCGTATGCGTTGTAGCAGCAGTGTCAACATCTACCTCATCATCACCATCCTCAGCAACAGTAGCTGTGGGATCCTCATGCATGTCCTCATGAGGAACATCTCCAGTAGTAGACTGTACTCGTGTTCTCTTGGATGAACCAATACTGGGGTCGACAAACTTCTTTTGGGCACTTCGCTGTTTTAGAAATTTGGCTCCTATGGGGGCTTGGATGTGAACCAATTCTTGGGAAGGAAAGTTCTTTAATCCTAAATATTTGAGGACCCTATGGATGAGAACTGGAAAAAACAACCCATGTCTCTTATACTTGCTCCTACGCACCTCCACAACGGTTTCAACGAAAAGGGATGGAAAACAAAGGGAACTATTGGTGACGAAACACCTATCCATAGGGATTGTATGGATATGAAAGATAGGGAAAATGTTGTGACAAGCTATCCTGAAGAAGATATAATTAAGCTCAGTTAACTCACTTGAGCTAATACTTCGGTCAGAACCCCGAGTGATAGATCGTCCACAAAGGACATCCATAACATCATCAATACGAGGAGACCTAGAGTATGGATAAGTAGGTTTATGAATTATAGGTATATCGAGAGCTTTAGATACGCGCTCCCTAGTTAACCTAAAGGGTACACCACGTATGCACAATGCCACTGTGTGACCACGGCGATCCTCATGCACCGAGAGATTCAAATAGAATTCTCTTATTAAGTTAGTTGGAGAGGGTTGTATATTTGTACACAGGGACAGCCAATGCCTAGACTGTAGATTCTCACAGATAGAAGGATGCAGTTCATGTAGATTGATTTGCCTTTCTCCCCAAATACGCCTACGCTTAATCAAGGTTTTAAAGGTTTGCTCATTTTTAGGCGTGAGGAACCTTAATTGATCAAACACCACTTCAGGTTCAGATGCAGCTTTGGATTTTCCCCTCTTAGCCCTCTTCGGAGCCATAACTAATTGATGGTCAGCAGTGGAAACACGATCAGGGATAAAAAGAATAGAACCAAAAACCACATTACGAAGAGATGAACACAACATTCATACTACCTAACCCATTTATATTTTCATAGCCAAACAGATCATTTCATCATAATCTACATAGACAATGAAGTTTGAGGGAGAGAACAACAATTGGAGAATAACGCACTACCATGTGTAGAAAATCATCCATACAAGTCCCCGTCTGGAGCAGTTCACAACAATACAATGAAAAAACAATATTCTTATTCATAGGTTGTTTAGTTGGTGAAATATTTGTAATGCATTTTGGTCCAAGTCAATAATTTGAAGATAGCGACCTAGAATATATAAACTTTAGTTGAACTCAAAGAGCCAACATGCAATTTGTGAACATATTGAATTTTGTCAAAATGATCAATATTGTCAAGCACCGATAGCAAGCATTTTAACAGCAATAATATTATACAGGAAACATGTTTAGCACTAGGATGTAGGACCTGACATGTTTTCGAAATTCCTAGCTACATGTAGTAAGTTTCACCAACTTGTACAAAAAACCTTAAATTGCACAATGTACAATTCAGACCTACAAACAGCATAAGGACTACCACACAGTTACATCATGGAGCCACTAGCAAGTTCACCCCCAAGGAAGGATACTAGTCGAAGACAACCTACGAGATAAGCAAGTAACCTTACTAACAACAAAGCATTTGACTAGCCAAACACCCAATTTCATCACAATCTACATAGACAATGAAGTTTGAAGCATCATCCAAAAATGAATAGAGAATACCCAACCACCAATGTGTAATTTTAAAGACAATAACAGTTAAAAGAGTCTTACTATGTAAAATCTTCGAAGAATTTGCACAGGAAATGCTTGTTCTTGCCGGATGCAGCTAAGAGCAATCGAAGAAAAAAATTCGGACTGCTGCAAATTCTGCATAACTGGGGGAGAGTTTATAATGGTGGGTAATCACGTATCTCAATTTCTTAATAATCGAGTTATAAAGATACTCGATAATAACAAAATCGAGTTATGTTCAGTGTGGTCCCAACCCCAGCCCAGATATTTGGACTGATCCAGATGCAGTCCAAAAGTAATCCAAGTGCCCAAAAGGGTATTCCACATAACCCGATTATTAATAAATCGAGTTATGTGCAGTGTAACACAAACAAGTCCCTTACGTCTACTTTGTTCATTTACTCTTTTTGGGCCATTTTGGTCCACTTCAGTCCCTTCGGTCTACTTTAGTCCATTTGGTCCATTCAGTCCACTTTGGTCAATCGCTCTTTCTCTGGGCCATTTTGGTCCACTATTCCACTTCCGTCCCTTAGGTACAATTTAGTCCATTCGGTCCTTTTGCTCCGTTAGGTCCACTTTGGTCTCGTAGATCTAGTCCATTCGGTCCTTTTGGTCCACTTCGGTCCAATTCAGACCATTTGCTAGAGAACTCGATCCTTTTGGTCTAGTTTAGTCCATTTTGTCCACTTTAGTCTATTGTTTCCAAATAGACACTTAGCTGTTTTAAGCATGCATGAGTTAAGTTGAGTCTAGAACAATTTTATTGAATTAGTAAATGAACTGAATTTTGTGTTGTTTCATCCTTATTAATAATAATAATAAAAAATGTGCATAACATATCCAATTTCATCCGTAAATATTGAAGCAACTTGCTAGTAAAAGTCATGTTCAAACTATTACTGAAATCTTAAAATTGTAGTTAATGAACTTCATAACTCAACTAAAATAAAATAAAGGATGTTAGATTCTTTATTAATTGTTAAAAATAATTCTGACACTTAAAATAAAAATTATCTAGAAATATATAGAAAGTTAGAATGTGTAATGTTTTGAATAAATTCCAAAAAAATTATATTTGACAAAGTAAATTAATGGGTGTTAATTGAGTAAAATTTAAACAAAATTTTAAATTTTTTATTAATAAATATAGGAGGAGGGGGGATATTTTTTAAAAGGCCAAAGGGCCCTTTTTCTCTGCCATTTTATATATGAAAATATATGTATCTTTTTTTCTTAATGTTTTTCCCCTTTTTTGATAGAGTTTTAATAAAAAGATAAACGTATCGAAATGCAGAAGAGTTTGGGCATAGCATGGTGAAAGCTAGGAAACAAAATGCGAAGGTGTAAATAAAAATACACGCAGTGAAACTGTGTATGTGGGACTGAATACAAATTTACCTTGCCATTTTTTATGTTTTACTTTATACTGTATCAATTGTGGTATGTCATGTGTTTAATTCTTTTTTTTTTTTAATTTTAAAAGTCAGTTATTTTATAAGGGAAGTAAAAACAATACATAATCAGCTCGTTGTATTTACCTCTTATTGTGTTCATAGGCTTGCTGGCTGTCATTCCTACCACGTTGGCCCATTGAATTTATTATCTTGCTTTTACGGTTTTACCAATTATGCTCCTTTTTCATCCCATTTTTCTTATTGTTGGGCTTCTTCTACCATTGGGCCTTTTGTAAAAAATGGGCATCAATAGTGGGTAATATGAGCTTTTATAGTGTGGGTAAAGGAATGAATAAAGCACAGTAAAATAGGCTAGTAGTGCATCTCACGTGTTGGCCAAGTCGCGAGATACCTTTTGGCACTTGACTCTTCAACATCTGATATACGCTTCTCATGTGGCTTTTTGCGGGATGTCCACTCGTGAGCCAATCGTGAATTTTTTTTTCTTCACAGTTTTTCACCAATTTCTCACATTCAATCCTTACATTGAATCTTACAAACATATAGGGAAATGATTGAAAAAATACAATTAAATTTGACACAAAATAAAAACCAAGAAAACATCGTCCGAAAATTACAACCTTACAGAAGTGATTTTGATCAGCTTTCCTTCCTAGTAATGGCGATCCCGGTTGGGAAATCAAAAACATTATTTCAAATATTAGGGCCCTCTCCCCTATTTTGTAAACTGGGAAGCCATATATTCTTCTGAAGTCCCTTAATTTACTTGCTCATCTAGCTGCTTAGGTGGTCTCGGACTTATCTTTCAAGCCTTAATCCATCTCCTTTATCCCTGGTTGGGTATTCTCATTACAAGGTGGAGATAGATTGGGCCAGAAAAGCCTTTTGTAGTCCTTGTTTTTCAATAAATTGTATTATTAAAAAAAAAAATAGTTTGTAAATTATAAACTATATTTTTTTTCAAACATAACTATGAACTATCTTATAAATCATATTTGTCACAATTAATAATATTTTTTTAAACATTCTTGATCATGATATTTTATTAAATAAATTAGAGATTACATAGTATTGTATACTTATAGTTTGCATAAATTAATGAAACATATAAAAATTTAATGAATTTTTTCTTTTATAGTTAATCAATTTTAACTAACATAAATAATAAAATATTTTTACATGTCTAAACACATACAAGTCATATAAGAAAAATATATCAACAATATAAACTAAAGAAAAACTTTATTTTTCATAAATGACAAATGCAATAAGAATCTATAACTCTTAACCACGAAATATACAATAATATTTTTTTTTCTCTAAAAGGAAAATAATATAAACGTAGTATGTATATCTCTAATTCCCAAATTCATGATAAAATAAGGTTATCTTTGAATTTTTTTCAAACAAACCTTCTATTAAAGAGATTTGTTTATCACACGGATAACCTTATCTTTTCATGATAAAATAAGATTATCTTTTCATGATAAAATAAGGTTATCAGTGAGAGGACCTATGAACTCACAAAAGAGTATTCTCTATAGCATCTCTAGCAAAAATAAGATCAACCCTATCACTTTAATCCTAGCGGGATTGGTTTTGAGAAACTTTTTGTGATTACTTTGCAATCATATGGAATATCAAAAGAGAAATTAAACATCTAAAAATTGCATAATGATATTTTTAACCGGATTGGTTTTGATTATATAAAAAATCATGATCTATAACAACCGAAATCATATGGAAATATAACAAAGAAAACAAAACTAATGACTGCCAATGCTTCTATATACTTTGTGCAATTGCTCTAATTCAGCATTGAGAAACCTTTTTGTGGTTTCCAGCTCTGAAAGCTGAATGATTATTTGCATTACCAACACCTTGCTGCCTTCAAAAATTAAGTTAATATACACCATAACTGAAAAATACCAACACACAAATAACAACAACATTGTCTATACATAAATATTGGTAAATACTAACAAGAACCCCACGGTCAAATCTTCACAAAACAGATCTAAATGATCGAACATAGAATTCGCAAAATAATAAGCTCCCACAACAGTACATATCCAACGTTTCATGATTGCAAACAATGGAAAGTTATTAACCACTTAATCAAAAAATCTGAAAATGTGGACTTTGAACACAACATTGTCCGTCATAGTCAGCTCAAATATGCAAACATCTCCTACTTGCAAACTGTTTTTCCTCGCAAATGCAAACCAACCAGCAGATACGACACATGATCTATATTTTTCGGAATATATGTATAACTTCACAGGCCATAATCGGTCCACAACTTGGAGCTTTACAGCAAGCATACTTCCTTTGGTGTAGTCCTTGGTAAAGCCTTTTCTCGGTAAGTAGTTGATAATGCCATGGGGTAAGCTCTGTACAACAAATAATAAGACATATTTAAAAAACTCTTGAACCCAGTTGAATGAAAATCAGTTTTGAGGCAATACTAGTGTTTGTTATGCTGATGGTTGGATGCCAATTTGATTTGATGATGTTGTTCTTTTAGTTGGACTTTACATTCTTATGTGATTTCCTTCTACTACCTAAGATGATACTATTTGAACTAACAACACAATGAAGCAAATCATTACCAAGTTATGTACAACCCACTGCTCTCAGCTACATGCTTTCTAATTGATCTATGGAAAATCAAAGTTAATGGGAGTTGCGTTTCTAAAACCCAACAATATTAGAAAACTGAAAGCTTACCGCACGATCCTTGCCATTAACGTATGATGGATGAATGACAGCCTTGAAAAGGGGATTTTCTGATTTCAGAGCATTGGCTCTCACCACATTTTCAACTACACCACCATCTTTCTTAGGACATTGGTCATGTGAGAAAGACATATCAGCTTCTTTGGAATCAGATTCAACTTTAACTAGCAGGCTGCTTCTGCATCCTACTCGATTTCCTCCAACCCCATGAGCTGATCCTGAAATGACATGAAAATATGAAGTCATGCACATGAAATTAACAGTAAACAAGCTTACAAAATCAACCATCAGCAATGAAAAAGTGTAAGATTCAAACCTGAAGCCTCTCCCCTAGTAAAAGTACCAAACACCGACCTACATATCTCTAACATTGACCCTTTAGATTTCAGTCCTTCATGTCTGAAACTTGTATCCCCTGCTTGCAAATCAGAACTTGTTGGCTTGGTTTTTGCCCTCTTATGAGGTAGAGTGCATGGTAATGGTGGTTTCTCCCCTGTTGCGCGGCTTGGCGTAAAGGCAGCCATGATTTCAATGGAGTTATTATCACTCTCATTATCTTCCATCCTATGAACTTGGGGTTGGTCATCTAAAGGGTACTCTATTTCTGTTGCAGTGGCATCAAATATCAGTACAGAAAACCCTGAATTTCCTTCATATCTGAAAACTATCAAGGACCCCACGGTTAGAGCATGATAGTTTGCAAATTCGCGCCAACCATTTTGAAACCAAACCTCCCCATCACGTTTTGTCCACTTCATTGTCCATTTTGTACCATTTGGAATCATAAGAAAGGCCATGGAACCCAGCTCAACTCCATATTTGTTAATAAACTTCTTTGGAATCCGCTGTAAAAAAGATAAACTTTAACATAAACTAAGCTTTGTAAATAAACACACGCAATCAATCAAGCTCTATTCTCGTTGTGCAGTCAGTACCATTAAAGGGCAATCTTATTTTGTCTTTATTTATAATAATACTTGTTCACTCTTAAAGGGATGAAAAAAACCCAGGCAAATACCATATAACAATGTGAAGTTCGTTGCAATTCAGAGAATCAAATAAAAACTGTAACAATATGTGTAGTGTGGTAATCTACGCATTACAAAATGACTATATGTAACATGGAACGAAGTTCACAGATTTAGATTAAATAGGTCATCAACAAATGTAAATTTTTTGAAGAATCACAACTACAAAAGATGAAGTGGACGATAGTCAATGTTAACATATGATTTTCAGAGACAAAAAAAATCAAGAAATACAGTATACTTACAAGCTTTCCTTCTTCAAGAGTTCCAGGCATGATAATCTTGAAGAAGTGCGTGGCCTTTGTGGTCAGATTAGCAGGACTATCCCCGTTGTCTCTCTGCTGGTAGGAAGCCATACTTTTGGTTCTCCAAACCGATAATTGCTGAGCAATCGTAATTGTTTATGGCATAGGTCTGAGTACTAAAATAGAGTGTCCACAATGGTAGTTGGTCTTCCATATAACCCGATTATTTGTAAATAGAGTTATGTGTAATGTAACTGTAACCAATCCATGTTGTGTGCACTGTAACTGAAAGGAATCCATGATGAGTTGGTCGGCTCGCACGTAACTCGATGCTATAGATATCGAGTTACGCGTAAATTTACTCGATAATACATTAATCGAGTTATGTGCACTGGGCTTCAACACCCAGCCTATACAGTTGGACTGATCCAGGTGCAATCCAAGAGGAATCCAAGTGCCCAGCTTGTCTTCTACATAACCCGATCACTTCGTTATCAAGTTATGTGTAGTGTAACTACAGTCAATGTTAGAAGGGGTTGCACATAACTCGATAGTAAATATATCGGGTTATTTGCAAATTACCTCGATAATACGTTAATCGAGTTATGTGCACTGGGCTTCACCGGCTTGCCCATATAGTTGGACGAATCCATATGCAGTCCAAGAGTAATCCAAGTGGGTCTTGTACTTTGTATTCGAGTACCCTCAATGTTAGAAGGGCTTGCACGTAACTCGATACTACACATATCGGGTTATTTGCAACATAACTCGATAATATATTGATCGAGTTATGTGCACTGGGCTTCACTAGCCCGCCCTTCTTGTTGGACTGATCTAGATGTAGTCCAAGAGGAATCGAAGTGCCTAGCTTTAGTTCTACATAACCCGATAATAGAAATATCGAGTTATTAAGGGAATACCCCTCCTACATCAATTAAGAAGTCATGCAGCACTGTTCACAAGAATTTGGCATGTTTAATCATCATGAAAGTAGGCCTGTTCACAACCAATTCCATCAATCTACACATCCATATAGTGTCCAACTATATCCATAATCAAATCATCCATACAATTCCAACCACATCCATAACCAAATCAATTCATTAAACAACCATGTGAATAAGAAAATCATCCATACAATCTACGAACTAGGGGATAAGGAGCCATTATACATTTAAAACCATTGAACCAAGTTGTTCACAATGGTACAAGTCCAAAACATATATATTCTGGTTTCTCATATTTACAAGAAGATATTTGAGTTCAACTAGCGCCACACCAATTGCCTCTTTGCCATGAAGCCCATATCTACACAAATACAACGATAAATAATTAATCATAACTGCATCTTTTACTCATCTTTTAAAACCATATTTTACTATCATAGTTACAATCGACACATTACTACAAGACTTGTAAGATGTCAATTATGACTTGGGGCAATATTTTAAAAACAGTAAATAAGAATAACTTATGATATATCCCCCCTCGTTACTAGGACTTGTAATTGTTACCTGTTATGTACCACCGCAGCTTGTTGATTCCACATTTCGAGTTAGACATCTACGACGGTTATGACCCTCTTGGCGACACAACCCACACTTCGACTTTGGTCCATTCTCAATCCACAATGAGGTTGTCAACTCCCTATCGTCGTCATCCATCTCATTGCGGATTCTTGTGGACTTAGGCCAACCTTTCTCACGGATCAACCTTGGGTTTGGCATCACTATTCTCCTTTCTTGTGGCTCCGGCCATTCTAACCTATCTTTAAGTGGTTGGAATATCAGCTCATAGCTGTGATACTGTTCTTCCACTCGGTAGAAACGATCCATAAACTCCGTGGCATCGTGGTTGTACTTGGCACAAACTGCTATCAAGTGTGAACAAGGGATCTTGTTTGCTTCCCATTTCTCGCACATGCATGTCCTATCCACGAGGGAAACCCTATGGGTGTGAGCTCCCCCGCCAGTGTTCAACAATGAACACTGTGTCTCCATTGTATATAAGCGCTGTTGTGCGCTCATCCTTCTAACCATATGGAACTTCGCTTTCTCTTGATTTGCCTCAAACTTGTCATAGGCATATTTGCACCACTCTTGCCCCTCTTCCAACTGCTCTAGTGTTTTGTTTCGACGATCGTCAAAGTATGAGTTCACCTTGTAAAATGTGTACTGAACCATTGTAGTTATGGGCAAGCTACGTGCGCCTTTAAGTACCCCACTGAAGCACTCTGACAAGTTGGTTGTTATTGCCCCATATCGGTGCCCATGGTCATGTACAAGTGTTCACTTTTGGTCAGCTACCTCCTGAAGATAGTCATATGCATCCTGGTTGACATTCTTGATGCAATCCATGGTGTTTTCAAACTTCCTAACTTGATTCGCAGTTGCTGCCTTCCATACCAAGTTTTTCAACGCCACACTATTGAAGTTAGTGTTAACATTGCTTATTAAATGACGGAGGCAATACCGGTGATGGACTAAGGGCGGTTGCAAGTAGCCCCTATGTTCAGTGTCATCGAAGCATGATTGTATCCCACGATGCCTATCAGAGATTATACACAAATTGGTCTGATCCGTAACATAGGTTAGCAAGCATGCCAAGAACCATCCCCAAGACTCCGTGCTCTCACTTTCAACAACAACGGACGCAAGTGGATAAATCTCGTTGTTACCATTTGTTGCCATTGCTATCAACAACTTTCCTTTGTACTTGCCATAGAGGTGCGTTGCATCTATGCTTATCACTGGCCTGCAATGCCTGAACCCTCTAATACACAGACCGAAAGCCCAAAACGCGGAGTTGAATATACAAGTCCCCGGGACACGGGGGTCGCACTTTAACGTGGTTATAGTGTCCGGATCTGCATCGGACAATGCCGCTAGAAACCGTGGCAATTCTGCGTACAACTCATCAAAATCCCCGTAAATACGTACAACTGCCTTCTGTTTAGCTTCCCAAACCTTATACATAGTTACATCATGCCCGTGCTTTACATGCAGAATACTACGCAGGTCCTTTACAAATCGGGTTAGGTCCTCCCGTACATACTTCTTAAGTGCAATGGAGATGAACTTTGAATCCATCATCCGCCCATCGGTCGCTACCTAGAGGGATGTGCAACTATGGGGACCATTACATTTACTGATCACCCACATCCTGTGCTTCTTGCTACAAGTAGCCCGAATTGACCACGGACATGCCTCATGTATGCACCGCATTACCAGCCTCTTGGTGTCAAACTTAATGACCTTGTGTTGCTTATTATGCTCCACAGAGTAAAGGGTCAACACATAATGAATGGAGGCTTTATTCTGGAATAGCATCCCCTTCGTCGGCTGGTCATCTTTATGCCAACTTGTAAGCTATCCTATACCCAATGCAGGTGATGGGTCATTAATATTGTCCCATGTATGTGAACCATTCTGGGATAGAAATTGTAGAAGGGCAATCTTCCTTGTTTTTTTCGATCTATGTTCCATCTAAGACCTCCACTTCATCCACCGGTCCATCAGTATCAATGTACTCTTTGTACTCATCTCGGCTGGCATCAATATCAATTCCCTCGTCCATATAGGCTTGGACATGTTCATATGCGTGACTAGACCCTCCCACATCATGTGTCTGGGTGGCGCCCAACACTTCGGTGTTGTCCAAATCATCAACCGCATTGCATGGTTGAGTATTGTAGGGCAAAGGCATGGCATCGGCAAAGGAAGGCTGCGCGTCAAGTGGCAATGAGTGTGGCTCTTCCACCCCATTTCCATGCTGCAAACTTGCACTAGCATGGAACCCAACAGCCTCAACAGTTACATATAAGTCGGACGCTATGAACTGGGGGGTCCGCTTAATCACTGTCCACATCATGTCCACGTTAGCATCACAACCTAATGGATTTGAGTTGTAGACAACCTGAGTATTCACAAGTAGCTAAGGGGCATGGTACACAATGGATATCTTATGTGACTCCCTGTCCAACCCTAAAGCTTCTATTATCTTTCGGTGCATTTTTCTCAAGTGTGTTCCGGAATTCAAGTCAATGAACTTCTGCTTCATTGACTCACCTCTATAGGACAGCCCATGCAACTCATGTAAATATTGCTCCCCATCATAGTAAACATAGAAGCAATGACGACCCATGGCAGACCTAGATAAGGACAATTAATGATATGTTATCAAAAGGAATCCAAGTTTATGTTAAGCCATGGGTAATTAATTAGTGTTATACCCACAGTTATGTACAATAAAACTTGTACGGACGCACAATAAAATCATCCTAAGTATTCTTAACAAATGAACTTGTTCACCTCTCAAGCTTTCATTTTCAGAACCTACACACTGAAGCTGTTCAGAATCGAAAGAGCTAGACAAGATTGCTTTTATAAATGAATTTGTGATCGAGTTATGGATGAATGCATATATCATCATCATTGGAATTGGTATGTATGTTTGTTTATATATATATATGTGTGTGTGTGTGTGTGTGTGTTCATATGTATATATACATACACACACACACAGTTATATATGTTCATACTTCATATATATATATATATATATATATGTTCCTATGTTCATATGTTCACTATCACACACACACACACACACACACACACATTTAGGATTTTGCTAATATGCCTCCTAAGAGCATATAATAATTAATCATATATATATATAGGGGTTATATGTGTGTGAATCTACATATATGTGTGTGTGCTTGGATGAACACAACCACATACATTTGGGCCATTAAACAACCACATACATACATACATATATATATATATATATATATATAGACACACATATAGTGTCAGAATCATACCAAGAAGGTAATGTCCAACTATACTAAAGAGCCAAACTAAGTGTAATCACAGTTGAGATATACATGTCAGGAGAGATGTGCCATAACAAATAATAAGGGGACCACAACTACTGGTCAATGATGAGGATGAAATTGTCAGGAGGAAAACGCCAACTTTGCAGACGAACTTGTTCACTCTCAAGCAATGAAAGTTTTCCCTTTTCAGAACCTGGACAGTGAAGCTAAAAGAGGTAGACACGTGCATGGGCTCTTATATTTAGGTAGTCAATAATAACTCAATATTCAAGAGGTCGAGTTAAGTTAAAAACTCGATTTCTAAATGGCCGAGTTATATCTTCAGAAATCTGTTGACGTGATAGTGGTTCAGAAACTCGGCAATTTAAGAGTCGAGTTTTTCATAAACTCGATTTCTTAAAAGTTGAGTTACTCATACCAAGAAAGCATAAAAACCCAAGCCTACTCTACTAGAAAGATGCATCACCATTTTAGTGCAAGCACTTCCTAAGATAAAAACATTGTAGAGCGGGATGGGACGTACTTATGTTGTGTTTAACGGTCGTGTTCCGGGCATATACGACAGTTGGCTAGATGTGAGCAAGCAAGTTCATAAGTTCCCAAATGCCAATCATAAATCATATAAAGATCGAAGGGAAGTAGAAGCCGCATACATGGAGTATTTGCATCATAATGGTATGGACATGCAGGGTGGTGCGTCCGCATCGGAGGGAGTCAAAACATGTCCACCTCAAGTCCATCAAGCACATCTCGAAGTGAAGGAACCAACTATCCAAGTGAAGACATTAGGAACACCTTGTTGAGGTATCAGTTGGAAGTTGCCATTGAGGAGCGTAACCACGCAAGAAGGATTGCAACCTTGAGTGCGAACATGTTGAATGAGGCGGTGGCCCATGTTGTGAGGGATAATGAAGTTCACGAACCAACGAGATAGCGTACAGGTAAATAAATGTAAAAGTATGACTTTCTGTTGTGGTATTTGGCCCATGATGTGTATAAATGCCAAGTAACAATGAATAATAATTAGTGTTATTTAAGTAGAAATGTTATCGTTTTCTAGCTGTTTGACTAGCAGTGTGGCTATCTTGCAATGCTTGATAACAAACCTCCTAATTGTTTCATTTATCACATTTTCTAGTTAACCTTGTTATTTTTGTTTCCGCACTACTTCGATGTCAATTTAAGCAGTAACTGAAAGGAATTTAAATGATGGAGGTTTTCTTTTATCCTTAAAGGGAAAAAATAATTACAAAATAAATAATAAAAATAAAAAATTAAATAAAAAAAGATATAATGCATGTTTGCACAATACGAGGCCCTGGAAGCTTTGTGGTAGTGCAAATGTCATAAAAGATCAACCCATGCTCAGGTGTGAGCAACCCAATCACCCAGTAGGCCAGTACTGATGCAGTCAAACCTATGGCTTGGACTATAACATTTCTCATGATTAAGCCATCCGAAAATTATAATTTGATTATAATAATTAGATCGAGTTGTTTGATTTAATTATTATAATTATAATCATTGAACATTGAGATGCGTAAGTGGAAAAATAATCGGCCTCACTTTGTACGCAACAAATGAATTATCGTATCCTTGGAGATTTTGGGTGAGCTCATAAGTACGCAACAAATGAATGATCGTATCCTTGTACGAAACAAATCAATTAAGTGAGCTCATAAGTAATTTTCACTAGTATGGAATCACTGGCCAAATTCATAATTTGTCCAATTCTTACAATTACAATTACAATAGTGTTGGTCTAATCTATTGTATTCCTGTTTCTCTATGCGCAACAAAAACTTTTTACAAATTTACTAGCTGTGTATAGCCAAATTTTTACAAATAAAAGCATATACAAAAAGAAACCAAGAAGAGCTTTCTCAAAATTGTGTCACCACATCTTGCTCCTGCAAATTTCAAAATGATCTACCATGGTCCTGCTACAGGTGGCTACAAGGTATTTGCTACAGAAGGAACAAGAGGCAGCACAGGAGGGAAAACTAACATGAAGAAAAACTTCAAAATTAGAAAGCTGCAATTTTATATTCTACAGAAATTGTCATAACAATCAAGCCCTTATATTCTAGGCAGTGCTCTTGTGGGTTTTCAGTGTGTGTTTCAAGGCTCTTATGTTGTGCTTTTCCTAAAGATTTCAAAACATGTTCAGTAGAACAATAGACACAAACTGTTATCATTTGGCATTGGCTTTTTTCGCTGCAGATATTGAAGAACTTCTCAAGATGGCTGGAAGGGCCTATGAAACCCCTTTACTCAATTAACCTTAGCTAAAGAAGAAAAGACAAGCAATGACTCTCCACTCCAAAATCTAGGATCAAAGACTAATTGTCATATTAACAGATATGAAGAAGCAGAAGTGACATTAACACAAACTAGTCGCTAACTCGTGCGATGCACGGGAAAATTTTGAATGTATTGTTTTACTAATTTCTTCCCAATGCAATTATTGAAATAAAGTTGCAGCATTTTCACAGTGATCAAACATCTTCTTTTCTATTTTAGCACTTTTGTTGTATCCAAATAGAGAATAACACTAAAAAATAATTAAACCATCACAAAGCCTATAATTCTCAAAGTTAAAAGAGAGTCCTAAATTTTGTTTAATTCCATTAAACGAAATTTAGGAAAATTGATAGCCTTCTTCATGGACATACAAGGCCCTAGATTTTTGGGTTTTACATGTTGCCAAAAAAATAAACATTCTTAAGGTATATTACAGAGACAAATCATTATGATCTTTTACAATTTAGAATCACTTGGAAATGATTTTTTTTTTTTTTTTTTTTACGTTAAATTTAAAAATCATAAAATTATACATAGACAATTGGATATTGTACTTCCATGCAAATATGTAACAATTTCACTAATACAAATTTGCAAAAAAAAAAAAAAAAAAAAAACCAGTAGGACAAAGTGTTATCATACAACCACAATTGAATTGAAGGATAGTCAAATTAGCATGTTGTGTCTCAAGAGTCAAGATATCACATAATCATTTGGTATCTAAGAATTGTATAAATATTGGACTAATAGATGCATTCGTATCAATCTTTGTCAAAAAAATATAAAGTATCTGGAATATGCAGTAGAAAAATGTAGATATAATACATTTGAAATCACCAACAATTATCATTTGAATAATATTACTGACTTTATAGTTTTTATTTATTTATATCATGTAATATATGCATAGATGTCTAAAAATATGGTAGGAGAGTAAATCAAAAACTAAAATATGATGATGAAGCTCATTTGACAATCCCAACTCTTTTTTACAAATCAAATAGAAGCAGCAAAATAAAAGGAAGCAAATTGCGTGATGCTAATCTTGCCTTCTTTATCCATCTTTGGTTGTTTAGAACTTTTCTCTACACCTACACATCAATCATTATGATTAACCTATCACTAATTGTAATTGGTCAAAAATCTAACAGCCCAAGAGGATTTAACCATATGCCAAAAGAGTAACTTCGGTTCCACCTATGGGCAGCTTTACTTTGTTTAATCCAATTGCAGTGTTTTTTTTAATATCCTAGAACTTTTTAAGAACACTGGCTAATCCAATAAGTTTTTCATATAATTTTAACCCAGCATGAGATCAAAAATCTAACAATGCTTGCAAATCAAGAGGCACAAAACCAAAGTCTTTTGAGTTTAATTTATAGAACCAAAATCAGCAAAATTAAATCTTACTACAAACCAAAACAGAGCAAACAATAACAAAGGTAAATCTCAACACACAGTCCATTACATAACCAAAAAACTTAAATTAAACACGCATAATGACCCCTTTCAAAGTGCAAATTACATTTCACAATTACAATTTAAAAATTTTAAGAAATTCTCACCCTAAAGTTAGGTAATATGTAATTAGAGATGATCATGAAAAAATAAAGCTTCATATGTCACACAACTATAAGCTACAAAAAACGTATGTGATTGCAACTAATGAATTTTGACAATCGCCTCAAGTAGAAGTGAAATCATAAAAAGATGCTAATACTAAACGCAATAAGAGAGCAATTAACTAACAACACAACTATACATCAAAATTGGATCTCACATCAAACATTCATTTTTAAATTGCTACACTTGCCATTTACACAGTATTTATTAAAAAATGCTTAAACCTTGAATTAATACCCAGTCCAAACCGGATAGAAAATTCCTTTCAGAATAACCTCTGATTGAATCCCTTTTTAAGGCTTGCCTTCATGAATTCCCTCCCAAAGACTGGATCAACGGATACTGCTCCACCCTTAGCCATTGGACCTAATCCTATCTATTTTAGCCATTCAAATATTTTAGTTGACTAAAAACAAGGAAATTGTATTTGTAAAGAACCTGTGATTGGCTCCAAGTATATTCGGAGGGAGATTTCTATGTAGTAGAAGATGAACAGTTTACTGCGAGGCGACACCGTTTCAATCTCTTCTACCAAAAACCAATAATCCTAAACAAAATAAAATCCAACCCAAATACTGAAAACAAAATCAATTCTAACCCAAGGACCTTAGTTTAAACAAAATCTAACCCACATTCAATTTTTATTACCAAATTAAAAAAAAATATATATATATATATATATATATATATATATATTTACCAATAGAAATTTAGGCAGTCTTATGTTGGTGAGCGACTGACTTGCCAATGGATGATGGTCTAACACTCCATGATTCCTCTCTTAATCTCTTTTGTCTGTTTCTTTATAGTTACCTACACTCATTTGCCTATTTTGTGACTAACTGATTCGGTTTCTTTTTATTTCTAATAAGACATATGTGAAACAGTGTCTTTCATTAAGTCATAAAGTTTAGCGTTGGGCAAACAAAACAAAAATAGAAAATCCTTGAGCAAATATTCAAAATCCCATAATTTCACTTCATCTCTACAGAGAAATTGAATGATTTAAATCTATTAATGAAATTATTTAATAAAAATAGATCATAAGTATTTGCATTAAGTGAATAAAAATTATATTATAACATAAAATATAAAATTTACAAAATGGAAACATAAGAACAAAGTATTTTAGAAGACTACCTTTTGTGATCTACTCTCCACATCTTTGCAAAATTGAACCACCAAGTCAGAGTCCTGCAGCAGGAAAAAAATAAAATATAAACCCATCCAGATTTGAAAATATATGAACTGCTTATTCAGATATACGTAAGACATTTGGACTTTATAGATCATTAACTTTATATAAGGACATTACCTTCCTTTCATATATACAATCAAAATACATGAACACACAAAGCAATGAGTTTTAATGGGTCTAAACTTTAAACAATGAAAAACCATAAACAAACCTTTTTTTTTCCTCATTCGTCTCCTAAAGCGTCGCTGCCAAACAATGCAAACTTCCTCTTTCAAGGTTTGTAAGCCATTAAGAGCTTATCTACTGATTTAAATCCTTCTTTGCCAATTGGATAGAAGAATGCTAACTGTGGCATCTAAGAGTGTGTAGGAAATGGAATCCCTAGAGCCGAAGGATGAATTCTGTTGCATTGTGAGTGATTTCTGAGAAACCTGAAAGCACAATAACTCATCAGAGCAAAATAAATAAATAAATAACTAAATATCATAGATAAAAAAGGAAAAAAATGAATTCTGTTGTCATATGGACTTACCCCTCCATGTGCAGGAGTAATGGCCATGGAGACATATATGAGACATATAACTTTTCATTCAACAATACCTATCAAGGTTTGTAGCAAATTCAAGAAATTTCATTCAAAATGAAGCAAGAACCATCCAAAATGACAATGAAAGAAGTCCATAACTTAGAGACAAACAGCAGTACAAAAATGAGAAACCCCAATTAATGGGCGGAGATGAACAAAATAAAAATACAAATGTAGAGGAAAGTATCAAACCTTGGTGGTGGCGTTGATAAACATCAACGATTGAAGGAGTAGATGACGGCACACAACAAAGAAAAAATGAGCAGTGAGCAATCTGACAATTTGTATGAATTTCAAGTAATATAATTTATTCAGCAATCTAACAACTCTGATTAGCTAAGTTTGATTATACTTTTAGCAATATATAAAAGTATATCTTATCATTCGGCAATTTTGTAAATTATCCAATAAATTTAAATTGATTGAGAATGGTTTAGAATAATATTATACCGTGCAAATAAAAAAAAAAAAAAAAAAATATATATATATATATATATATATATTATACCATGATGTTATAGTTCATAATATAATATATTAAAATTGATAAGATGTTTATGGTTATTGTAAATAAAATAAAAGAATCCCAGGAAGAATTGAAATCAAATAGAAGAATCCCAGGAAACCAAAAATCCAATAAAAATTACATACAAAAAAAAAGGGAAAAAGAAAATCTAATAAAAAAAATTTCATGATTCTTCTTTGCCACAGATTTGACAACAAAGGAAGAAGAAGAAAATGTGGAACTCTTCAAAGAAAAAAATAACAAAAACAAAAAAACTTAAATCCAGAGCGACCCACTGCCACAAACTAACAAAATTCCATAAACAATTGAAGCGGATAAAGAGAGAGCAATTGTGGAGGCCAATTGATCCCATAGGTACTATTCGTGTGGGGAAGGGTTGAGCCTATGGCCCAATATCCAGTCTGAGGATAAGAGCGTATCCGAGGATGATTAACAAAGGAAGAAATGAAAACTATTTTATTGGAAGAGGTAAAGAATATTTATGGAGGACTTAACCATGTCCGAGGATAATGACCATCTCGGAACCTCTGTCCGAGGTAGCCAGGAACCTTCTCAATCCCTTAATGTAGCATATTAGAAGAACTTTGCGACAAGGGGATGGGAAAATACCAGATAAAGGATAAGGATGAGGGATAACAAATATCTGGAAGTACTGCTACCTCCGCATTAAATGCTGCCCAGCTAACTCTCTGGCCGCATTAATGTGGAGGTGATGCCTGAACAGTAAACAAGCAGCCTTACAGCTAAGAGTAGAAGGTTTAAGGAGGGGCGAAAGGGGACAAAGAAACTCCCAACACCTGACTCACACGTGAATGGAGAAAAGGGTGCAAAAACCATAGTATATAAGACGAAAAGGGATTCAAAGAAAAGGGGACGGAAAAAGAAAAACAAGAAAAGAGCGAGAGGTTGAAGAAATACAACAGTAAAAAGAAAGAGTTCCATATTATTGATCATACTGTGGTTTTTGTATTATTGATGCTTTTTGTATTTGTGTATGTGTAACTCTTTCCCTTGAACACTATCAACCAATATCTTTTCCCTATATTCAGACTAGCTTTTTCTCCCACTCTCTACAAATTCATTGTTCGGGCTTTTTGGGCCTAAACCCATTCCTGTTTTGGGTTCGAGTCAGAACTGGTCCTTACAATTGGCGCCGTCTATAGGAAAGGCTTGATCTGATCAGAAGGAGATTTTGGTTTAGTGCTTAAAATGGAAGAGTCAGGTTCGCATCAACCGACGATCGGGCCACATCAGGGTAATGATAATCCGCACCAAGCGGAATCAGGAGGTTCACAACATAGCCAATCGGAGGTAAACCTTCAACAAAAGGGAGATCGTGAGAGAAGTGGGCAAACCATGCACACTAATAGGAGTCAGTCGCGTGGGAAAAGTCATGTGTCCCATGCAGAGAATGAGAAAGACATGCAATGTGAAATTGACGAGTTGAAGAAGAAGTTACGCCGTGCACGGTGAAGGCGATCATCATTTGGATCCGAGTCTTCTTCTGGGGATACAGAGGATGTCACGTACAGGCAATGATCTAGAACTCCGCCCAGTGAAGCTTTCTCCGGTGACGAGGAATACAGTAGCTATAGGCGTAGGAGCAAAAGTACATCGCACAAGGGCTTTGGAAACAAGGCCATGAATGAAGCGTTGAACCAGGTCGCTAAATTGCCTTTCACACGTCGGATTGAGGGTGCAAGCCTTTCTCGGTGATTTAATCAGCCGACCTTCTCTCTTTATAATGGTCGAACAGATCCAGTGGAGCATGTTAGCCATTTTAATCAAAAAATGGCAGTTCATTCTAAGAATGAGGCCTTAATGTGTAAGATCTTTCCGTCCAGCTTAGGTCTAATGGTGATGAGATGGTTTAATGGCCTGAGGGCAAATTCCATTGACTCTTTCAAGAACTTACCCAGTCCTTTGGTGCTCGCTTCATCACATGTAGTAGGGTTCTATTACCTTTAGGATCTTTGCTATCTATGTCTATGCAAGAGGGTGAGACTTTAAAGGCTTACTCAGATAGATACTAGGAAATGTTCAATGAGATAGATGGGAGCTACAATGATGTGGCTATCAGTACATTTAAGGCTGGATTATCGGCCGATCATGATTTGAGGAAATACCTCACTGGCAAACCTGTCACCAGTGTATGTTTGTTGATGGATAGGATCAACAAGTACAGGAGGATTGAGGAGGATCAGTTATCGGGAAAGGGGAAAGCGAAGGTGATCCCTCAGGAGAGGAGGGATTCTAGGTCGGATCGGTCGTAGAACAGTCGACCTCGGAGAGACTTTTCAGGGCAACCGGCACCTACCAACTCCCAGGCAGTCAATGTTGTGTTTCGGGAGCCAGTGCAAAATTTTTTAGAGAATGTTAGGAATGAACCATTCTTTAAATGGCCAAACAAGATGGCAGGGGATCCAATGAATCGCAACCAGAACCTATACTGCCATTATCATCAAGATCACGGTCATACTACTGAAGATTGAAGGAATCTGTGGGATCATTTGGAACAATTGGTCCGAGAAGGGAGGTTAAAACATCTCTTGCACCATTCTAGTGGCCGAGGAGGCCAGATTGGTTCAGCGTTACAAGGGAATGCTGCATCAAAGCCTCCTCTCGGCACCATAAATGTCATATTTGCTGCCCTTGGGAGGACTGGATCATGCCCTTCCGAGATAATTTCAGTATCATGTTATTCCGATAATGAATCTACTTCGATGCCGAAAAGGATCAAGACGAACGTTCCTCTAGTGTTAAGCTTTTCGGATGCGGACAAACAGGGAACCATACAGCCATATGATGACGCTCTGGTGGTTACCCTTAGAATTGGTGGGTACGATGTAAAAAGAGTCATGGTTGACCAGGGAAGTGCAGCGGAGATTATGTATCCTGATCTCTTTAAGGGGTTGGGTTTAAAACCTGAGGATTTGACAACCTATAGCTCACCTTTGTTAAGTTTCGAAGGTAAAATGGTTGTACCTAAGGGACAGATTAGATTGCCTGTGCAAACTGGGTCAGATGTGGTCGAAGTAGATTTCATTGTGGTAGATGCTTTTTCCCTATATACAGCCATTATGGGCATGCCTTGGCTGCATTCCTTGGGTGTTGTTTCATCCACCCTTCATCAAAAAGTGAAGTACCCTTCTGGAGGTCAAGTGCTGGAAATAGTGGGAAGCCAATCTATAGCTAGGCAGTGTTTAATTGCGGCAATTCAACAGAGACCAGAGAGTGGCATCTCGGCCGCTAAGGAAAATGATTTATAGCAGTTAGAAACCCTGGCATCTCTGATCAATGGGCCAGCCGACGAGGTGAAATGTGAAGACCTGGACAAGTTGATCATTGGAGATGACCCGGAGAGATTCTTTCAGATAGGGGCTTAACTTCCCCTACAGGAAAGAGAACAGTTGGTTGAGCTTTTGAGAAGAAACGTAGATGTGTTCGCATGGGATGCCTATGAAGCCCCTGGTTTAGATCCAAAATTTATTTGTCATCATTTAAATGTGAACCTCTCAGTCACTCTAAAAAAGCAGCCACCTCGGCACCCTTCTAATGAACATGTAGAGGCAGTCAAGAGTGAAGTAATTAAACTTAAACAGGCAGGGGCTATTAAAGAGATATTTTATCCTCAATGGTTGGCAAATACCGTGGTAGTCAAGAAGAAGACAGGAAAATGGCGTGTGTGTGTGTGGACTTTACAGATCTTAACAAGGCTTGTCCTAAAGACTCATTCCCAATGCCTAGGATTGACCAGTTAGTAGATGCAATAGTTGGCCATCCTCGGATGAGCTTTTTGGACGCCTTTCAAGGTTATCATCAGATACCATTGGCAATAGATGATCAGGAAAAAAACAGATTTCGTCACTCCTGTGGGGAACTACCACTATAAAGTAATGCCTTTTGGCCTGAAAAATGCAGGATCAACGTATCAACAGATGATGACTAAAATGTTTGAACTGTAGTTAGGTAAAAATGTTGAGGTCTATATTGATGATATGGTTGTAAAGAGCAAGTTAGTGTCCGAACACCTAACGAATCTTGTGAACATTTTTGAAATCCTAAGGAGACACAAGCTGCATTTGAATGCGTCTAAATGCTCTTTTGGAGTGGGGTCAGGAAAATTCCTGGGGTACATGGTGACTCATAGGGGAATTGAGGTAAACCCAGACCAGATTAGAGCCATCAATAGCTTGCAACCACCTCGGAATCCAAAGAAGGTACAAAAGCTTACTAGAATGATGGCTGCATTGAATCGGTTTATATCCAGATCAGCAGAAAGATGTAGGCCTTTCTTCCTTCTGTTACATAAATGGAAAGAGTTTCAATGGTTTTAGCAATAAAGAAAGCATACTTGAAAGATTAAACTTAATTTGTGGGAGAGCACACTGATGAATTAATCCAAAAGCAATTCAATTAACATTAACAGAAACTAACAAAAAGGTACAAAACAAAAGGGTACCAAACAAAGGTGAAGTCATTGAGACATCTTATCACCAAATTGTCTTACTATTTTAAAAGAGATTTTCTCATTTGGTTCAACATTCAAATAAATGATGCAAGATTTGAGAACCAGCCTTTAACAAAAAGATAAAAAAGTATATAATTCACAGTCAACATAAAACAAATGAAAAAACAAAAAATAGATTGAAGTAACAGTCAACATATTATAAGTCACACATTCTTAGAGAGAATGAAACACAAAGATAGACTAATCCCCCTCTGATAATCATAAAACAAATGAAAAACATTGAAGATTAATATAAACAATTGAAGATTAATAATCATAAAACAAAAGTTACAAACTTTGATGTGCATTTAGACTCTATTTTCAATGTCAGTGCATAGAGATTAATATAAGAAACTTCACAAAATGGAAATCATGAAATTCATGTCATGGCTTGAACTCTAATGAAAGCAGCAATATAGTCTCTATTTTTCAATGTCAGTGCATACACTTATACTGTTTGTAGCAAATACAAATTCTACAATAAATGAAATCAGGAAACGATATCAACATGAAGTTCAATGTCCACACCTTTCACAAAAATGGAAAATATTTATATAAACTATACTTTCATATATTAATAAATAAATTTTATTAATAGAACAGGTTACATCATGTTCATTTGTCTTATGATAAATAATGATAATTTATTAATAAAACAGGTTACTTCATGTTCATGATGATAAGCACACCATAACCTAAAAGAATTATCTACAAAGCTAAGTGATTATGTGAAATCCAGAAGGGGGTTGCTATTTCTAAGCACCCCAAGCACGAGACCAATCAACCAAAGTTCTAATCAACAATGATTCCAACCGAGTCTTTAATCAGTTTGTATCTTCAAAAATACAGCTATTTATTAATTCCTTCCACAGTAGCCATTTGTTTTGGCAATATCAAACAAAACTTTTTCAACAACACATTTTCAAACAGTAAAAAATGTAACTAGCACTTATTATCATATTTTCTTCCCTACACAAAACCTGAACTTGCGTTATACCCATAAAACAAATGGAAAAAATTTGAAGATTTTGGTAATGCGAGATCCCCCTCTGATAATCATCCATTTCCCACAAAACAAATGCAGCACAAAACCGTAAAACAGCAGAGCAACGTACTTGTAATCAATAGCGGCGGGTACGGTGAGGATTCGAAAAGGGTACGGCAGAGACTAGAGTACCGACAACGGCGTTTGATCAAAAAGGGTGAGGGAGACTGATGGAAAAGGGTGGGGGAGACTGAGGAAGGGTGATCGCAGAGAGTGAGGGAGAGTGTAGCGGGAGAGTGATGGCAGAGAGCGAAGGAGAGTGAACAGGCGAAGAGTGAACAGGTGTTGTGAGACGTTGGGTTTGAAAAATGTAAAGCAAACTCGATTTTCCAATTACTGAGTTATGCGATTATTAACGACCATTTTTTAATTGGAAAAGTCCACGTCTGCTACTCCAGCGTGGCAAAAGGCTGAATATAACTCGACTATAATATAATCAAGTTTTTCATAAATCTCAACTTCCATATTATCGAGTTACAAAATATGGGCATTTCCCTAATTAGTTTGGGAAAGAGGGCAGGATGCTGGTTTTTTTGCCCAAAAAAGGCATTTGCCAATTTTTTTCTATTTTATATATATATATATATATATAGGGTTAAATCTTGTTGCACACTTGTCAATGCACACAAAATATATAAAACATGATTTCAAAGGAGTGTGCAATGATAAGTGTATAATAATCATTTATACAATTGCATGCCTTATCCCACCTATTCTTCCAATAGCATCAAAACCAAAAGTAAGATGGAAGCCACCAAATGCAAATTTAGTCAAAATAAATTTTGATGGAGCAATCTTCAAGGATGAGAATAGTAGTGGTATTGGCGTTGTTGTCCGTGACCACACAAGTGCCATCCTAGTGTCCCTATCTCAGAGTTTATCCCCAGCACTTCAACCAGCTGAGATTGAAGCTATTGCAGCAGCACGAGCTCTGGAATTTGGACAGGAATTAGACCTAACTGAAGCTGTTCTTGAAGGAGATTCAGAGTTGATTATGAATTCTTTAAAGGCAGGAGGAGAAACCATAGCTTCAGTGGAGCCCCTCATATAGGATGCCATTATTTTTTCAGGTTTATACACAAAGGGTGCGTTTGGATACTGCTTATTTTGCTGAAAATTGAAAACAATAAAAAAATAATTTCCAGTTATTGTTCACACTAAAAAACACTATTCATATGCCTTGATGCACTATTCATGTCCCATGAACAATGCACCAGGCACTAGTCCCAAAAAAAAAAAAAAAAAGGTTGAAATGCAAAACATCCAAACGTGGACGTGATCCAAACGCTCACAAAATTGCTATACGAGAATTGTAGAAGAGATGGCAATAAACTAGCACACAGTCTAGCTAGATATTCGATTCATGTTTTTGATTATGCAACATGGATAGAGAAAGTTACTCATCCTTTACTTTCAATAGCACAACATGATATAGCCAATTTGGCAATTCACGTTTAATAAAGTTTCTTCAATTCTTTCTCCAAAAAAAAAAAAATTTCATGCCTTAATTATGTGAGAATATATGATTTATGGGGCGAAGTTAAATCTTTTCTACTTTTCATTTAGAATAAATTGAATTAATGGGTATTTTATTTTCAAAATACTATATGCTTAAGATAGGTTTAAGGGTATGGTATATTTTAAAAAAAAGGGGGCTATAAAAGCGAAAATATAATACGAAAAGTCTGAGCTTAAAGTGAAAATATAATATGATATTATTAATATTATTATTATGACCTATTAGACTCATTAAACTTACTAGTAGCTTACAAAGCATTTGCTAATAATATTAAAATTATGAGTCAAAAAGTGAAGATATAATATGAATTTTTAATATATTATTATTGTTTTTGTTTCTTTTTTTTCTTTTTTTTGGTTTATGACCTATCAGGTTCACTAACCTTACACTGCATTGGTCAATGCTTTGATTTATAAGCTTAGTGAGTCTGATCCTGTCTTTTAATCTATTTTTGACTCGTATAATAATAATAATAATAATAATAATAAATTTACAAAGCATTTGCCGCTAGCCATCTTTTGTTCAAAACAGCCAGATGCATCGATCCAAGGGTTGAAGTTATGACAGCATGCTATAGAGATTACTCCCATCTTAGAGCACTAGCATCTAGGTGGTCAAAAAAGTTTTATTTTACAATCTCAAAAGTTACTTTATCTATTATACCAACTCACTTTACAATACACTTAACATCTCAGTTTCTATACTTATACCATCTCACTTAAATATTCTTTTTATACTTTCTTTATTATTTGTTTCCAACGGTCATATTTTCAAATAAGTAACGATCATATTTTTTAAAACTTGACTTGACTTTTCTTAATGGAATTTTTTTTTTTTTTTTTTTTTTTTTTTTATCGAACATTCATATTTTTGGAAATCCATATTTCTATGAGAATTATTTGTTTGGAAAAAAATGCGTTTAAATTCATTTACGCAAAATACACTATATATTGAACCTGTCAAAATCCATTTACATAAAACATACACTATATAATAAACCTGTTAAATTCCATTTACACCCTATATAATGTACCTGCCTATCAAAATTCATTTACGCAAAACACACTATATAATGAACCTGTCAAAATCCATTTACATAAAACATACACTATATAATGAACCTGTCAAATTCCATTTACACACTACATAATGTACCTATCAAAATTCATTTACACAAAACACACTATATAATGAACCTGTCAAATTCCCCATATACAAAACACAAATTATGAACCTGTCAAATTCCATTTATGCAAAACGCAAGCAAAACATAAACTATACAATGAACCTTTCAAAACTCATATCAAAAGTTGAATACATATCAATATAAAAATCAACCTGCCAAGAAGTAGTTTCAATTGAACATTACTACCAATGTAGTTTATAGAATACTCACATACATATTATATCAAATTACAATAAAAAGTCACATACATAATGCCATACATTCAAGTTCCTTCAAATCACCTTGTCTTTGCCATAAATGGTCAATGATGTCGGATTGGAGTTGAGAATGAATTTCTTGGTCTCAAAGGCGTTGATCATTTTGGATGAATGCAGTAAATTCATTTGTCTGCTCATGTGACACTTGTATTTGAGGAGTTTCATCAAGTTGTTCATAATCAAAGTCAACTACTTCATTTTCATCTCGCTCATCTTCAATGGTCATGTTATGAAGAATTATGCACGCTTTCATTATGTCTTGGAGTGTTTCAGGGAAGAAAAATCTTGCAAGTCCACGTACAATTGCGAATCTTGCTTGAAGCACTCTAAATGCATGCTCTACATCCTTCCGATACGCCTCTTGGGCTTTTGCAAATAATTTTCCTTTTTCTCCTTGTGGAGCTAAAATTGTTTTCACAAATGTTGACCACTTTGGATATATGCCCCATTGTGTAGTCATTGCCATTGATTGAGTAATTAACTACCGAAGCACGTCCTTCTGCTAGCTCAGAAAATATATTAGACATTTCTAACACATTAATGTCATTATTTGACCCAGGTAACCCAAAAAATGTAGGCCATATCCAAAGATCATATGATGCTACTGCTTCCAAAATAATGGTTGGCTCATGAATATGACCACTAAACTGACCTTTTAATGCAATTGGACAATTTTTTCATTTACAATGCATGCAATCAATGCTTCCTAGCATCCCTATAAATCCACAGCTTTCACCATGAGCCAACAATCTAGCAATGTTTTCATTGTTTGGCGACCTCAAGTATTCCTCAGAGAAAATATCAACCATTGCTGCATCAATTTTTTTCAAATTCTCCATTGCAGTGGTTTCTTCAATCCGCACATATTCATCCATAAAATCAGCCGTTACCCTATATGCAAGCATCCTAACTGCAGCGGTCATCTTTTGAAGTGAAGATAAACCAAGCCTTTAGGCATTATCTCTTTTTTGAATAAAGTAAGTTTCATGTGCTTCTACCTTAGATTGAATACAGAGAAAAAGAGAACGACTCATCCTAAATCTCCTCTGAAATAATTTAGGAGGATATACTGGAGATTCAACAAAGTAATCAAGATAAAGTCTTTCATTACCTGCCAAATGATTACGTCTAATATATCGACGACATTTACGTTGTGATGTTGAACTCTTAAGACGTCTATTCATTATCTCATCCTCATTTGGGTCATCAAAAAGCAATTTTCAAAACAAAGAGCGACCCATGGACACAACCTTCAAGACAACATTGTTAAAAAACTATCAATATAAATGAAAGGAAGATAAGCAAAACAAATTCTATAATATTCGTTTGGGATCACTAAAACTATTTAGTTTATGAAATATAATATAACAACAAAACTCCTAGAAGCATTTACTAAAACAAGGTCGAAACAAGACATAAGTATAAGATTGAACATAAACTTAAGTATAGAAGATATGACATCAATCATAGAAAATACATAAACATTTCATATAACAAAAAAATGTTGTGATTACATAAGTGGCATAACAGAAAATACCAAGGAATCACATAAGAGTCCAAATGTTTATGGTACATAACAAAATACAAAAAAAAAAAAAGCTAGTACCAAAAATTAGGTTGGAATAAAACATCATTTACATGTGCCAAAACCTAGGCCTAAAATAAGCTAATACAAAAAATTAGGTTGGAACAAAGACTTCATCAATATGTGACAAACCTAGGCCTAAATAAGCTAGTACAAAAAACAAGCACAAGACATCATCTACATGTCAAACCCAACTATTTGCCACCAGTTAGTCTTGCAATGATTTCCTCTTGGCATTTTTCAAAAAAAGTTCTTTGAATTTCGGTCATGCCACTTGTATCCATCATCATTATTTTTTGGTCCTCCTTTTCCATTTCAATACGAAGCCTTTCCTTTTCAATCCCAATTCTTTCATCCTCTTTAAGCATTTGAATCAAAAGACTTTTCAAAACTAATTCTTTCTTCATCTACTCGAACCCTTTCCTTTTCAAAACCAATTCTTTGTTTGTCTACTCAAACCTTTTCTGCTTTGATTCGAAGAGCCTCTTTTCTTGTTCATGCGCTTCTTCAATGTAGTGCAATTTCTTTACAAAATATTCCCCAAAATCTTTATCACCATCCTTTCTCTTTCGATTAGCCTTTTCGGCTTTTCTACCAATTGGTCTCTCAAACTCCGTCGTGTTATCACCCCCCTCTCCCCCAACTTCACCAATTGAACTCGAAGTTTGAGGTAAATCTTTTGATCTTTCCTTAGGCATACTCTACTATGGTTGGTGCTTCAACAAAAGCCAACAATGTTCAAATTGGAAACATGTATTGTTGGGTGATGTAGCTTTATACAAAGCCTTTGCTTGATCAAGCTAAATTACCCATAAAAAAAAAAAATTTAACATAATTAGTATGTCTATTCCTAAAAGTTAATATTTTGACATTGCAATATAATTTATACCTTGTCTTTGTCAGTCACACCACTTTGATTCTTTGCTTCAATTTTAGCCATGACCCCACAAAATTTACTTGTCTCCCTATTAATCGTAGACCATCAACTTTTTAGGGAGGAAGAAGATCGCTTTGTTCCATAGGTATTGTGTTGGCAAAAGTATTGCCAAACTTTAGTAGTAAATGTTTCTTGCTTTTGCTCATTACCACGCACAAGATCCACGATAGAGTTAAGCCATGCCGAGACAAGGAGGATGTCTTCCTCCACACGAAAGTTGCCACCCTATCTTGCTATTTTGGGGGTGACAATTTCAAGTTCTGGGGAAGAATCTTCAATAGACATTGGGGGATTTTGAGATTTTTCCAAAAATTGTGCCTCAAAGTTGGAATCGGATTGTAAAATATTAGCATATAGGGATATGTTATGTTGTGAATTCATCCCCTTTAAAATAGGTAATGTAAACAAATTAGTAGCTATTCCCAAAATTGAACCCATAAAATTGACATAAACACTGTGATTACATCTTCAATTGGACCCTATACTATATGACAAACATAAAGTTGATATTATGCAGAAACTTTTAATTTTCTTTACATATCCAATGATTTGTCCTAACTGCATGATTAGTATCCCTATAGATCATCAAGGGGATTCCAACTTACAAGGGGTGTAGAAACAAGCTTAGGAAGAAAACAAATCCATAATTATCCAAGCTAGCTAATTATAGAGCTATTGAAAAGAAAACAAGCTTGCTAATTACAGAGCTATCGAAAAGAAAACTATTGAAAAAAGAGGAAGAAGAAAATAACAAATGGAGCTACTCAAAATTCATTTGAGACGTATAACAAAAAATAAAATAAAATAACAGAGAAGGAAGAAAATAACATTCCTTCGTATCAAAAGCCCAATCAAGCTGGAGTTGAGAAACCACCCACCGATGACCCAAACGATTAGAGAAAGAACCCACCAATTCAACACCGATTCAGCATTTATTTAAACAAACAAATAGCCATCGATTCAAATAGACAAACACAGCCACTGATTCAACATCGATTCAAACAAACACCAACAGCAACCTTTACCTATCTAGCCACCGATTCAAACAAACACCAACAACAACCATCATCGATCTAGCCATCGAGAAACCACAAACCCAGAAACGACCAATTGCACGCTCCACCGAGAAACCCAAAAATTCCAAACGAAACCCAAAATTAAACCAACCAACGAACCCTTGAATCTTTAGTTTGGGGATACAGCAATACAGTGAAGAGGGAAAAAAATGACAACTTGTTCCAACACCGATCTAGCCACCGAGAAACTACAAACCTAGAAACGAGAGGAAGCACGCTCCACTGAGAAACCCAAAAATTCCAAACGAAACCCAAAATTTAACCAAAAACCTTTGAATCTTCAGTTTGGGTATAGAGCAATACAGTGAAGAGGAAAAAAAAAGGTAGAGGGAAAGAAAGTGATTGGAGTGGCATGGGCAATAGAGCTTCTACAGTTGGGAGAGAGAGGGAGACAAGTGACTGAAGAGAATGAGTGAGAAGAGGAGAGTTGTCTGTACCATGTAATGAGGAGAGAGAGTATAGATATTTTCTATTAAAATAATATTATTATTTTTACAACCAAGTGAACAGTAGGTTCTATATATACGAACCCACTGTTCACAGGTTGCAAAAATTTTTAAGAACCATACTCGGATGTTGGGCAGTTTTTGAGGTTTTGGATGCAAAATAGCAACTGGGGGATGTTTACACCCCGGATGCTAGTGCTCTTAGCATACTTCAGCATAAAATTATGCTATGCACTAATGCTATATATACACCCTAGTTATCATCTTTTCGGAAGACAAGCCAGAAAAAAACATGGGTAATACTGCTAAATATGTTTTCTTCTTTGCCTACATTACTTTCATCCTCTTCTTTATGGCAGGTACGCACTAAGCAGTTGTAGACCTTCATTATAATGACCATACTTTTGCAATCCAACTTATCTTATAAACTTTAGAGAATATATCATATAGTGTTACTTGTTAGATATAATTATTTGAGCAATGCTATGGGCATAGTATTTCACAACAAAGTTTTATTGATTTTTATCTAGGTTCACAACTGTAATCACTTTTTTATCTACTATTAACAACTTGTCATTTAAGATTTGTTCTAAAAATGTTATGCTGAGGCTTTATTCTAATTATTTTGTTTTAGGCAATACTGGATTCTTACTAAAAATTGAAGGAAATTGATGTTTCTCAATTTTCTACAATTTGATTTGATTTTGTTTATTTTCAACAATTAATTCATGTTTTCACATGTGAAATCAGCTGTAAAGAAGGAGGTGCTCGGCTATCAAATGTTTAAAAGCCACACATAGGCTGGGCCATGCTTCAATCAGTACAAATGCGACATGCAATGCAAGAACATGGAGAATGCTAGTTGGGGAGAGTGTCGTAATCGTTGGTTTTCATGCTACTGCTTCCTTCAGAATAATACCACAAACTGATGAACATACCTCATTAATATGCATCAAACCATGAAGCAATTACAAGAAGAATAACAATTTCATTTTATGATGTTTTTCAGTTTCTTTTTCCTTTTTGTGGTATCATTGCTATCAAATGTCTATGGCAATCGAACCCCATAGACTCCTCATATGTCGTTGATTGCATGTGTGAAGTTTTAATTAGAAAAATAATTATCTTTATACTTTGTGACGCTAGTTACCTCCTCGTGTGATACAAAGAACCAGCAATAAGCAATAGCTTCAAGTTACATTTTTTTTTCAAGGGTTCAAGTTACATTCTTATGCTAATCCAAAATAGTCACTTATAATTTATTTAAAAAAAAAAAAAACCAAATACTAAAATATTTTAATTGTAAGTTCATAATGTTTCTTGAAGAACATAATCATATAAATAGTAAATTACTCAATTTTTTAATTAATTGTAAATTCCAAAATCCTTTTTGAAGAAACAAAATCATTGTCTTGGCAATTAGCATTTTGTAAAAATTTTGTGGACTATGTAGTTCAGTATGTATAATCTTATTCAATTTTTTTTTTTTTTTTTGGAAGTACTTGTAAAACTTGAAAGAATCATGTAGTGATGTTTTTGTTCAAAAGTGGATAAATTAAGGCATTTTGAGTCTCGAAGTCCATATAGCAAACGGCAAACCTCATATCTATACTATAGTCAAACAATGGCCCTTGAAGAAAATCTTGTAGAATAGCATTGCCTTCAACATTCACTATAACCTCCCTAACGTAAGTAACAGCCACTATAATGAGAAATCCTAGCCTCCTAATTAATATATATTTCTATTAGATGTAAATGTGTAAAGAAAGTTCCAAATTACATAATTATGAGAAGAATGAATGATTAATATAACATAATTGAGCTTATACTCATTGGGCTTAAGCCTTTTGAATTAAAGGCTATATGTTATATATTAACTGCTCAAATCTCTCTCTAATGTGTTTATCTCTCCAACAATCTCTTAATTGTGGAGTTCATGGGGGGTATGTGGGGAAAAAAAAAAAAAGGTATTGAGGGACAAAATGGGCTTCTGCCCTTTTCGAGCAAATTAATTAGTCTTTTGCCCTTCTTCCCAAACTAAATAGGGAAATGCCCCTCTTTTGAAAATCGAGTTTCTCAAAATCGAGTTAAAAAAAAAATAAAAAATTGGAGCCCTATAGTGACGTTTTTAAGGAAATTGCCTATAACTCGATTTCATGGATATCAAGTTACAAAACACCACTATAGGTCCTTAAAAACGTCACTATAGGTCCTTGAAAACGTCACTATAGGGTTTAACTCGATTTTGAAAAACTCGTTTTTCAAAAGAGGGGAATTTCCCTATTTAGTTTGGGAAGAAGGGCAAAAGGCTAATTAATTTGCCCGAAAAGGACATAAGCCCATTTTGTCCAAGTATTGAGTATTGACTAATGCCTTTTATATTTCGAGATACCTTATTGCTTATCTACATTGGTATCTATGCTATAGGCTCATTTTCACGCTCCCATGACCATTGGAAATCATAGGAGATCAAAGCAAAGCTTTTAAAGAAGCTTTAAGTAAAACAACATTCGGATTACATTTTTTTGACAAGTTTCTAGTAACACCACTTGTCACGCCCCGAACCCAACTATAAGGATAGGCACGTGATAATCGCCGCACGCTTATAAAGTAAGCACCTTACAAGTGTGCAAGGCCTTCTTAGCAACTAAAATTTATCCTCAAAATTTCATCAATAAATTCAAAATACCTCAAACATTCTTTATGAATAAATCTCCAATAATTTAAAAGAACAATTCCAAACCTCATGTACATAATGTCAATTGACCAAAAGAAATAAGACCATTGCAAGACCATATAATCCCAAACTTACTAAGCTTCTTTCATGCTGACAACACAACAGCAAAACTCTCAAAACTTGCTATTCTTCACAATTTGAAACTGTATGGAAAAAAGGGGGTGAGTTGACAACTCAATAAGTAACCAAAATCCTAATAAGTTCTATCAAACATTAGATTTGTAAAGTAATAAGATGTAATATGAGCCTTCAAAAGTTATAATATGCTATGGGTTTTCAAAAATAACTAAAGAAGTTTCATAGTCTTAAAATAATAAGTTGCAAATAGATCACATACTTTAATCTTACAAATATATTATAGATGGTTTAAAAAGTAGTCAATTTTTCACATATCAAAAGCTATAACTTACAATAGGTTCTAAAAATACATAAGTAGTTTTAAATGACTCAAATTAGTTCAAATGTTCAAACGTAATTCATATTCTTAACAATCTTATGACTATGGTCACGCTATATCCCCGTGACTGGGCATCAGAGTACCAATGAATAACTCCCATTGGTTTGGGTATCGGAGTACCAATGAATAACTCCTATTGGTTTGGGTATTAGAATATCAATGAATAACCCCCATTGGCTGGGTATCAGAGTACCAATGAATAACCCCCATTGGTTTGGGTATCAAAATACCAATGAATAACACCCATTTGTTTAGGTATCAAAATCAATTCATAGTCAGAATGTTCATAATCATATACATGAAATCATAATTTCTAACAAAAATATATCTTATTCAAGCATGTATGTAAAAAAAATATCATATATTTAGTATTACCATATATTTGTAATGATCTTTTACTTGAAATCAGTAATACAATTGAAATAAAAATTATATGTATCAGAGTCAAAATATAGTCAGATTGACTAAAATCACATATATCAAACCATAGTTCGAACAAAAATATTTTTCATTCAAATACTTATATATAAAACTATATACTCAGTACTCAATATATTTGTGATAATTCTTTATTCTTTACTTTAAATCAACATAGCTAAAACAATTAAATAAAATGGTAACAATTATAAACAAATTTTCGTAGTTAAAATATAGTAGTATAAGCAAAATAAAATCAATTAGGATAAAGTTACTTACCTCCAAAAGCTATTCCAAAAGATATTTTTCTTAACAATTCCTTTAAAATCTTTAGATATCACCTAAAACAATTTTCAAATATTTCTACTCAATAATCAAATAATTTAAGAAGGATTATAACAGTACCCAACAAGAAGAGAGACTATTAAAAATATCTAATATCTATCCACTTATCTGGCAACAAATTCCACCTAATCATAATATTTTTTTTCTTTATACATATAAATATATATATATATATATATATATATATATATATATATATATATATATATATATATATATATATATATATTTGCCACAACTAATGTCCTAGAGATAAGACCATAACTCTTATTACTGTGTAGGCACGTGAGCCATCCTCAAGTAGTGTGTTCCTGTGTTTCCTTTCTTTTTTTTCTTTTTTTTTCTTTCATTATAATTTATGACTGGTCAACCTTCGTTGACATCCCATTCACCACTACCAAAACCAATAAACAAAATATAATAATAAAAAAAGAAGTTGAAGGCTGCATTGTTTCCTGTTTTAGCCTTCATCTATACTGACACACCCACATCATCCATACGATGTTGTTGTTGCATCAACTTTCCTATTCACCAAATGTACACCTTTTAAAGACAAAAGCTGTGCAGAACCAGACCTCCACGGCCGTGCCTAATTTTCTGCAGATCCATCTATACTTAACGCAAAAGTGGCCGTAGGAAAAGAAAATCTATTATCAAAATAGTACAGATATCAAGAATATAATTTAATCCCTTCTTCAGTTCAGATCGTAAAATTAATTAGATATTTAAATAGTTTCACTTCTTGACCAAAATACTCACAAAAAAATACTCTAATTCAAAAATAAAACTTTTTTATCAAGAAAGAAATTTTTAAGCAAGCTCTTACATCAATTGTGCAGTCAAACCTTCTCTACTGGAGTAATCTGAGTAGTCTCCTCTCTCAAAACATTTTCTTATATACGTTAACATGATAAGCTTATATATATAGCTAGGGTTTCAATTTTATTTTCTAAAAACCCCTTAGAAATATTAATTATAAAATTGACCACATAAACAAATTTACTTAAATAACCTTCCTTTTCTTTTTTTTTTTTTTTTTTTTTTTTTTTTTTTTTCTGGGTCGGGGTATTACACCACTAGCGGTCTAGCACCAATAGATTTCTTTCATCGCTAGGATTCAAAGGAGACTGACCATACGTGATTTGGTGTATGTGCAATGAGAGATCATGTCTTTACGTTTGGATTGAAGAGTTACATGATTTTCATATTCAAACTTTTTTTTTTTTTTTCTCTTGTGATTTTGATTAAAATTGTAGCATATCGTACAAGGATTTAATAATAGACACAACAATCTCACACGAATGGAGCAATGTATAGAGGGACAAAATGAGCTTCTGCCCTTTTCAGGCAAATTAATTAGTTTTATACATTCTTTCCCAAACTAAATAGAGAAATGCCCCTCTTTTAAAACTCAATTTATGATAAATCGAGTTATGCCCTATAGTGGCGTTTTAAGGAGCCTATAGTGACGTTTTTAAGACATATAGTGACGTTTTTTAATTCGACCTCAATGAAATCGAGTTATAGGTAAAAAAATTGCCTATAACTCGATTTTATTGAAGTTGAGTTAAAAAAGTCACTATAGGTCTTTAAAACGTCACTATAGGCTCATTAAAACACCACTATAGAACTTCAGAAATTTTTTTTTTTTTCTAACTCGATTTATCATAAATCGAGTTTTAAAAGAGGGACATTTCCCTATTTAGTTTGGAAAAGAGGGTATAAAGCTAATTAATTTGCCCGAAAAGGGCAGAAGCCCATTTTGTCCATGTAAAGAGATAATGAGTCTTGAAAATTGAGGTGATGACTAGGCCTAGGGCTTCATCATTGGAGGTTGAAGATGAACCAAGGTTCAACAACCTTCATGTGCACCTGGTGGTGCATGTGGCTGATTGACCAGCACCATGGTGAACCAATTGCACTCTATTTCCTCTCTTGATCCAGAGTTAATTGGTTAATATTTTGGAGTTGATAAGTAATTAACTAATTGCTATAAAATTTTTTTTTTTTTTAAAGAAAAGACAAAATGGAGGCACACGAGTCCATGGGGGCCTTTGAGCTCGGCTTTTGGCCACCATTCTATGGTAGTTAAAGGCAGCCTAATGGTACCCTTTGTTTGGTGTACTTATGTGCCATAAAATGATTTCTATTAATTTTTTAGGGTAAACCATGTCTTTGCTCCATTAAATTTATTTATAATTTCGTTTTTTGTCTCTTAAATTTAAAATGTCTGAGTTTAGTTCCTCAAGTTTTTAAAAGATAATAATTTAATTGTCATTTAAATTTTACTGATGTGGCTAGCGACATATTGACATGACTTTTTTTTTTTTTTTTTTATATCTTGCGTATTACTAGTTAACATAATTTTTTCCCCCTTCTATCATCTATTTCTTCTCTTTCTTCTATTGTTTTTCACTTTTTCTTTCTTTTCTTCCCGGTTAACTCACCAAATTTCTCATCTCTCACTCTCTCATTGTGCAACGGTTAGAAATGTCGGCAATAAGCGACATCCATGGGTATGAGTATGACAAATGGCATTGGGGAGCTTTATTTTCCTCAGTTTTGGATTTGTACAACACTTTTGTCTCCAAAATTTTTAGAACCCAGGTCAAAAACTGAATCCACTCTCTCGTAATCAATACAAATCCCGTAGTAAAAATCTGACAAACTAATCCTTCAGATGTATCCCGCTCCTAAAGCGAAAATCTCACTTCCAATTATACAAACATAATTACTCAAAATCAAAATCTCACTTCAATAGAACCACCAAGATCCTAATTTGTCAATTGGATAGCTTCGTGATGAAACAAACATCATTCTCTTTAGCCATTAGTGAAACTTTCAATTGTGCATCCCAAGATGAAGATTCTACCAGAATAATTCTCATGATTTAGGGATTTACATTATTGAATCACCATTAAATTAATATATATATATATATATATACTAGCCTCATCACACGCGCGTAGCGCATGTGGTGAGGCTTTTTTTTTTTTTACAAAAAAAAAAAAGTGTTTTTTATTTTGAGAATCTAATTTATAAGTGTTTTTTTTTTAAAATGAATTTAATTTATAAGTGGATAAAGTAATTTGAAAAATTATAGGAGAGTAGTCTTATTTTTTAGGCAATGTTTTAGTGGGAGTTACAGTTGCATTTTTACCGGAATGTCCTTTAATTTTGTGTCTACTTAGACATAGAAGTGTAGGGGCATTTTTGAACTAAAAAATGAGGAATCCAAACAGGGGAAGCGCCTTAAATAGTAGTATAGATATATATATAACTGAATCCTCTGAAACTTCCACAATTTTCCACGTCATTATTTTAATTTATAAAAAAAATTAATTTTTTAAACTAAATAGTAAATACTACATGAAACCTTTGACAAACCCAACTATAGCCTATAAGTTTTTTGTCAAACACGAAAACAAATCTCTTCCGGAAAAATATTGAAAACCCCAAATACCTTCCCCAATTTTCTTCTTTTTTTCCCACCCATGACATAGCCACCGTTGTCTGTTGCCGTCACTGTCAGCCACCATAGTCATCAACTTTGTATCTTTTCCACTCTCTCTGTTTAACTTCAACCTGATAGTTTGAGAAAAACCCCAATATATTTGGTAAATCCTTCAATCCGTGGCCCTCTAAATACTAATACAAAATAAACCCCAAATAATACATTCTAAATCATCCTAAATCATTATTTAAAAAATAAATAAAAAAACAGACAAACAAATTAAACTACATTACTATGTCTGTGCTATGCACTCGCACTGCCAGTTGTTCACCGCATGTCTATGGCCATCCTCTCAACTCCAGCTCCAATCCAAGCCAACACCATTGGTATATATCTCTCTTGCGCTTTGTTTAGTTACTGTTAAGTGGTTTACTGCTTTTGTTGTCTTTCTTTTGACTTTTGAGAAACCGTGTGCTGTATAGACTTTACTGCTCTACTTCAACAATTTAAGTTCCTTGACTTCTAAACATGTGGCTGTCTATTGATTTCATTAAAAAAAAAACTTGTGGCTGTCAAGTTTAAAGTTTTACCATGTTTTTTTTTTTTTTTTGGGAAAAGTTTTACCATGTTGTTGAGAGAAAGAATGTTATATATAATCTAATATAGTATATAATAAGCTATAATATATATGTACATATAAAATAGTTAATGTATTTATAGAAGGGTATGACTTTTGAGATAAATACAAACAATTACTTAATAATAATTTGATTGTTCACACAAAATTTTTTTTCCTCTTTTTAAATTAGTTGTATACATGAAAACCATTCACAATTTGTGCATATTCTTTATAAAAAAAAAATGTTCAAGTTTCAAAAGCTATTGCTGAATCATCTTTCCAAAATGCTAAAAATGTATTTGTTAAACCACTAGAAAGCCTAATGTCTGGCTTTACATCAAGCTTTACATCAAGTTTGTTTCAGTTAACAGCAGATTTAACAATAGTGTTTATTGAAATTATTGATAGTTTATGATTTGCAAAATAAATTAGAGCAAAAAGTGGATTTGTGTAGTGAGGCTGTTGTATTTTTTTTTTTTTTTTTTTTTTTGATTGCAAAATTGAATTTGAGTTTTGCCCTGAGCCAAGTAAACATACAAAGGTTGTAATCCTCTTTGCAAATAGTTTCTCCATTGTTTTTAATGTTGCTTTAGTTTCCAACATTACACTTTTAACGTAACATTACACTTTTAGCGACTAGTTTAAAGTAAAATTAAGAAAACCTTACAAAAATAAACTTTATTGATAAATCATAAAAATTATATGAGATGTTAAAACAAAATAAATTACAATGCTTTGTTGCGAAATACAAGCTAAGAAATTAAAATCACGCAGCTTCATTTCCTAGTAACATTTTAAATAAATAAATTTACATGAAAAGAATTAATCTATATCTCTTATTTACAATATTTTATGTACAATACTCTCTATTTTTGGCTATTAATGGGTTTACATGAAAAGACTGGATGTGATTCATATGAATGCTCTTTCCTTTCGTCTTTTACTACAGGTGCGGGTAAGCCTCTTTCCTTTCCTTTTTCTTTTTCTTTTTCTTTTTTTTTTTAATTTATAACAAATATAATTTGATGCTTATATAATTATATGATCGTCAAGAGAAAGAAGATGAAAAGCGGGAAAAAGTAATGGAATTTTTTTTTTTTTTTTTTTTTTTTGAGAAATCCATGTTTTAACTTTTAACTTTTAAGTACTCAATATGCTGTCTTTGAAATGACAATGGCTATCGATTTTAAAGCAAGGAATTATGATCCTGAAGAGTTCAAGCTACCAACTATGGCTACCAATCTACTTTCAGAAAGAAACTAGTAAAAATGACATAAATATTTATAGATAAATTAACATAAAAGATGAAAACAAGAAATTTAATTGATTAAGACTCTCAAAACCTAAATATAACTATACAAATAGTGAGATATGAAGAAAATTACTATTTTTCACCCTAAACTATCACCTCCATTATACTTAACCGCCTAAATTATCATAACGCTTGATCGACCCCTTGTGTTCAAATATACGTTACACTCAACATCTTATTGTCTATTTTGTTGTTAACTATAATAGAATTTAGTATTGAAAGAACAATTTACTTTTTAGTTATCTATTTTGGAAAGAAGGGTAAATTGATCTTTTAATACTAAACTAGTAAGTTACCCGTGCGATGCACGGATAATGTTATAATGTTTTATGTAAGATGATTTTGGAGAATGTTGTGTATATATTATAGCATAACTGTTATAAAAAATTATTAGTAATGAGTTCATCATAAAAAGCAACAATTATAAATTGTACACACTTATCCATTATAAGTATTCAATTGAACTAATGAGAAAAAAAAAAAAAAAAAAAACACTTAGGAGGAATATTATAGAGTAAAAGTTTATATAGAATGTGTCTTTCTTTTTCTCCTTAATTCTAAAACAAAATATACATTCCAAACACTCACTGTTAATCACATCATTTACAAAACCCACAAATCCACAACGTCTGACTTTAACATCAAAATTGTAATTGCCATTGTCACTCAATATAAAATGCAAGCCCTTCTTCCTTGGTTGTAACTAACTTATACGGGTTAGGATTAGATGAGACAATAATGTTAAAGCTAGGTAGGTGTCGCCGAAAGATTGAAGATAAATTAAATCATTTTTGGTCTATGTGTATTTGAAATGGGATGGCATGAAGGACTATGAGTAGGTATATATAAATGGGTAAAAGTGCAAGAGGTGAAAATGATAAATTAAAATGCAAAAACGTTTTGTGTGTGTCTGTGAGTGATGAAAAGTCTTGAAATATTAAACTAAAAGATATAAAAGATATTTATTTTTTAATTAGAAAAGTCTTGAAATATTGAACAAAATGAAACAAAAAGTCAATATTTAATTTGTTCTCATCTCCGATGTGGTTAGGGTTGTCCAAAGGTTGGGTCGGGCCGATTTTGTGCCCAACCCGGACTCGACCCTCCAGCGTCAGGTGAAGGGTGGAAGAACCCGAAACCGACCGCCGAAAAAATCGGTCGAGTCGGTTTCGAATGAGGGTGAGCGTCGGTCGGTTCGGTTAATTGCCGAAGTAAAAAAATCATCGAAAAAAAAAAAAAACACACTTCATCGGAATCTGGAAAATCATGCCGGAATTTGGAATATCTTGCCGGGATTTGGAAAATCATGCTGGAATCTAGAAAATCTCACTGGTATCTACATTTTTTTTTGCAAGGTCTGAAATTTTTCACTAAAAATTGTTGGAATTGGTCGGATCTGGCTAAATCCCACTAGATCTAGCCGAATCTGGTCAAGATCTCGCCAGATCTGGTCGAGATCTCGCCGAATCTGGCTTGATTTTGCAAGATTTGGCTGGATTTTTTATACAACTCTGGTCGGGTTCGGGTTGCTCGGGTTTTGGAGAAGCAAACCCGCCACTCGACCCACCAGTGTCGGTTCTTGAGAACGAAAACCCGCTACCGAACAACTAGACCTTCAGTTCAGATAGAAATCGAGTCGACATCGGGCGGTTT
>JALGQJ010000003.1:26728772-26783772 GCA_023055345.1 Quercus wislizeni
ATGCTGACATAGAAACATTTTATGTATCTACAAATTGCCCAAAAATGCTACCACCCACCACCAAAGAGCCCAAATATCATGTCCAAAGTATTAATGGTTCACATAATAGTCCACATACTATTTTATAAATGCTAGGGAACAAGTGTCCCAATATAAATAAGTGTATTATCTTATAACTTGTGTGTTTGATTATCGCACAATCTAAAAACTAAGTCATTATAGAATAAGCTAACATGAAGAAGCTCTTCAACTAACCTTAATTATAGACATTGTGTGAGATAAGAAAAATTTATTGCAATTTAGAAATTCATGGAAATGTGACATAGAACACAGGTAAGAAAATAGAGATAAAAGGGATAAAAACGATAAACTGAACAAAATCTAAACTTAACCACTTAGAATTTTCCTGGAAACTTGAGGTATCATTACCTAAAGGTGTTTGGCATTACCACCAAATAAAGAAGAAAGCACGTTCTCAAATAATAATTTTTTAGGGTAAATTACAAAGTTGGTTCTATCATATCTGTCATATCTCAATTGGTCCCTAACTTTTTAATTGTGTAAATTTAGTCCCTAACATTTTCAATGTTGTGTCAATTTAGTCTTTGTTATTATCTCTTGGATGGAAAAAACTAATGTGTCAAATAAAATAATAAAAAAATTATTTTTCATACCACATCAACTATGTCCTGCCACGTCATATTAGATTTCTAAAATTAAAAACAAACATAATCTTCATAACATCTATTTCTCAAGTGAGTCTCTGGGGAAAAATTCCCAAACCTTTAGATAAGCACTCATCACTCCAAACCATCCAAGCCATTCATTTACTTTCATCAAGCAGTTTGGTGTTGGGTTCTACTCGGCTTACCTTGTTGCTAACAAGGTTATTGTGACTAGTAAGCAAATTGATGACAAATAGTACATCTCGGAGTCTCATGTTGGTGGCTCTTTCAGTATCACTAGGGATGTCAATGGCAATCCCTTAGGTAGAGAAACAAAGGTCACTCTTTTCCTCAAGGAAGACCAGGTAAGAATAAACATGCCCTATTTTAAGAAGACTATCTTATTTTTTTTTTTTTTTTTTTGTCCTTTCAAAATTATGCTATGGGGGACTTGATGCTAGTAGTAGACTATCAATGTAGGCTTTGGTGGTTTTAATCTAACAACGCTAACTATACTTTGGTCGTATAGGTTCAATTTTGTACTTATCCCTTACCTCGACTATTAATTTTGTTAATTTCATTCCTCAATGCTTAAACCATTTTCATCAAGCCTTAACTTCCTGCAAATCTATTTTCACAACCTCCACTCTGCAATATGAAACCACGGCCACAGTAATCCTAAATCCCCAAAATCCCAAATCAAAAATATACAAACATAGCACACATTACACTCATTCACATCTACGTACATGACCACATACCCACAAGAATAGCAATGCCCAAACAACCATAAACATACACACACATCCATATTAAACATGACCCTCATTTTTCAAACCCAACCAAAACCATGAAATTTGTAAAGCTTGAAACAAACCCAAAACTAAATTAAAATCCCATTTCAAACCCCCCCCCCCCCCCCCCCCAAAAAAAAAAAAAAAAAAAAAAAAAAAACAACCCAAATCACCAGATCCCTAAATGTAAAACCCATTTCAACCGAGAGAGAAATCACAAGAGGAAGAGCATGCGTGTGCGCACGAGAGAGAGAGAGAGGAGTGTGTGTGTGTGAATACTAACTGGAATTGTCAGACCTTGTCGCTGTCATCATTGTCTACAACATTAGATTCTTTGATGAGTGAAGAGGTTGTGCCTGTGGCTTGTGGTTTGGAGCTTGGAGTATTGTGTGATTATCTAAAGAATTAGCACTCACATTCAAATAGACGCGATTAAATCATAGTTATTTAGCAAAAAAGGATTAAATTCATAAGTTGCTTTTGTCGTTGTTGTTGTTTTTTCTTTTTAAATATAATACGACATGCCTGTAAAGGTGTCCATTGATTTGCCAAAAAAATAATTTTTATTTGGACCATTTGCATGTTAGTAATTTTTGTTAATGTTATGGACTATATTAACACAACACTAAAAAGATTAGGAACCAAATTGAGATATGATGTAATGGATAGAGATCAATTTTGTAATTTACTCTAATTCTTATTTCAAATCTTATTGTCTTTCACAATTACAAGAGCACTAGTTTAATAAGGTTCAATCATTACACCAATATTAAAAAATACATAATTAAATCCCTTAGAACCCTTAACATTAATAAATGGTTCTAAACATTAATAACAAAATTCAAATTGAAAAAAAAAAAATCATAGATGATTTTGGTGCTCCTTTCATCAAAATGCAATTTTTATATAAATTGTAAGTGAAGATCTAAATGTCAAGTGTGAAAAATAGGTGCACAACAACTTTCCAGCTAACATTCTTGTGCTAACCTTAGCCAAAAGTATAAAACTATAAGTATTATATGTGTCAAGCAACTATACTAGTATCAATTTGAAAGTGCTTACTCATAACCTAAATATAGGATGTGTTCATGGTGCGGTTTTGATCCATTTTTATCACCGCACTACATGGTGCGGTTTGGACAAAAAAATCACCACACTGCACCTCAATTTTGTGGTCATATGTGTAGTGTGATGTGATTCGATGTGGTACATCACAGTGTAGTTTGGTCGATTTTGAACTGGGACATTTTTCAAAATTTTGGGTTGGATTGACCTAGCCCAAAGCTAGTTTTTCCTTTGTTTTGGGCCAATTTTAAAATGTTGGGTTTTTTTTTCTTCTTTATTTTGGGCTGATTAAAAGTAGTCCAACAAGTTTTTAGGTATGAAAGTATTAATCTTTTATAATATATATATATATATATGCAATGTGGTGTGGTTTTCTAACATAAAACCACACACTACACAATGTGGTGTGGTTTTGTCATTGCCACTTGCGGTGTGGTTACTCTATTTTACGGTTGGTTTAATCGGTTTAGGTGCAATTATGTGGTTTGAAGCAGTATGATAAACACCCCTACATAAATATATACCAACTTTGTTAAGTTTGACATTTTTTATCGATACCAAGCCTATTATACTAATAAGTCTAGTAACTTCATTTACAGTATCCATAAACTATTTAAACTAGAAATAGAACATACCCTAATGAAGAACACTCCCTTCATCTTCAAATTATTCTCCGTTTCCAAGTCTTCTTTGTTACTAATTACGGACTTGAGTTAAACGTCCATTCTTAAGCTCTTTATTATTTACAATCTCATGCCGATCTTTGTTTTGGACTGTCATTATTACTTGGAAGTCCCTTCGTTTCTATAGGCATCCAATTAGTTCATTCACTGTTATTGGGAAATTCTGCCCTTGCAAATTCATTTAGACCTTGTGGGTATTCAAAAGGCGATGACCAATCCAACTACAATCCTACTAAGAGGACAATCATCAGAAGTGTGTAGACAAATGCTGACCAATCAAGATGTCAGGGTAGATTTTCTAAATGAAGAAGAAGCTTGGAAGTTGGAACTCGTTTGTGCTGAACGCAAGACATGATTGACTCAAAAGATATTCATCTGCTAATCAATGACATTAATAAGATCTAAATAAAGCTTTTTATGTTCTCTCTTCCAAGCATTCCACTTCATGCTATAATGATCTCTCATTCTTCTTCTATTTTTTATCTAATTTTCTATCTTAAACCTTTTCATTAAAGACAAACTCATCTTCTTGTAAGTGCCAACATCCATAGCCGGATTAATGGATAGTGTATGACCCATCATTTTAGTCCATAAGCATCCGATTTGAAAGCCAGAGTTGTTGACTAAAGCACTCTCTAATTTCTGCCTCGATTGTTGTCGATGAAACACGGTTATAAAATGAATCCATGAGTTGCACTACTATCTCAATTTTAATAAGCTTTGGCACCTTGGGAGCTCACTACTTAGATATAATGTGGAAAACAAAAAAATCATAGAAACATATGCAATCATCATTTGGAACGATAAAAGAAATTTTGGGTTACATATGCAATAGACCATTAAAGGTAGTATAGAAATTTGACCATTATATAATTTGCACAAAGTACACGAACTTCACAAATTCCACTATTGTCAGATGTATAAATCATATTAAGGAAGTGGCTATAACTTATGAGCTCCTAGAAGATGAAATCCAGAAACAGAATATAATCATAATCTGAATATAGTTGTTTAAAGAAAATATAGGCCAAAATGGCAAAATACCCCTTTCAGCTAAACTTTCCAACATTTTACCCCTATTCTGAAACTATTTAGGGATATGCCCTTATTTTGAAACTCGATTTTTAAAATATTGAGTTTCAATGAAAAACTCGATTTAACGAAAATCGAGTTACTTGCAAAAACTTACATGAAACTCGAGTTGTTGATGAAGAATGGTTCCAAGGAAGAGATTGATGAGACTAGACATCCCTAACACTTTTTTCTTTTTTTTATTAAAAAAAAAAAAAAAGGTCCATACCTTTGACCTCACCATTTTCACCAATTTCTTCCTACCAAAACCTCCAACCATTAGTCATGACACATCCTGATCAACACACTAAAAGACTTTTTCACGATCATCCATAATGAATTTCTTGGCTCGATGACCCATTATACGGAAGTAATATCTCGAAATGCCTTGATTTTAAGGCCATTTTCATTAAAACTCGATTTAATCGAGTTTAAAACAGGAGCATATCCCTAATTAGTTTTAGAACATGGGCAAAATGTTGGAAAGCTTGGCTAAAAGGGGTAAAACCCCATTTTGGCCAGAAAATATAAGATTGAAACTTTTACAATATTACTCAGTTAAATCGGTAGATGAAGGTGAAAGCTCGAAAATGTGTTAAAACACAAGAGCTATTTAGAACCCCCCCCCCCCCCCCCCCCCAAATTAAAGATTACAACTCAATTGATTTTACTCTAATTTATACTAAGTGCGGACTAGAGTAAATGTGAGTGGATAAACAAACAGACTACTCTAACCCATAATCATTATAACACAGCAGTAAAATGAAAGGTAAAAGAGTAGGGAAGAAGAATGCAAACACAAGATAACACGCTGATGTGTTATTGAAGAGGAAACCGAAGTACTCGATGTAAAACCTCTCCGCTGCTCTCCAAGCGGTAATCGATCCACTAGACAATCAGTTGGGATATATGGGTTAGCAAGAGACCCTCAAAGTCTAATCTACCCGATGTACCTAAGCCCTCCAAGCTCCTACTCCAACAAGGCTTCTCGGAACCGTGTCTTGTCTAGCTCTTTGGATCCCGCAATACTTCCGATTGCATCCGCCAAAGCCTAGCTTCTTCCAATGTGTCCCAGTAACACCAAAACCTCACTGGACACTTTGAAAAGGTGTGGTAAGTATTTGGGCTATCAACCTCTCAATGGTATGGAAATGGAGAGGTAAGAGTTAAGGAAAATCCACAAGTATTTATGTAGAGAATTGTGGGTATAACAATCTCTAACTCTCAAGGTTCGTGGCTAAGGTTTTCTCTTAGAAGCACTCCTCAACATCTATGGGTAATGTGGGTATATATAGTGTAGGCACAGAAAATGTGTATCAAAAATGACAGTCTAGCAAAACAGAATGTTTCACGGGTATCTCGCAAAAAGGCCTTACCCACAAGACACTCGTGAAATACAGCTGTCTCCATTCTGTCCTGACTCTTCACATTCCAGTCATGTGCAAGGCACATGCATCACTTCGCGGGATGCTTACTCGCGAACTACCCACGAAAACACTTCAGCCTTCAATTTGCCTTGAGTCTTCACTCTCTCTCTCTCTCTCTCTCAACCCTTACAAATAAATCCCACATGAAATACAAGGTATATAAGATTGAACATAATTACAATAAAATTTGACACAGAATTAAAGCCAACAAAATGCATAGTTGTAAATTACAACTTTACAATCTCCCCTTTTTGGCTATTTTGTGGCAAAATCCCTAAAATAGACTCTAGACTTAAACATGAGTTTGAGAACAGTGGCAAAACTCACTCACACTTAATCTAGAAGCTATGAAGCACTTGCACGTATATACCTATAACCAGAAACACTCACACACAAACAAAACTTTCATTAAGCTTATGACAAGTTGAATACATGGTACGTACATGAGTAAGTAAAGTGCGATCAAGTTTGTAAACACTATAAAACATGTAAGCATATCTTGATCAAACAAGGTCAGTCATTAAAGAATAACTACAATGAATATTTAGAAAGTAAATGCTCATTTGGACATGCAAAGCAATAAAGACCAATCATAATGATCAATTGCATGTCCAACACACAACCAATGCAAAAAACACGAAGTATATGCATCTAGGATACAAAATCCTACAAGGGTACTAGTATGAGGTACTTAAGATATATAATCAACATCTAAAAGTACTAAAAAATGCTACAAAGCAGTAAGAGAAACACAAGTACTGAATATTAAACTGAAATTAAAAATAGAGTACTTAAGCATTAAAGAAAAGCAACAAAAATTGTAAACAAACAGCAGCTTGTAGCTTCTCCTCCCCCTATCACTACACTCCCCCTATCAATGACACCATCTCCCCCTTTTTGTCATGGAATAGCTAGTCTCCATATTCTTCTAACTTCCTTTGAATTTGGTCCAACTGAGTTTGGAGAGATGTGAACTTTGTGTCGAAGTGAATGTGTTGGGAGTGCATGATGGTAGCTAGTCCGGATATTTTGGTATTAATCTCTTGAAGTGCAGCCATGATGTTGTCTATATGTTCATCATAGGCATGGAAGGTTGAGCTTGAACTTCCCGGAGCAGCATGATTTTCTTGCTTAGTACTTTTCTTGGTGTGACTTATACTAGCATAGAGAGTGCGGATGTTAATTGGACTTGGCTTTGGTTATGGGTGCTCATCTTCCGAGGGATGCACGCCTTTGAGCTTCAAAATCCTTGAGATAAGGCTATAGAAAGGAAGATTGTTCCTTGAAGCAGTTTGTTCAACCGTTTTTGCCAAGATGTGGAAAATATGGGAACACACATCAATCTCCTCGTCAGTGATCAAATCATGCAAGAATAATGCTCAACCGAGATTCATGTACCCGGTGCTTGACAAAGGATAGAGGTTGCTGAACATAATCATTGTGAGAAGCCTAAATTCGGGAGATAAAGATGCCACACTTATGGACTTCCCATTGGAAGAGAACTTCAGATTATTTCCTAAAGCTTCTTGAAGAACCTCCTCATCCGAATTCAATTCATCATATATTGGTGGGTTAGTGAACATCGACCGGTTGATGTGAAGGATTTTTGCCAGATAGACGAGAGTCACTAAGAAAATTTTTCCTCTAACCCAGCATTTGAGCTCCTCTCCTTCTGAAATCGCATTAGCATAAACTCTTTCACCATGTTCTCATAAGCATCATCAAGATTGGAGGGAAGGGAGTTCCAATCCTTGGTGGAAAACCATTCAGGGATTTTGGTTTCAAGTAGAGATGGCTGGTCTACAGCCCTTTTAACCAACAACGAAGTGTCTTCAAAGTATTTCTTATAGTTCTGAAATGCAGCATAAGATCTGAATTTGTTAGGGTCATAAACTCCCGTCGGTGATCGAGCTCTCTTTGGCCTTGGGAAAGGTTATCAACATCAATTACAAGCTCTTTTCCTTTGCTGCTGCCGCCTTTCACAACTGATGTTTTGAAAGGAGACATCTGCACAAGTAAACAGAAAACAAAGAAATGAAACAGGTGCACAGACACGAAAACTGAGCACAAACATGATTAGTTTCATGTTAGTCCAAACATAAGTAAAAATGCTTAAAATAGAACATAACAAAGTTAAAACAACATGCTTAAAGTGCTAAAGCATGTAAACATGAGCAAACTGCAAGGAAAATAGCAACTGTGCATGTGTGTGTAGGAGGTGATGCATAGTGTGCGCCTAGTGAGTGCCTAATGTGTGCCTAGGTGGTGCATGGCATGGCATTGAGGCACAAAATGGGCAAAGTGTGTAAAACACACACCCATTGACCAAAACATGTCAAGTATTTTCAATTAAGAGTAAACCCAAGCAATGGAACTCATTTGAGTCCAATTCAACACAAAAATGCCACTTGAGCATTTTGTCAAACACAAAGCATGCAACACTACAAAACACCAAGGGACAATGTGAACACATGTAAAAATGCCTTAATACATGATTAAAATGCCACAAGGGGCCAACACAGATACATACAGACCAAATAGGACTCAACCTAATCAAAATTTTGAAAATTTTTTGGTTAAAATCAAGAATCCCAACCCTTTTTCGAAAATCCCCAATTTTAAAACCTAAGTTAATTTCTACGAAATCTAAGACATAAATGAAAATAATGTTTAAGAAAACATACCTTGAAGTGATTTTGCAGAGATTTGTGCTTGAAAAATGATGGGGTTTAAGTAAAAATTAGTTTTGGGTTGAGAAGGGTTTGAGAGAGCCAAGGCAAGGGAAATAGAGAGTGTTTAAAAACTGTCACATCAGCCTTATAAAACTGAAAACACATGTTTTTCGTACGTTAGGCAGTCGCAAAATTAGTTGCGAAAAACACCACTAAAGCATAGAAGCTTTCGCAAGAAGCTTTTAGTCGCAATAGCCTCTGTATGAAACTTGTGTTTTTCCAGTTTTTGCCTAAAAATCATTTCGCAAGAAGGGTTTAGTCATGAAATAGTCGCGAGGCAGTCGCGATAATCTCTATATGAAAATGAAATTTTTTTTAGAATTCCTTTAAAAACTTTTCGCAGGAAGCTCTAAGTCATGAGCTTCTCGCAAAACTGCCTCTAAACCAATTTTTGAAGAACAACACAAAAAGGCATTTTAAACAAAAACTTAAAAACACGAAAGTATAAAATCACTTTAAAAAACATATAAAATACTCAAAAATCTTTTTGGGTTTGATCGGCAAGAAATAGAGCACACATATCACATTTGAACATGTACAATCACGCAAATGAGATAAGCAATATTTGAACAAAGTCTTGTGTGTTGTGGGTGAGTATCAAATGTGGAATAGTCCTTAGACCAAAGTGAAGCTTCAATGATCAATTCAATCAAGTCATACACAATTGGTACTAAATCAAGTGGACTAGCTCAATTATAGAAGTGAGCATATATGACCTCCCACAAGAAAATGATTACAAATCTCAGAAGCTTTTCATTTGGATTCAACACAAATCATAACATTTGATCAATTTTTGAACAAAAACATATTTTTTTGAGATCGGTGCTTGAAATTTTTGATATTTCAACATTGAGAGTTAGCCTTTGGCTTTTTGAGTGCCATGCATTTCAATTTAAATGTCGCTTTCCCTTTTTCCTAGTCAAATACTAGTATATGCGACGGCTTTTGCAACTCAGAATCTCTTTTCATTTTGAGATTTACATTTATTGAGCTCTATTGCAAAAACATAAAAATAAAGGTGAGAAGATATATAGGCACAAGTCTATGCAAGTATCAAGACCATCAAGACCATTGACTAATCATTCATGACAAGCTTGAAGATCTATGTACAACAATCACACATAGTTTTCAAGATTTCTCCCACAAAGATATATGTACATACATAACAAGCTAAGTTCGTAAATGCATTACGCCATTAGTACGAAGGTACTAGGCCAAACTCACATGTGATATACACAACACAAGCGATCAAACTTTTTGAAGATTTTTCAATTTTTATGAGTTTTTGAATTTTTGAACACACTCAAAAACAGAACAAGTAAAGTAAGATCAACAAAAAAACAAGTACAAAACAAAACTTGTAAAAGAAACATGCTATAAAGTAGAAGCAATGCATGACATGATGCATGAACCTATGACCCTAAACATTGGAAGTATTAATGCATGGACATAGGAAGTGATTATGCATAAGTACCCTTCTTCACCCACTCTTTATGAGTATTTTAGGTGAGAGCCTTAGATGGTGGGGTACGATCAACATAACTTTCAAACCTCGGAGTGAAGCTTGCAAGGCACAGTGATATGTTCTTTAGCATTTCCATAACATCTCCAATGAGATGTCCTTCACTATCTCCCTTAGCTTGTGCCCCTTTTGGTCTTCTCCTTGAACTTTCTTGACCACGCATAGAATCGGCCTTCTTGAGTGCATGAAGCTTGAAACAATTCGGCCTTGTGTGTCCTTGTGCGCCACAATGATGACACAAGTGCTTTACTCGGGGCCCACTTTGATTTTTATGTGATGACTTCCCTTTTTCCTTTGGCTTTGCACCGATGGTTCTCTTTACTACAACAGGGGTCTCAATCTCAGGCTTCACTTCTTTAAGTTTCTCAAAATTCTTGGCTGAAACAAACTTCACTTCCTTCTTGGGTTCGCTACTCGAACTTCCTTCTTCGATATAGCCTAAACTGGTCTTATCATGTGAAGATTTTTAAGAGGACAATACATTGTCAAGTTTCTTGGTGGAGATGCGCTCGACCTTGACATTAGCTTGGATAATTTCAAGTTCAAGAAACTTGATCTTAGAGTAAGCTTTAACCAACTCTCCCTTGAGTCTTTTCATTTCACACTTTGCTTCCTTGTGTTGCACAAGGATACACATATGCTCTTCTTCAACCTTTTTCATTTTTTTCACAGCAAGATTCACAACTTTGGCGTATTTGCCACAATCTTCCAGCAGAGAATCATATGCTTCTTGTAGATTGATTTCCCCTTCATTTTGGCATATGGCTTCATCTTCCGATTCTTCAATTTCCTCATCCTTGGAAAGATCACTAAGTTCATCAACCAAATTGCTTAAATCATTCTTAGAATCAACGGAGGCAATTGTCATGAAGGCTCGATAGTTCCCTCCACTGTCACATTCTCCTTCCGTGTCTGAACTTGAGTTGTCAGAATCATTAACAGTAGTGGCAAACACTTTGCCCTTCCCTCTCAAGTAGTTATTACACTCCTTCTTGAGATGCTTATGGCCATTGCATTCGTAACACACAATTCCTTGAGGGGATTGAAACTCCTTCCCATCTTACTTCTTAAACTCCTTCCTATCACCCTTGAAGGATGAAAAATTTCCTTTGCTGAATGGCTTCCCACTCTTTTTCATCTTTAGAAATTTTTGAAAGTTCTTTGTAAGGAATGCTACCTACTTCTCCACATCATCTTCTTTGGAGGAGTCATCCATTCTCTCAATGATGGTTTTGAGAGCAAGAGATTTGCTCGACTTATGAGAAGGCAATCCTAGCTCATATGTTTGGAGAGATCCAATAAGCTCTTGGATTTTGATCTCATCCAAACCTTTACTTTCTTCTATAGCTTTGACTTTTGCTAGAAAGCTCTCTGGTAAGGACCTCAAAATCTTTCTCACCACCTTAGCATCCTCAATCTTTTCTCTGAGATTGAGCTTAGCAATTACAATTTCATTAAGCTTTCCATAGAATGAATCAAAAGACTCATCGTCACCCATCTTGAGCTTTCAAATCTGGTGGTAAGCATCTGGAGCTTTGTGTCCTTAACTTTCTTGGTACCCTTATAGGTAGTTTCAAGAATCGTCCAAGCTTCCTTGGTAGTCCCCACATGTGATATCCCATGAAACTCATTAGTAGACACACCACAGAATATAGCGTTAATAGCCTTTCTGTTTGCATTTGCCAATGCAAGAGCTACCTTGTCCCATTCGGACTTGGTTGTCGTGGGTTTAACATACCCATTCTCGATGGAGTCCCATACCGACTCATCTATATCATACAAGAAAGCCATCATATGGGCCTTCCAAAAGGCATAATTGCTCCCATCAAAGAATGGTGGGGCATTGAGAGATTGTGACCGGTCCATCACAAAAGGAGAAGGATCACACTCAGGTAATAAAACCACAGCAAGTGTACCCGCTCTAATACCAATTGAAAGCTCAAAAATGTGTTAAAACAAAAGAGCTATTTAGACCCCCAAATTAAATATTACAACTCAATTGATTTTACTCTAACTTATACAAAGTGTGGAATAGAGGAAATGCGAGTAGATAAATAAACAAACTACTCTAACCCATAATCATTATAACACGGCAATAAAATGAAAGGTAAAAGAGTAGGGAAGAAGAATGCAAACACAAGATAACACGCTGATGTGTTATCGAAGAGGAAATTGAAGTACTCGGTGTAAAACCTCTCCGCCGCCCTCCAAGCGATAATTGATCCACTAGACAATCAGTTAGGATACATAGGTTAGCAATTGACCCTCCAAGCCTAATCTACCCGATGTACCTAAGCTCTCCAAGCTCCTACTCCAACAAAGCTTCTCGGAACCGTGTCTTGTCTAGCTCTCTAGATCTCGTAATACACCCAATTACATTTGCCAAAGCCTGGCTTCTTCCAATACTTCCCAGTAGCACTAAAACCTTACTGGACACTCTGAAAGGATGTGGTAAGTGTTTGGGCTATCAACCTCTCAATGGTATGGAAATGGAGAGGTAGGAATTAAGGAAAATCCACAAGTATTTGTGTAGAGAATTGTGGGTATAACAATCTCTAACTCTCAAGGTTTGTGGCTAGGGTTTTCTCTCAGAAGCACTCCTCAACATCTGTGGGTAATGTGGGTATATATAGTGTAGGCATAGAAACTGTATATTAGAAATGATATTCTGGAAAAACAGAATGTTTCGCGAGTATTTCGCGGGAAGGTCTTACCTGTGAGACACTCGCGAAATACAGATGTCTCCATCCTGTCCTAACTCTTCTTATTCCAGTCATGCAAGGCACATGCATCACTTCGCGAGATGCTTACTCACGAGCTACCCACGAAAACACTTCAGTCTTCAATTTGCCTTGAGTCTTCACACTCTCTCTCTCTCTCTCACACACAACTCTTACAAATAAATCCCACATGAAATACAGGGTAAGTAATATTAAACATAATTACAATCAAATTTGGCACGGAATTAAAGCTAACAAAACACATAGTTGTAAGGTACAACTTTACAGAAGGGATATCAAGCTAGTGACATCATATCTCCAATGTTTGAATGGATCCACTGCCAAACTCAAAGGTGCACAGTTTTTTTCTAAAACAAATGACTGAGTTGATTAAAAATCATAGGGAAACCAATATTTTCTTTTTTTGGTGGTTTGGTTGTCTACTTTTATAGATTCTTATCTTCTCTAATATTTTATAGTTGCCTCTTGAGCTATTTTTATGGTCAAAACTTTTCCCTTCCATTTAAGATAATTATTTCTACACACTAAGAATGCAACAAAGATTATATTTTTGGTATATCAAGTATTGTTTAAGAAAAATAGTATATGTATTAGAAGGAAAGTCCAACTTCATAATTTACTAACAATTACTTCTAAGAAATTTCATATACCTTCAGAGACTTTGTAATTTTAGTATAAATTTTAAAGTTTTGAACCTCACCTACTTGTATATTATGTAATTGAGGCAACTTGAGACTTGAGCTTACTAAGACCTTTTGTCAAATAGGTAAGATACACCCAAACGGCTCCCACAATCCAAAAATGGATAGACCATCAATAACTAACCAATGTCTCCACGCTCAAATGCACTTGCACATTCAGCTCAAATTTTGTTCAAAACACCTAAAAGCACCCGCAAATCATAAGCAAAACCTCACAAGTCCACCAAATATAACAGGAAGAAAACTCACCTTAGGCAAACGTGGAAAAACGAGCAGGTTGGGTCGAGTCAATCAAGATTAGGTTGAAAACCGATCATTTTAAGTGGGTTAGAAATGGGTTGGATCATTCTTGTTTTGGGTTGGATTTTTTTAATATAAAAAAACAAATATTTGCCCCTTGGTAAGTCATGTAGCAAATCACTGGGTATGAAGCATTACTTTGAATTTACCACCCATATGAAGAAAAAGAACAGCTCAACAAATTGATATTTGTTTAATAATTAGAAAATGATACAAATCCCAACATTTCTCACCAAAACAAAATAGCACAAACGCAGAGGAATGTAGTCCATCTTTTGAAAATCTAATTAAAATAAACACATAAGTTTCACTTCTACACAATAACAACATCCCAAAACATAAAACAAAATTACAAATGCCTTATTGGATAAGTAATTTGATAAAGAATAAAAACATATAAGAAATTTACAATCTTGAAAGCTAATGTTATAATCTAATATCTTGGAAAATAATCTAATAGTTGTGTTAATTTTAGATATTCTATTGTTGGCACTATATTTTAATTTGATAATGTACGTCAAAGTTTGATTGTTTACTTATTTGTACATAGTCTCTTTTATATACTTTTATAAAAACTTTAAATTTAAAAATTTATATTTAAAAAAAAAAAAAAAAACATGGTCTCTTTTATGAATATCATGTCATTATTAAACAACACATACTCAATGAAATATCATGTTATTTTGAAAAGTTTTTAATTTTGGTTATGAACTATTAAAAAATAGGCCTTAGATTCATAATTTATGTCAATTTCATTGATATACTTCAGTTTTAGTCTTTTCACACTTATGAATGTTTCTCATATGTCTTTAATTTCAAATATATATTTTGAACTCTACTTCAACTAGATTTTCTTGACATGTTCATTGTCATTTGATATTTAAAAACCTTTACTTATCGTGCTATTCAAACAAGAAGAATGTCTCAATCATTCATCATTCAATTTGTTTGCATACAAAAAGATAAAGGTCTTAATTGTTTTCTTGAGGTCACTGTATTTGACGTTAAATATATATTTGAATGACTTTATCCCAAAAATGTTTAAAAATTTGATTTTTAAAATAATAATAATAATAATAATCACATGCATTATATTTATTAATTGAGTTTGAGTTGTGCACTATAAAGTACAACATCAAACAAGTAAACCAACCATGTCTTAATTTTATTTTTTATTTTTTACCAAAAAAATATATATAAAAAATAGGTTGAGTCATGAGTTAGCCTGGTCGGGATGGGTTGACTTGCAAAAATGGGTTAGGTCACGAGTCAACACTTTTTTATTCTGGTAATAAAAGGGTTTGGGTCGGGAATTTTCAAGGCAAGTCAGTGAATGTTGACCCGTTTTGCCATATCTAACCTCAAGGTTGTTGCTAATGTCACGATTCGTAGATACAATGAAAATTTTAGTAAGTTGATTGTAGAATTATCCAACTTTAATAAAGGTGACAACATGTTAACAGTTTTAGGAGGTTCAAAAAAATAATCTTAATAAGCTTCATCTCACAAGGAAAACAAGAAAGAAAGTCTCCCTAAACTACACTAATTGACAATTGTAATAACATATCAGATTCAACAATAAAGAATTAAAGCTCAACTCAAATGGATATAAGAGAAATAAAAATTAAAACTACATTTGTCCTTTCTATATACAAAAACAATGTACATTGAAATTACATTGGACACATTGGTAGATGTACTCTTCACAAGGATCATCACAAGTGTCACATGGAGGATGGTCTTTAGGTTCCTCAACAAAAGTAAGGGGGTGTAGGTGACAGGAAAATGTGTAAACACTTTCAAACTTGTATTTTGGGTATTTCCCAAGAATACATTTAGGATGAGTAGGATAACTGCAATCTGAACAATAGTAGAACCAATGGTTTGGATCTCGTTCTTCTTCACAAATATCACAATAATATTCACTAGAGTTATCTTCAGCAATATAAGAGAGAGTGAAGGGATGCTCATGTTGTTTGTACCTTGTAGTATGTGGTAGTGTTATGCAGTTAAAGTCAAGTGCAAATTCACAAATGATACATTTAAAAACTAGTAAACTTTTAGAACCACAACCACTACAACTTTGTCGATAACCTGTGTTGGAGAGGATAAGTTGATGCTTATGACTTTCATGGGTATGGATGTCCAACATCAAAAAACATTGAACATCAAGTTCAAAATCGCAATCCTCACATCTATAGCTGAAGCCATTGCAAAATTCCGAACAAGCAATGCAATAAAACCACTTTCTTCTAGAGGGTTTCTTTAGGAAGAGGGTGAGTGGATGTTGATGAAGTGGGTGTCGCTTTTTTCTAGGTAAATCAACACAAGATTTATGAAGAAAGAAGCTACACTTTGCACAACTGTAAAACGGAGGGAGAATAGCTTGTACACACCCATTGCATTTTTCGTTATTTAGAATCTCATATGTATACTTTAAATCATGCTCATGACTGAAGTGTTCGATTTCTGTAGCTATTTCAATCCCGTCTTCCCCTACTGTGGTTTTCTTTACTTTGTAAGTTGCTAAATGAACAAATTGATCAAGCTCTAGATCTTCATTCTCATCATCTTTAAGTTCCAATAAATTTATGTCCTCCATGTTTCCTCTGTCCATAGCACAATGGAGGTGGGCAACAAATTCACATTTATAGCAATAGTAAAGTCCATAATTTGTGTCCACATTTTGAACACAAAGTTGACAAAATGGGGAGTCTAATTGATGGACTTCAAGAGAATGGATGAGGTCGAGGGTGTGCTTGTGACGTACTACTTTGACTCTATGTAGGAAAGAAGCACATTCTCTATGAATCCCAAAACCACATTGGTTACACTGATAAGGCATACCCTCGCCTCCTTTGCCACAAAGGTCGCATGTGAATGTGATCCACTTCCAAAAGGGGGTCAATGGGTGGTCGTGGACTTCAGCTTCCATGGTGGGCGCTAAAGAAGCACATGTGATGTGAAGGTTAAAGTTGCAATGGGAACAACGATAACCATATTCCCCTTGATTTTCTTTGCAAACTTCGCATTTTTCATAGTCTTTATTGTCATAATATCTCCATGTGGGAAAAAGAATAAGGGGATGTTTATGGTGCAAGGGATGGTGCAATCCAAGGGGTAATTCTGCACATGATTTATGATGGTAGTAATGATCGCATTTTATACAACTGTAGTTAGGACCCAATATTGGTTTGTCGCATCCATGACAATCTTTGCCATAAATTCTCTTTTCATTGAAGATCAACGGATGCTCTGGATGGCAAAAATGTTGAAGCTCCATTTTCTATCAAATGCACAATAACAAACAACATCCAATTTGTTTAGAAAAATATATCATATATATATATATATATATATATATATATATATAATTCTTTTGAAATATAAAAAGACTTAATAGTTAATAGATTAGGGTTGGTCAAATGAATCTAGAATGTAGATCACAGAGGAAAACAAAGTAACAAACAAAGAGAGAGGTGCACATGAGATGTTTGATTTAAGTTCGGTAGCAATTTTTTCTCATATTTTTTTATAAACAAAAATACTAATAGATCTAAGCTTAAATGATGATGCTCGTCACTATTTGGGCATTTGCGATCTCGATTCCGCATGGTGGGCTTGCTCAGGTTCAATAAGAAAGACTAAATTGATGTTTGCTTGTAAGATTGAGGTGGCGGCTTGTTGATTCTGGGATCTTAAGAAAGATGGGGGAAGGCATTTTGGAAGGGTTGGTGTGTTGTGGGCATTAGTGAGTGTTTGATAGTTAAATTATATCTTTTTGGGCATGGGTTAGTTACACCATCATCTTTACACCACAGATTTCTTTATGATAGATATTAATGATTGATAATAATAATAAATAAATAAATAAACTATGCTTATCTCATCATGGAATATTTATTGCTTTCAAACTCAACTAGTTAATGACATCTTCTTCTTCTTTTTTTCTTTTTTCTTTTTTCTCACTTATTAATTACATTTCTACTCGTCGATGTAGCATTTCCCAGAGAAAGATATGTTGGTGGATGAAAGCCAATTCTACTTATGAGAGAGAGAGAGAGAGAGAGAGAGAGAGAGAGAGAGAGAAGGAAATAGAGTCTGGAAAGAGAGTTATCTATATATATATATATATATATATAAAACCGAAGCCTCTGAAACTCCCACAATTTTTCACATCAGCATTTTTTATTTATATTTTTTATTTTGATTTAGGACTTTTAAGATTTATTCAAAGGCAAACACCTCCTCTCTCACTATTAGGGTTTATTAAGAAGTAAATTGAATACTACCACACGGTCCACACGATAGACTCACGCTTACTCCTCAACTTGTCAGTCGCCAAACCAAACCACAGTCACTAGATCACATCGGTGGTATCATGCCGACATGAATATGTGTGTCATAATATATGAGATATATGATTTGTTGCCGTGTTTAGTCCTCTATTTTTACTTCAATGTTAATTTGTGTTTTAGTACAATCCTAATTCAGAGGCACTACTATTATTTTTATATGAGTTTGTTCTAAATATTCATATCATATGTGATTGGATATGCGTGCTATCAATCCTTTTGAGTATTGTGGGCTAGATCTGTTTCGGTGTTGCTTTTCTGCTTGATTTCATAGTGGTGTGCCGATAAGTCTTTACTCTTTCGTTTGATTTCCGCATGACGTGATTGTTAGAGTGATGATTCTGTGTTGATACAAAATTTAAAAAAAAAAAAAAAAATTGTTTTTTTTGTTAAATCTAATGGACAATTGATGCTGTGAGTAAAATTGTCAAAACAAAAATCAATTGACTTTATAAAGTTTAAACTTTAATATACAATTAGTAACTGATTAGATATTTAGAACTATGAATTTATGATTGCTAAGAAGTGTTTTTGTTAATAAGAATTGTCAATTTTTTCTGTTATGTAGTCATATTTTTTTATTTTTTTACTTTTTACTTTTGTTTTTATTTGCAGCTTTCCAAGGCATTGCACAAACGGCATGAAAATAGCTATCAATGCATTGTAATATGAAACAAAACGTTCTACGGATTTGTCAAGATGGTATGGAATAATCAATAAAGTTCATATCTACCACGCTTGAATATAAGATTGCTTTATTTTTGCACTTTCTTATGGTGTTTTTCTTAGCTTTTACTTTTTTGTATGGTGTGGCAAAAGAAATCAATATGGTATTTTTGCACTAATTCTTTACTCTTTCTTTTGGCTTTTTAGAAGTTTTAACATCTAAATTTTGGGTTCATGTTTTGCAATATATGAAATTGTCCTGAAAAATTTCAATTGGTATACTAATGCATTGTTCTTTTGACGTAACCTATTTTTCTCTTATATTTTTTCTAATATTAGGAGCATTCCAAGTGCTTCTTAGATTGGTCGTCTTCTATCTCGATTAAAACTCTATGGCCTTTCAACTGGTACATCCTTCTTCTTCTTTTTACATTCATATATTCTAAAATCTATTCTTTCCAATGCATTTATTTGACTTCATTCTCTAATGAAGTCAATTTATTCATCTGATACTCCTTTTTTATGTTGTTCTTTTACATGTTAAAATATTATAACTATTGCCTACAACACTAAATTAGCTTTTCCAATTCTCAAAAAAAAAAATAAATAAATAAAAAATCTTTTCCAAAACCTATTGCTCTAATGACTCTTTTTGAGTGTCAGTTTCATTTCTGAGTGTAAATAATTACTGTTTTCTATATAAAAACTTCTGTAGTTTTTATTTTCTTATTTTTGGGTTTTTTGGTTGCATTTTATATGACAAGAAAAAACATAGGATTTTGCAAACAAATTGAGCAATGGGAGGGATTATATTATATTAAAAAAATGATCGAAACTTTAATTTTCATTAAAGAAAGGATGCCATTGATAATAGACATGGCATGCCTAACATTATTGGTGTTAGTATTTTTTTTCCCCTCTTAAATTGTAACTTATTTTTTCAAGTGATCATAACTTTAAGCTAATTTAAAATTTAAAATTTTTGTTCAACTAATCCGTGCATCGCACGGGTTAGCGACTAGTTATTATTATTTTATAAATCTGATAATTGAATTTCAACTTATGATGTTATCTCCATAATAGTTATTCTTTATCATCACACCAAAACACCAATTTATTTTTTATTTTAGCGTACGTGAACCCTAAAGTTCTAATTTAATGAAAAGAGAATTTGTCAATTTAGTTAACTGAAACCCACAGAATAAATATTATTGTTACATCACTAATTTTTAAAAATATGGTGATATATATGTATGTATGTATATGTGTGTGTGTGTGTATATATATATAGTGTTTTTTCACTCTTAGATTTAATAAAAATTAACAATTTGAAAACAGTGCAACTTTTTTAAAGTTACACTTAAACCAAACCTCTTCTTTTTAATATTAATTGTTTAAATTGATACTATTGTTTTGAAGTTATTTAAGGATCTAGTTTGTTTTCTAAAATCATAATTTAGAAACACAATTCAATTGACTTGATTGAATTTTTGACGTAAGACACAATTTACTATTTAATTATTGTAATTTATTATTTTTGGTATTTTTATGTAAAAAACTTTATTTTAGGTTTAGGTTATTTATTTCCTTGTTTTTAGGTGCATTTAATGTTTTTTAGGTCAAATGGTTCCTTATATGGTTAGGTATCAATTAGGAGTTATTTTAGAATATATTTTCATGTCTATCAAGTTTTACGAAGCCCTTAAATAGGCTTTTAAGTTTTACAAGTTTTTTAATAATTATTCAATCAATAAAATTAAGACTTTTGTCTTCTTATTTTTTAGTGGATTCCAGATCCTTTCTTCTTGTGGATCGTGGATTCGAGGTTATTTTCAAAAACAAATGTGTTTTATTTTTTGTTTTCTAGAAGTAGACATGTTTTGCTTCTTGATGCTTCCATGACATCAATTAGTATTAGAGCCTTGACTTACCCTAGTCTAATTACTAACCGACAAGACGGTAACCACCACCACAACAACGACGAATAACTTAGCGAGTATTACGTGACATACAACAAGCACTCACAAATATCTATGCTAGGATGGTGTTGTTGAATAATGGAAACAATAGGGATAAAAGTAGCAGAGACATAACTCACGAGCAACCTATTAGTAAGCAAATCTCATATAGGCCTTATAAGAGAATTGCAAGTTTTAATGATTATTTTTAAAATATATATATATATATATATATTTTTTTTTTTGATTGGTTACTTGATCTAGAAGATTTATTTGACTACAAGAATATTTGTTATGAGAGAAAAGTTAGACTTGTTTTGTATAAACTTAGTAAGTATGCCTTATGTTGGTGTGAACAAGTGCAATCTGATAGAATCCGACAAGGTAAAGACAAAAATTCGTTCATGACGAAGGATAAAAAAGATGCTTGCTATTAGATTTTATCTATTGGATTGTGATGAGATTTTGTCGTATACAAAATAAAATTATTATTGGCCAAGAAGTTCATACTTGAATTATTTTGAAGAGCCATGTATTCCACCAATAAGGGAGGAATTGCATGTTGAAGAAAATATTGTTCTTGAAGATTATGTAGAAGTCAAAGAAAAAAATATAGAGATTTCTGAAAAAAATTCTTATTATGGAAGAAGATCCTCAAATCAAGATTATTGTGAAGGAGAATAATGAAGATCCTATTAAAGAGATAGATCTTGAAGTAAAATTTAGTTTTGAAAATAAAATTTCAACACTTAAATTATGTTTTCAAAACACCTTTATAAATCAAAAGTTAGATTCCCATATAGTTCCAAAACAACTTCAATTTAAATAATTATTATTAAAATACACAAAAGTCCTTTTATTGATCTGGTAGAAATTTTGTTATCATACATGAAAATTTTACAAAACAATATTCTATCTTCTTCCTTAAAACATAATTCACATTTTCTCTTACAATTATCCCTAAATTATATCATTTATTTATTTTAATTATCATAAAAAGATATTATACTGTTTTCATTTTTTTTTTAGTAAGGCTATTATTATGAGACAATATGAATATTAGATAGGCATTATGTTCAAGATATAGTTAGGGTAATTTTTGCAAAATTATACTATTCAATAACTTTTTTTCTTCATAATACTATAATATTCTTCTAAACCTACCTTTTGATTAAATTTTTTTTTTAATATATATATATATATATATATATATATATATATATAATGCTCACCAAATATCAAGGTGATTGGATATCACAAACTCACTTATTTATGAAGAACTCAAAATTATAGATTTTTAAATATACTAAAAATAAATAAAATTGTTGATTTAATAGTAAACTAGCTTATAATCTATGCTTATGCACGAATATGTTCAATTGTTGTAGTACTATTGATATTAAGCATGACTTATTAAACATATAGGACGGTTGAAAATGTCATGAGATTATTTACTTAGCCTTTTAAACTTAGCCTTTTAAACGAAAGTATAGCTGAAAAAATGCAGGAGTAATTAAGTAAAAGACCAAGAAAAACTTTGAAAGTGCAAGAATGGCCAAAACCATAGGACAAGCTTGTTAGAAGGAATTATCTTGACCAAAATATATGCCATTTAGTTTCACGGCATATTAACATTTTTCTCATGACCCCTTGATTTGAAATCTACCGTTTCATGGTTTCCAAAGGAAAGACAAAAGCTAATCAATACTTAAGCATCAATAAGGCAAGAAAATAGGAAACCTTACGATTGAATTCCACCGATGCAATCCAATAGTGAACCTCCCTGACCAGCTGACCTCCCTCTCTTCTTCAAAGCCACCGCTAGCCAATGTAACACTTGAGTAACACCTGCAGGTCTTAATAGTATGACACACCAACTGAGTCAGGAGGGGTTAGTATATCAAAATGCAATAATAGATTTGAATGGTACTGAAAATGTAGATTTTTTTTTTTTTTTTTTTTTTTTTGGTAGAAACTGAAAATGTAGATTGTAAGGACTTTAAAATATCTAAATCGAAAACAATATCCAGATATATTACATTTAAAAAATAAAATAATATAAAACATAAACCAAAAAACCCATTTTCGTAAGAGTATATGTTTGAACTTTTCTATAACAAATATACCATTTAGTCTACCAACAAAAAAGAAGAGAGAGAGAGAGGGGAAAAAATCACTAAATCTGAACTTAAACAAAAGAAAATTTCTTATCATTAATAAAAAACTAATAATAATACAAATATAAGTAAATGATTATTATCTTTTTTTTGAAGAAAAAAATCGATGAAATTGTACGTTTCATGCAGACACTATGCATTTGCTAAGGAAGCAAAGAAAGCACAATAACCCACACACACACTGACAACCAAATACATGCTGAACTGAAAAATAAAGATGGCTTTAGCTCTAGTTCTCAGTTACCCACTAATATTTATTTTCCAAAATGACATTTAACGATTATTCCAGCAAAATTGAACCAACCTATAAAGCAAATTTGCCACCAGATTGAATTTGCAGAATTGAGTAAAAATAAAAATGAAAAAAAGTGGGGGGAGGGGGAACTTACACGACAATCAAACACATATTGAACGGCAACACAAACATATGGCCTAAGTTCTATTAATTTCTCATATACCTATTAATATTTACTCCCTAAAATTACATTTTACTATAATTCTTATAAAATTGAACTAATAAGTAATAACTCACTCATACTAGATCAAACTTGGTTCTTGGGCAGAGCGAATGGAATTGGTTGATGATAAAGATCTAAGACTGTATGGATATACACTATATGTGAAAGAAAAATGAGTAAAACACAAACCATTATTATTTAAAATAAAATAAAAAAAAGGACACAAACTTATACTCCACTAATAATAACCCATAAGAACCAAAATTTTCAGTTTCACACACACAATTCTCTTTAAGCGAGGCTAGAAGAAAGAAAGGAGTAAGAATACCTTGTCAATACTTCTTACGCCAAGACCATAAAAAGGTAGTAGAAAAAGAACAAGGGAAGGGAAGGAGATCATCTTCCTATATAAGATACATAAATAACCCTTTGAATACCCAACCCATGCATCATAAATCTCAAGAGAATGCTTTCAAATCCCATAGTATTCATCCAAAAGCCAGGGGAGCTGTACATGAACGAAATTCCAGAGTCAGTATGCTAATATGTACCATTAGAAGTGCTGGATTGAAATATTTGGTGCCATTAGATATTTCTGATCAGCCAAAATTTATAATCTTCCTGATCTGACTGGGGATGGACACATGGTTGGAAAAGAACTCTACAATTCTTATATGCTCTTCCAAGAGAAATCTAAACGTGATTTTTTCACAATGGATATATACTTGGATGGATATTTATGATGTAGCCCTCACATTTAGCACAAAAATTAAGAAATAATGTAATGTATTATAAACTTGGTTTAAAACATTAGTATTACTATTTTCATACGTATTCTAATAAGTATTATGTTTACTCAAAAAATTAGGATACATGATACAAAATTGAAATCCAATTTGAAATTCTATATCGATGGATACACGGATGGAAAATAACTCTACAATTCTTGTATGCTTTTCCATGAGAAATTTAAACCTGATTTATTCACAATGGACTGTGGATATTTATGGTGTTGTCCTCACATTTGGCATTAAAATTAATAAAATAAAATAAACAATTTAGGATATATGACGCAAAATTGAAATCAAATTTGAAATTCTAATGGGATTTTTCCTTAGTTTTGGCTTTATACACACACGATGAAAATCAATTTTTTGTGAAATTTTTTGTCCATGAGTAACATATGAAAGATATTCAATCAAACAATGGTCTCAACAAAATTGTGATTTGATAAAAAGTAATAAATTGATGTAACTTTTCTAATAACAAAATTCGTTTGGCAATAATATGTTTCACAAAAATTAATTATTAATTGAAATGCAAACTAACAACTAAATAGGCCAAAAATTTATTCTATTTAACATCTACATAACAAATTACATTCAGTATAATAACCTTGCGAATGCAGCTTTAAAATTTAAATACTTACATTAACAAGATTTGAATTTTGGCTTTGGAACACCCCTAAGAAAAGTTCTAAGTTCACCCATGTCTTTGTTTCTATTTATAAAGTTAAGTTCACCTTAGAGGGTTCCTTTATAACATCTACCATATGTAAGACTAGAAGGTGTTGCTTTTCAAGGATAAAACTGCATTTTGTCAAATTGTGATTACAACATTGTGCCTATAAAGAAAAACATTCTCAAACACAAAAGAAACGAAAAAGAGAAACAAATAAGTAAGACACGCTCATCTACTAAGATTTACATACTTCATTTTCTCTTTTATCAAATCTTTTATTTTATTTTATATTCATTTCCAAATTAACATTTCAATTTGTCATTCACTTATGAGATTTTTTTGCCCATCTCTCTTCAAGTTATCATACATTTTTCAGTCTTCTTTAGTAGGATTTCTTTTAACGGGTTGCTTTGAAAAGAAAATACATATATCTTTAAATCAAAGTAGGAATCGGGTGGGCGTAGACACCCAACTATTAGAACTATGGTTAAATAATTAAATTTACAATTTTCTAATAGTTTAAACTTTTTTTTAAAGAACTATGGTTAAATAATTAAATTAACAATTTATTAATAATTTAAACTTTTAAGACAATCGATAATTTAACATCAATCCCCTCCCCATTTTCCAAAAAAAATAAATAAAAATGAAAAAGAAAACAAAGAAGAAGATTCTATTGTCAGCACAAGCAAAGTCTTATAATAATAAGTATACGATACCACCATCATATGAAAATTTTGAAACAAGAGAAAAAGTAAAATATATAAAGGCAATAGGGCTTGCTAAACAACCTAGAGTATTTGCTCAAAAAAAAAAAAAAAAAAAAATCTAGAGTAAAATGCTTCTCTCTCTAATTTGTTACGTATTCCTTTTCTGTATTTATATTAACTTAACATTTCCTTTCATTAATTGACAAGAAAAAACAAGAAAACGATAGTAAAAGAAAGGTAATGAGCATTGCTAAGCAACCTTAATTTAGATGCTACTCTCCTCAAGTTACTTTTTCTTTTTCTATATTCCTATTACCATCATATTTCCATTTACTGACAGGATATTTTTAGATCTCTTGTGATTTTTTTTTCATGATAAATGACATTTAGAAACCAATAAACATTAAGGAAATATACTTTTTTATGTTCCCTCAAAATCTATTTAATTATTTTTGAAAATCAATTATAATACTTTCTATTTGTATACAATTTTTTCAGACAATATTTTATGATTTCATTATGAAGTCTATCAACAATTTGTGTTCCAATTTGTTTGGAATATGAATTTATAGGATAGGGTCAAGTTATATTTTCTGAATTCAGATCAAAACCATAGACAAAAAATTATGGACAAAATTTATCTTCAAACTGTTTTGAAGAAATCTCCTCCAATCCATTACGTACATGGTGGCTCATAAATCTATCTATGTGGATTATTTAAAAAAATCATATGACTTATAGACCATGTGACTAAAAGTACATGAGGAGAATTTTATCAATTTTCACGTAATGAGTTGGAGGAATTTCCCCCCAAATCAATTTGAAGGTAAACTTTTTCCAAAAATTATTAGAGACCAATAGATACCTTTATAGATCTATTTATATTTCATATAACACTGCAACTCAAACTACTCTCCCAAAATCCTCACCTCCTCTAGCGCTACAACGTCTCCATTCTCAACTCTCTAGCGCTAGTCACCTTGGTCTGCAAAAGTGAGAGTCAAAACACTGAAAAAGAAGAGGTTGAGAGAGGGATTAAAGGTGTGGGCATAAATTGAAATTTGAAATGGAGGTGGGATTTGGTGTGGTCTGTTCTCTTCTTATGCTTACCGAATAATAAGTTGATCTATCATGCTTTTCAAGATTATCAATTAAAAACTTCCTTATAGAGCTAAAAAGATTATAGGGTTTTTTTTTTTTCCTAAATATACCAAACCAATAAGTTTATAGAATGGGTTCCGATTAGCTCAACTAGTAAAATTTCTTATCACTAAATAAAAGATTCGGAGCTTGATCTTCGCCTACACCAAAAACTAATTGGTGTCTTAGTCCGATAATAAAGAGTAATTATTTAAAATGGACATTATAAGTTGAAAATCTCTATAAAAAAATAAAAATAAAATGTTCAATAAAAATGCAGATTCCACAAAATAAGGATTCATAAAAAGTAATTGTGTGGCTCACCTTTTTATCCAAAGTAGCATTAGATGTAAAATGGACCAAACTCATATAGCAATAAATATTATTAATTCAAGTGCAATTAAACACTAAATAGGCTGAAAATTCATTGTATTTTTATCATTTATATGACAAATTAAGAAAGCAAAGCAAACTTTTGTTTATGAATTGCAATAGAAAATCATAGACATGCAAACAAAGTTGGAGAAGCATACGTCAATACTTACAGGAACAAGTGTCTAATCTTGGCTTCAAAACACCCCTAGGTAAACTTCCACGATAACCCTAGTGTCAAATTTATTTTTTAATGTGGAGCTCTATAACTTCTATTATATATATAGACTAGTTGGTGTTCCCCTTTTAATGATAAAGCATATCTCTCATGATTTCATCAAAACAATTATTATGCCATTGTACCAAAAAAGAAAAGAATCTCCAATACAAAAGAAAACATATTAGAGAAAGAAAAAGAAAAGCTAATACTTGCCTTCTATATACAAGAAAGCAAGGAATTTTTTTTTGAGAAGGAAGAAAGCAAGGAATTTATATGACAAATTAAGAAAGCAAAGCAAACTTTTGTTTATGAATTGCAGTAGAAAATCATAGACATGCAAACAAAGTTGGAGAAGCACACGTCAATGCTTAAAAGGATAAGTGTCTAATCTTGGCTTCAAAACACCCCTAGGTAAACTTCCAAGATAACCCTAGTGTCAATTTTTTTATTTTTTTTATTTATTTTTTAATGTGGAGCTCTATAACTTCTATTATATATATAGACTAGTTGGTGTTCCCCTTTTAATGATAAAGTATATCTCTCATGATTTCATCAAAACAATTAATTATTATGCCATTGTGCCAAAAAAGAAAAGAATCTCCAATACAAAAGAAAACAAATTAGAGAAAGAAAAAGAAAAGCTTATACTTGCCTTCTATAAACAAGAAAGCAAGATTTTTTTTTTTTTTTTTTTTTTTTTTTTGAGAAGGAAGAAAGCAATGAACTTATGCTTGCCAACTTAGATGTGTATAGTATATACTTATATTTCTCCATTCTCTAATCTCTTAAAAAATAAAAATATAATATAAGACAAAAACCTTTTGTTCAATTCTAGACATCAAAATAATATATCTTTAAAAAAGTGAAATCCAACGGTTAAGATTTGGGGGAATGGCCTATATTTGTGATATCATATTTATGAAATTAGTTTTGTATCGTTGAAAAGTTGTAAGACATTTTTTTTAGTTATAGATTAGAAAAGTTGTTACACATTAATTGGAGATAAATAAATTGTGTCTTCCCAACTATTACAATCCTTTGAAATTATTATCTTACGGTCAAAGACAAATGAGGGTGAATGCCTATATGACAAAGCCAATTTAAGTTCACGTATTCATCTTATTAAAAATATGCCCAACACACAAATTATTAGTGCAAAAATTGATACTCAATTTTAAATGGGATTTTTTGTGAGACTTTATCAATGGAGCAGAGGATTAGTTGTTAACTAGTACAATGCACGAGGTAATTGAAAAGCTATATATATTGTTATAAAAAAATAAATAAATATATAATAATAAATAAATAAATAAAAACAGCAACTATAATAAAACCAATGGAACTATTAAATACTTTTCTTAATAGGAATTGTTAAGTCATGTCATCTAGTTAACACTTCCATTTAAAATATCATCTCCAATCACCCTTAGAAATTTCATAAATTGCCATTGCTTCTTGCCTAGTAGGATTGCACAAATTTAGTATCCCACCTACATGCATATTAAGACACACAATAAACAAAAGCAAACATAAAAACACATAATCTTTCGTGTGGTTGTTTAATTTCTTTAAACAAATGCGAAGTTAATGTTAGAGTCTCAAATTCAATTAGTAAACACTATGATACACACCTATTCCAAACTTAAACACGCCACCAATTCTACCAATACATGTAACCCTGCATAACTCATGTTTATGTCCATAATGAAGAATTTCTTAAAGGATTGTGTAGTACAATCTCAGTGTTCAAACGTACTTGAACCAAGGTTAAGATCTATTTGTATGAAGAGAAAATTTGAGAGGAAAGAAAAGAGTAACACAGAGAGAGAGAGAGAGAGATTTCACTGAGAGAAAAGATTGATTTTCTTACTTAATGAGAGAACTGAGAGTACAATCATATATATAACACAATCTGCTTAAGAAACTGAATAACAAAATTAATCCAAACTATACAGATCAATTCCATGAAATTAGGAAAGATAAGTAACTCCCTAACTAACTGAACTTCATGCCAATACTAATGAATACAACTTAACTCTAAATGACATCATTCTACCTTTTGAAGCTTAAATACCAAATACATAAAACGGTGTGTTGCTGTTTTAGTGAAACGGTGCGTTGCTATTTTAGTGAAACAGTGCGTTGCACATTTGTTATTCAAAATCAGTTGTCATCCCCAAATTCAGTCATCTTCATCCATTTGCAATTTGCTTTAACTTCTTTGAAGTAGAACCACCATGATCACTAACACATAACTCACAACTTTCCTGGCCCTGCAACCCATCCCAACAATTTGCATTAAACAATCGCAGCAGAAAATTTTCCCATAATTTCTATCTAAAAGAAGCTTCCACCATTACCATGTATTTCCAAATAAGTTCTCACGCAACTTGTAGGCTTACTAATCAGCAATCAGCTTGTAAGTATTAGAAATAACAATATATATATATATATATATATATAATTGAATTCTTTCAACCCAGCAACTATAAATAGTAAGAAATCCTACCTAATTAGAGCTTTGCAACCAATGCAACTCAATTGGTTCCTTGAAAATCTAGTTATGCTGCTGTTTGAGGGATGTTTGAGGGAGTACAGATTTAGATAGACATAGATCTTGTGTGACCCCCATGGAGAACTTCTCTACTATAATGCTAGCTAGGGCTGTCCACAGGTTGGGCCGGGTCGGTTTTGGACCCAACTAGGACTCGACCTGCCGGTGTCGGGTAGAGGGTGGAGGAACCTGAAATCGACCGTCGGAAAAATCGATCAAGTCAGTTTCGGGTGAGGGTGAGCGTCAATTAGGTCGGGTCAATTGCTAGAATAAAAAACGACATCGAAATCTGAAGAAAAAAAAAAAAAAAAAAAGCACTGTCGAAATCTGGAAAATTTCAATGGAAACTGGAAAAACTTGCTGGAATCTACATTGTTTTGCTAAAAAATGCTTCGATTTTTCTGGATCTGACTAAATCCTACCAGAGCTAGCCGGATCTGGTCGGATCTCGCCTGATTTGGCTTGTATTTGCAAAATTTGGTTGGATTTTTTTGCAACTCCGATTGGGTTCTGATTGCTCGGGTTTTGGAGATGCAAACCCACCACTCGACTCGCCAATGTCGGTTTAAAGAACGGAAACCCGCCGCCAACCGACTGGACCTTCAGTTCGGGCCGGAATCAAGTCGACGTCAGGTGGTTTGGCCGAGTTGTCAGGCTTTGGTCGGGTCTGGACAGCCCTGGTGCTAGCATTCTTCAAAATGGGCTTCCAAATTCTAGATGTGTCTGTAACATGAACGTTACTTTAAATAGGTGAGTAAACAAATTAAGCGTCATAAACAATAAACTATACACAAAGTACATACGATATAGAAAACTAACCATTGCACCGAGATTGACCTCAATCTTGAATTCAAATCTACAACAAAGTTCACTACCAGTCATTTTTCACAACAAAAGTTTCAAATTATTCAAGCCCTACCATTGTTATACCATGAAGAATTGTCCATTGACATCTCATTGCCAATGTCCACATCTTCCTCCACTACAAAAACAATGCATATACAAACATTAAAAACAATTCCCATAAATTTAAATGTAAGTATTATATTGATGTCAAGATGGCCTACAGATGAATGGAACACATTGCAGTTATAAAAAATTCCCATAAATTTAAATGTAGGAAGAAGCATTATCCACTAATTCCTTGCGTTTCGATCGCCTTTGACTAACTTGAAATCCCATACTTCGAGACTTGAAGCGTTCCATCTCCTAAAGATTGGTTGCTTTAAGATGATTTCTTTTGAAACAGAGCAGTGTGAGTGTTATTGTCTTACTAACAATTATAATCAAACACATTGTAGGCAATCCATTAAATGATGAAAACAACATCAAACTGTAAAAAATAAACAAATAAATAATCGAAGCTGAATTTTAACCCCAACTATTGAACCAAATTTGTTTAACCAAAAAAAAAAAAAAAAAAAACCTTTAATACAATCAATCACGCCACTGAATTTCACTTCCGATAGCAGTGAAGTTGATGATACTACTAACTATTTATTACTTGAAGCCAAAAAAATAAATAAATAAATAAAGGATTGAAGCTAAAAGAAAGCAGATGGAGAACTGACTAGAATCCTAGCAATAAGGGAGTGATAGGGGCTGCAGTTGGAGAAGGAGTTAAGGGCGACCTTTGAGGCCGAATGCTCAACATGTTCGACAGACTTGAAAAATTTCAGGGTTGATATTGTCAGAGAAGAAGTTGGCTAAGATAGAAGTGGAGAGGTATAGAGGAGGCTGTGTTAGGGGTTGGAGAAAGCAAAAGGGATGAGAGCAAGAGAAAGAGTCAGCGAAGAAGCGTACCTGAAAACAGTGAAGAGAGTCAATTTTCATTTTTCAAAAATTTCATGTGTATTCAGCTAAATTTAAAATATAAAATGACGTGTAAAGTTGTAGAGGCTGCAAAGATGAGGTGGCACACTCTCAAGAGGTTAAAAAATAATCAGAGGCTTCAGTTATATAACATTTATAGATTTACAGATTATTGCAATTTCGTGGATGTAAACACATTATTGAACCATGTAAATATTTGTGTAGTATGATTATTTTTTGCACTTTTTCCCCCTTTATTTTCGTTTAACACATGTTCAAGAATTAGGCTAAATTCCTAACAACTACTTGGACCACTTAAATCTACTTTTGAGAGATTTGTTCAGAGCCTACCATAGGAGAAGAATGGCACTGATAGTCATAGGAGAAGAAATGATATGGAATCTTTAACATTTTCCGTTTGACTATAGATGCAACTACGGTTGTTGAACTGCCTAATCCATCTTCGTGTTTTATTATCATCCAATCACTTGAGTCCATATATGCCCATCCCACTATCACACATCATTCTCGTCTTAGTCCTTACTCCACAATTCTGACTGTTAGAGATATATATATTAAACATATTAGCCCAATGTAATAGGCCCAAGCCTAGTCCTACTTGTACTAGTAGTCTAGGGTTTAGTCGCCTATATATACTCATGTTATGGCTCATTGTAACACAGGTTATTGTGCTACACTCTTATACATAATAAAGATGTAGCCCTTAAGGGATTCCTCCATGAATGTAGGCCGTCAAGGCTAAACCATGTAACCCTTGTGTTCTCGGTGTTCCTATTCTATACTTCCCCTTCCGCATCCACTCTAGCATACACAACATGGTATAACACATCGCGTTGCTAATAATTATATTTAACATGGAATCAGAGCCAAACTTTGTTTTTGGCATCAAACAAACATCTCTACACAGCAAAGAAGATTCTCACGTGCATACCACCATCTGAAGTCACACATGTTTGTCTGCTGGATTTAGACTTCACGGCATCTCGCAACCACCATGGTTCTATGCTGTGTCAAAATCCGACAAACCAAGCAAGCCGTGACTTAACTTATCAGATCTACGCAAATCTAAGCTTCGCCTGATGAAACCAACACCACAGACGTGCTCCACGACCTCCCGTGAAAGAAACCTAGAAACTTGGCTTTCAACGGCAAGCTCACGTGCCACCACGCGCCGCAAATAGCTCCAGAATGTCCCCATGCGCCGTCAAAAATCTCAAGACATAGTTAGATCATAGCCACACACACCGCCATGTCGGCCTCATTGCTCGGCGATCTGCAAAACCTGAGAAGTCCGGCCGTCTATTACGTTCACACGCGCCGCCTACATATAATGATCCTTCCCACCAACTGCCACGATTTCCTCATGTGTAGATCATCCATTGGCCATATGTGCCCTCCTATCAGCCATGTCGACCACCAATCTGCCTACGGAAGAAATATGGCTTTCAACCGATGTTGCAAGCGCCTCCACGTGCCACATGGATTTCTGACTTATCCTCCACGCGCCGGTGAACATCGCACGCTCCTGCCACGGGCCAAAAAACTGCTGCTGATGTCATCTAACGTCACTGGATGACGTCATCACTCCACGTTAGCAGCCATGCAAGCACCTCCACATCAGCCCTAGTCCACATCATCGACACGTCATAGGATGACGTTAGCGGCTCTGCTGCTCGACCCATGACCCGACCCGGAAACCCAAAACCGACCCGAACCAGTATCTGTTGACTTTGACCTTGGACCAGTTGACTTTGACTTTTTGCGTTGACCCTTGACCAAAAGTCAAAATTTCCAACAGGGCGTATCTAGCTCAGTTTTTTGCGTAGATTTTGATTTTGGACTCCGTTTCTTCGTTTGACGCTCCAAAATTGGTCAATTGACACATTCTTCATTGTGGTTTCTTCAAAGGCATTATTCATGGCATCTTTAAGAGATCTTCTCATGCTTATCCAACCTCAAGCCTTCATCGAGCTTCCGCCTTGAGTTTGAGAGAGGGTGTTAGAGATATATATTAGACATATTATACTTCTCCTGCTTGTACTAGTAGTCTAGGGTTTAGTCGCCTATATATACTCATGTTATAGCTCATTGTAACACAGGTTATTGTACTACACTCTTATACATAATAAAGATGTAGCCCTTAAGGGATTCCTTCACGTAACCCTTGTGTTCTCGGTATTCCTATTCTATACTTCTCCTTCCGCATCCACTCTAGCATAGACAATATGGTATAACACATCGCGTTGCTAATAATTATATTTAACACTGACAAAAAAAATAGCATTCATTCAATTCTCAGTAAGTTCTATTCGACATTGCTAATGGAATCTTTGAGAAATTGGGCAACCTACCACTCCGAGAGATTATGCTCATCTGGGGTGTCAAAGACGAGATTAAAAAACTTGGGGAGACAGTTTCGACAATTAGTGCTGTACTTGTTGATGCAGAGGCGAAGCAACACAACAATGAAGTCAAACTATGGCTGAAAAGACTTAAAATGTTATGTTTGATGCAGATGACTTACTGGATGACATGTCTACTGAGGCCTTACAACGGGAAGTGATGACACAGGACAAGAAAGCAAAAGAGGTATGCGTTTTTTTTTTCCAAATCTAACCAGCTTCTATATGGTCTTAAAATGGGTCATAAGATTAAGGCGATGAGGGAGAGGCTGGTTGCTATTGCACCAAACAGGCAGTTTCACTTGGAAGAATGTTGTGAGGAGACACAACTCCAGTATAAGGCAAGAGAGCAGACTCATTCTCTTGTACGTGCTGAAGATGTTATTGGGAGGGAGGATGATAAGAAGGAAATCATTGGATTTTTGTTGAATCCCAATGTTAAAGATAATGTTTCGATCCTTCCAATAGTTGGAATTGGAGGATTAGGGAAGACCACAATTGCTCAACTTGTCTTCAATGATGAAGTAATTAAGAAATATTTTGAAGAAAAATTGTGGGTTTGTGCCTCTGAGAATTTTGAAGTAAAAATAATTGTTGAGAAAATCTTACAGCATGTAAAAAATAGGAAACCTGAAAACCTTGAAATGAACACATTAGTCAATAATCTCCAGAAAGAAATTAGTGGAAAAAGATACTTACTTGTATTGGACGATGTGTGGAATGAAGATCATGAAAAATGGTTTAGCTTGAAAAATCTTTTAATGGGTGGTGCAAGAGGCAGTAGAATATTAGTGACTACACATAGTAAAATAGTGGCTAAGATCACACAAATTATTCTACCACACTTTTTAAAGGGTTTAGATGCACAACAATCTTGGTCCTTATTTAAGAAGATGGCGTTTGTAGAGGGGGAAGAGTCGAAGAGTGCATGCTTTGTAGAAATTGCGAAGGAGATTTTGAAAAAATGTGTAGGGATTCCTCTTGCCATTAGAACAATAGGAAGTCTATTGTACTTTAAAAATTCTGAAATAGAGTGGTTATCATTCAAGAACAATGAACTTTCAAAAATACCTCAAAAAGAAACTGACATTCTATCAACACTTAAGTTGAGTTACAATCATCTCCCGTCGCATTTGAAACAATGTTTTTCTTATTGTAGTTTATTTCCAAAGGATTACAAGATCAACAAGTCATATTTAATTAAAATGTGGATGGCACAGGGGTTCATCACATTGTATGACCAAAAGCAATAAGAGTGAAAATCACTCAAATAAGCAAAATAAGTTTAGAGTAGGCTTTATTTTAACATTTTTTTTTTCTCAAGTCTAACTAAGTTTCACAATTTTCTCACTGTTTCCTAAATTTTCCCTAAAACCAAACAAGCCAATAAAAAAAATAAAAAAAGAAATTTAGAACCTCTTGAAAAGATTGAGAAGGCTTCAACCATGTTGAGTGATATGTGCTATTCTTCTAGAGAACCCTCTATCTCTTAACTTCACTAAATTTTTCTCTTTTTTCCCAACTAAATCGAAAGGTAATCGAAATTTTTTGGAGAAATTGAGACATGGAACCCAAGGGCTTGGAGATTTTGAAAGTCTCTTGGTCAGAAAAATATGTGAGAGAGAGAGAGAGAGAGAGAGAGAGAGAGAATTTACATTTGGTAGCTAAGAAAATGTGAAGAAACCCCAAGAAAATCAATGAGAAAGAAGAGCAGAGGTGTCTGATGGCTAGGTTTATGGCTAATTTTTTTTTTTTTTGAGAAACAGCCCTGAGCAGCATTTTATTTAATAGCTAGACAGTCAGAAACATAAACCTTAAAAATATCAAGAAGAATAGACTCCATCCAAACTAATATAGTAAATGAAATGCTCGCAGCTCTCTTGGCTAAAGCATTGTCTTGCAGGAGTGTATGAGAGAAAGAGAAGTTTTGAAGAGAACTAACTGAAGATAGTATGTCTTTAACAAGATGACCTCACAATGGATGAGATAAATGCTGATTTTTTATAGTAGAGATGTACACTTCTAAATCACCTTCGAAAACTGAACTGTGCGTATCTAACTCTTGGACAAAATGAACTACTCTTCGTGCTACAAGAGTTTCAAGGATAGGTATTGAGGAAGGCAAATGAATAATCTTGGCCAAGGCTGCCAATACTTCTCCATGAGAATTGCGAACCATGACGCCGATACCTGCTGCATTCAGATCTTCAAACACAGCCCCATCAAAATTTGTTTTCATAATGCCAGCATTAGGACTTAGGAGGTTTCCATACAACTTTCTATGGGCCTTATTGTGCATGATGCTTGCTGTGTTGGTGCTGAAAATCTTAAAGGTATTGATCTGCCAGACTCATGATTTTCTCCATTGGGGCAACTGGTTCATTATTTCAGCAATTATTCCTTTTGTTCCATAGAGACTAGCAAGCCATGGCAAAAGGCTTCGAGCCATGAGTACTTGAAGCTGTCAGACCAAACAGATTAGAAGAAAAAATTAGTTTTAAATTTTTAGAATTTAAAGACCCGTTTGGTAGAAGGGTTTGAGTAGTGTTGTTTGTAGTTTTTTGAAATACGTGTGGGTAAAAAAATGTGTGGAAATGTATGTAATGTTGTTTAAAAACTGAAAATGAATGTTTGAAATGCCCTACCAAACAGGCCTTAAACCATCAAATTCTTTAACCCAAACCAACCTAACATTACTGCATCCCCACAGAGCATGAAGCACGGTTTCTTCCTCCATTTAGCAGTTGCTGCATAGGGATGAGTTACCACTTTCCTCTTCACCAAGTTGTTCAAGTTTAGGCATGAATCTATACACGCTCACCAAATGAAAGTTTTCACTTTATTTGGCAATTTCACTTTATTTGGGTTAAGTTAGGGTTTTATCTTTTCTTTTATTTTAATGTATTAAACTTTAAATTTTACATGGGTTAGTGGGTACCCGATGTATTTAACCATTAAGACCCATTTAATTTAGATTTGAATTATAAATTTCACTGTTTAAATTACCTAAAGTTGCCAGATAAGTTGCAAATCTCTTAGTATAAATATATACTTTAACTAAAGAAAACAAATAAAATAGATAAATTTATAAAACTTGAATAATGTATAAATACTTAAATTTATTGTCTAATAATTAATTTTGAAATCCTACTAGGAGTGTGCATAGGGGTGACAAATTTTACCTAAATTTATTAACCCACCCATTGGCCATTACCCATCTAATTTGGATAAATCTTGATCCAATCCAATTAAACATTTAGGTTAAATGGGTAAAGACCCATTAGGTAATATAATTAAATGGGTCTCAATTTTTTTTATTTGTTAAACACACACACACACACACACATATATATATAGGGGAAGAGGGATGAGACAAGGGAATACACTCACACGCCAACACCAAAACTGCATGCAACAGTTAATGTCGCGGAGCAAGTGATAAACCCCTTCTCAATATCACACCTTACAGATGTGGGATGACTCGACAACATTGAGTATTCTTTTTTATTTGTTAAACACACACACGTATATATAGGGGAAGGGGGATGAGATAAAGGAATACACTCACACGCCAACACCAAAACTGTATGCAACAGTTAGTATCGCAGAGCAAGTGATAAACCCCTTCTCAATATCACACCTTACAGATGTGGGATGACTCAACAACATTGAGTATCTTTTTTTATTTGTTAAACACACACACGTATATATAGGGGAAGGGGGATGAGATAAGGGAATACACTCACACGCCAACACCAAAACTGTATGCAACAGTTAGTGTCGCGGAGCAAGTGATAAACCCCTTCTCAATATCACACCTTACCGATGTGGGATGACTCAACAACATTGAGTATCTTTTTTTATTTGTTAAACACACACACACACACACACACACACACACACACATATATATATATATAGGGGAAGAGAGTTGAGACAAAGGAATACACTCACACGCCAACACCAAAACTGACGTGAAAAAATATGGGCTTTATTAGGTTGGTCCAACATATTAAAGCACTCATATCAATCAATATATAATAGCATAAATGGTAAATTTTTACATATTCAACTCTAAAAATCATCCACATTAATTTATATAAACTTATGAAAATTTAGATTGTTACTATAGTAACTGTGTAAATATATACTATCATTATCACGTTCAAATCTATTTTTTAATATTTTTTTACTTATATACACAAACAGATAAATGATTTGAAAGGGTAATAAAAAAATTGATAAAAAATAATATTTTATTAAAATGTAGTATAAAATAGATAATTTGATGCAGATGTTTTTAAAAATAGTTGTGTAAAATATAAAAAATAAAAATTTTAATACTAAAATAGACAAATTTTTATGAAAAATAGTTGTGTAAAATGAAAATAAATAAATTCTTATATTAAAATAGAAATCAATTTTTATTCGAGTGTAGATGCTTGAAGATGGAAAATGACTCTGTTCTAACCCGGGAGCCGGGACCAAAATCAAACCCGGCCCAACCGGTTTGGAAAGCATAGCTCTAGGCTCTAGCAACACGGCAACACCCGGACGCATACGGCCCACACTGTCACACTCTTGGTCATTAAGGAAAGCATAAAGAATAAGAACAAAACCCAAAAGAAATCTCACACAAAAAGAGTCTTCAGAATATAGGAAGAAGAAGAAGAGAAAAATGGCGTTGCAATGGATGATACTGACGTACGTGGTGGCAGCGGAGGCGGTCATAGCTCTACTCTTGACTCTGCCATCACCAAAGGCCATAAAATCTACAATCGTCTCTTTCGTTTCCCTCATTCTCCAACCTGCTCTCTTCATTGTCCCCTTCGCTAGCTTCCAGCTCCTAGGTCTCTCCTCTTGCTTTCTTTCCCTTTTTGATTATCTTTTTTTTTCTGTGATTTTGACTTTTAGAGATGGTAAGGGTTTTGTGATTTTGTTTGTAGATATTTATTGGAAGAAAGAGCATCGCTTGATGTGCACCTCTGAGATCTGCACTGCTTCTGAGAGAGATCGCTTTGAGAAATCCGTAATCTTTTTCTTCTTTTCTCTTACCTTTATGTTAACTTGGAAATTGAATTTTAATTTTTAATTTTTTAATGAATTCTGTGTTTTAGATTGGGAGATTAGAAGTATGGTTTTTCTTTTTGTGTGTATTTTCCTCCTTGGGCAACTAGGAGAAGATTGCAATTTTTTATTTTATTTTTTTAAGCTTAGAAATGTTTAGGACTTAATTTTAGAGTGTCTGTGGTTACTGAAATTGCAAATTGGGGATTCCAAGCAGTGTACAAAAATATCTGACTAGAACATTTTAAGTGAGTTCATGATGAAATTTTGAACAAAAGTTTCATTGAAAGTAGGTATGTGGGCTACTTGAGGGAGAATGGATGCCATATATGTGGGTCATTTTGAGCTGAATTTTTTTATGAATTCAAGAAGAGGAACTCAGGTTTCACTCATTCAATTATTAAAAAGATTTTGGTTTCCTTATTTTGCTCCATGATATGTCCTACTGCCAATGAGTTACCCTTCAAATTGCACCTCCTTGCACCATATGAACAGGGTGGTGGTTGAGGTTCTGCATTCAAGACTGAACAAATGTGTAAATGACTGTGTGTAACTTATTGAATCAAAGTCCTACTGAATTAATTTTACTATGAACAATAATGCAGTATAATTTAAGGGGCAACAATTGTACCCAGAAAAAGGCTGCTGCTCAACCAGATTGGAGGAAAAAATAGTCATTTAGATGTGTGTATTCTGTAATGAAGTTGGTTTCTTGTCCACAAATGGTAATGTTTGGTATCCTAATATAAATTAAGTAGGTTTGGGCAAGCTTGCCCAATACTAGTTATTATCCAAAACAATCAATTTCTAGTTATGCTTTCAGTTTATTTTTTTCATTGATAAATGTATATTTTCCCTTTTCTAAGTTTGGGAAGATTTGGCCTGATACCAACTTTTCACTAGATTCAGAATGTTTAGTTTGCACTGGAGTTTATTAATTGCTTAACTGCAGATTTGCTATTTGGATTTTGTATGTTTTGGTTATGCATAATAATGAATCGGTGCTAAATTTTCTTTGTCTGCTAGGGATGAAATTTACGTGGCATTTATTAAACTCTGTTATCATTTGGCATATTTTTTTAAATAATCGGTTAATTATGATTTATGAGGACCTAGCAGAAAGTTGTGTGTATGTGTTATATGTGTAGTGTGTACCTTCTCTGTTGAAGCTCTACTGGGGAATGTGATGTAGGATAGATAAGGCGGCTGTTTACATTTGCCTGTGGTGGGTTAACCTTAGAATTTTAGAAGGTTAGGGTTCAAAGATTCACCAAGGTTTTGAAATGATGGGGAATAGGGGTAAGAGTATTGTTTCTTGAAGCAAACAGGTTGTCAGAAATTTCTGGACAGAAGCTGTATTTGTGAATTTATAGCTTATTGGGTAGGTTATGTTAGGGGAAATATGTGGGGTTTTAGGGTTTTGATAGTTAAGGAGAAGGGCCTAATTTGGATTGCTAAGAGACAAGAAAAGATGGACTTTTATTGCTGTTCATGGGCTTTATGGATGGTGTTGTGAGCAGTAATAGTACACCAATGAAGAGATTGGGGGGATGGGGAGGAGAGAAAGAGAGAGAAGAGTAGAACACTCTATAATGCAGTCCAAAAGCTGTTGCCAATGAGCTCTAGCTCACCTGGCACATCCTCCCCTTACAAGTGCTTGACAAATGAAGGGCAAGTTTTTGGGTTCAAGACCCACCTGGTGTGTGTATAACTTACTAATATAAAAAAATCCACCACAATAGCTTTAGTGGGCTCTGATACCATATGGATACAGGACATAAGCCTTCATGATTTTTATAACAATTTTGATGTTGGATTTTTAGGACTTTAGTTCTAAATTAGGGTTCTTGATGAGATCTTGTAAGGTAAGACGATGAATAGAACAAGAAACAATAAGATAAACCCTAGGCATAACGCCAAAATTTCCCAAGTACTCACCCTTAAGTAGGAGAAGGCAATCACTACTAGAAGGATTAGGACTCCAAAATTAATTTATTCTTAGAAAGACTAGAATTCCTAGTAACAAAGAAAAGTAATTATGGACTACTAACTCAAATAGAAAAATGACTCAAAACATAAAATAGTACTCATGGGCCTCTAGTACAGCCTATTCCAGAAAATCTAGAACTTACCAAACTGCCCTATTTTAGCAGAACTTTATTAAATTGAACCAGAAACACCTAAACTTACTGAAGACTAAGATTCACTAGTAAATAAAGTAGTCTATGAAAGGTGCCAAGAAGGCCCCACATCGAAACTAGACCACAATTTTTGAATCTTTCATTATTATTATTTTTTTAGTATTTAATCTTGTTCTTCCTTGAACTCTTTACTATCCACATTACTCTAGGAACTCTTGCCTCTCATGTCACTCAATATTCCATTAATCAAGTTTAAATCTATGAAGCATATGTTTATACTTTATAAGCACTCAATGGATTCTTCCATTAATCAATTTTAGTTTCAAAGCCTTGACCTGTGGACAGAGGGAGATGCATCTTGGACAAGTTGGAGGAGTCCCAGAAATTGTGAGTATTCCCCATGTCAATGAGGATCACCACCCATTGGCCTTTAATTTGACCCAAGATTCTCATTGCTTGCAGGCTAGGGTTCTCAATTAGGGCATGGAGAGAAATCTCCGATATTTCCGGTCCTTACTCTTCTTGAGGGGCAACAACTATTTCCTAAATGTATTCTTCTGAAAAACTCTCCGCTTGCTCCTTTGGAATGGATTGAACTCCTTCCATCAACAGCTTTTGTGTCTTGCAATTGTGCCATTTGTTGGTGTAATTAAAGCACAATTCCTTCTTTTTTCCTTCCCCCATTTGGGCTAGAGAGATTCTTTATAAGGGAACCTTAGGTTTTGAGTCAACCTTGAAATCATACTTGGACTGGTATCTAGATTTTATTGATCTCTCATCAAAGGTAAAAGTATCATCATGTGAGCCCATTAGTAAACTTTTGAGCTATCTGGGAGTACCTCCTATTTGCTTCAACACCACTTTTGGAGCCCCATTATTTATTGTAGCCAAGAATCCTTGTATTTCTTAGATTAGGAACCAGTCTATATGGTTGAAGCCTCTCAAATCTAAAAACCAAAATTTGATAGCCTGGATTATATGTTTTTCCAAAAAAGAATTTATAGGTCAAAAGGCAACCTTGAAAATACTCAGGTATGGAAGCTGGTTCAAGCATATGTCTTGTAATTTTATGAATCTAACTAGACATTGGTGTCAAAGCTACTCCTTTGTAAAGGCTTCTAGAAATAGAGACAATTTTCATTCTAGAGTTCCTTTTCCAATGTTGACAATGTGAAGAGTCTGACGAGATTTTATAGCAGTCTCTTGGTGTACTCTTATTCGCTTGAATTTGGATGAAAGATCTTTCTTGAAGATGTGGAGTGGAGCCTTAGTAGTCATTGAACTGCATCTTGCTCATCCCCTTATTTGGGTTCTTTTGTTTTTGTTTGTATATGTGTGTGTGTGTGTGTTTTCTCTAATTTTTTGTTTTTGGTTTTATTTATTTATTTATTTTCTTGGTTTTTTTACCAAGAGTTTGTTAGCCCAACTAGCATCTACTGATGTTTCCAATGGAGCCATCCAAGTTTCAAATCCCCCCACCTCCATTGTAACTATCGAATTATCAAAGAATAAAAATAAAGCTGCATTCAAGGATGTTTTAACCTTGCTTAAGCTTCTGAAATCTTTTGGGGGACTGGGACATGAGAAATATATGGTAGTTTTACATGTTCTGTTGATATCAATTTTGACGTCCTCAGTTGGATTGATGTCAAGGGCTCAAGTTGCATTGAAAAAGTGAGGACACTTATGGGGGGAAGTGAGAAATTAATTCTAGCAGGAATTGATTGATTAATGTATGGAGTAAAATGTACTAAGAACTATAAAAAGCATGCACGTGCATGTGCACGCATACTCTCTCATTCTTGAATTGTGCATAATATTTCTAGGAGAGAGATATTCATATTCACTAGACCCATTTGTAAGTTCAAGATATAAAAATGCTAGAGTTTCCAAATATGGACATGTTTATAAGGGGGCTTCGTGCATAAGGGAGTAGCCCATAGTCGTATGCTACCTCCACCACTAGTTGCCTAGATCCTAGGCACAAATCCAAAGCAAGATTGAGTGAATAAAAAAACACATTCCAGAGTAATAACTGTAGTTGCACATAGAAATTAAAAATATTTTATCACCATGAGAAACAATGCAATCAACTAAAATTATTAACATAATTGGATTTCAACACTCAAAAACAGTCATTTAGCATACCAGCTGAGAGAGAATGAATTGTATAAGACATAATGAAGTGAAGGATACGCCAATTGTTCCAGCCCTTCTTGTGGTGCTTGGGTATTGGGGTTCAAACCCACCAGCAGGTAATTCATGAAGACGTTGATTAATATCATAGTTCAACATATTTCATACCTTGCAAGACAGTGTGCACCATTGCACTTCAAGCTGTGCCTGATTTTAGGTTTTCTGCCTAGTACATACTTAAGTGCATCATGTGTTCTCTCAACAAAAAATCGTGCTTCATGAGAGCTTTGCTGCACTATGAATTTTTAGTAACAATGAGACACACACAACATGGTGGGATTTATCTTGGATATCTTGTTAGTTGCATACGTGGGTGTTTATTATAATGGGGATGATGGAGTCAACTATGCTTCCATTCTAGACCTTGAGATTGATGTTTGTATTTCTCATTTAATGCTAAGTAAGAGCATTCGCATCAGTCCGTCTAAAATTTTCCATCTATTTTACTATAAAAACCTATTTTTTCTATTTTACACAGTCATTTTTCCAAAACACCCACATTAGATTATCTATTATACACTCTATTTTATTTAAATAATATTATTTATTAATATCTATCTATTTCATTTATATATCTTTCTCTCTCTCATCTGAACTGTCTCTCTCTCAAATCTCAATTCCAAGTCTCCAGTCCTCCCTCAACTCTCTTCTCCTCTCATATCCCAAACCCAAACACTCACACGCAGCGGCAGATTGGTGGCTGCAGCAGCAGTGGAAGATCCAGCAGCTTATCCGGATCCGTGAAAGTTGGGTTTTTCACACAGGTCTTTCGTTGGATTTGGGATGGATTTTCTGGTGGGTTTGAATTGATTTTGAGTTGGGTTTCCCGGTGGGTTTGGACTGTTTTTGAGTTGGGTTTCCAATGAGTTTGGATTGATTTTGAGTTGGGTTTTCTGGTGGGTTTGGCTTGATTTTGAGTTGGGATTTCTAATTGCTTGTGTTGATTTTGGTTTAATTTTCCTTTGATTTTGGGTCGATTTTGTGGTGGAGCAAATGGGTTGTGTTGGTGGTGGTTGGGTGGTGCTAGGTTGTGGTAGTGGTGGGTTGGTGGTTGGGTGGTTCTCCTCTTCTTCTTATGTTCTGCTGCTGCTGGGCTGTTGTGGACGTTGGGGAAGAGAAGTAGTCTGACAAAGGAGAGATAAAAAAAAAAAGAATAAAAGAATAAAGTATTATTATACACAATTACAGTAAATATATCCATTTTTACACCCACTGATGTGGGTAGTTTTGAGGAAAAATTGTGTAAATTTTGTCACTTTTTGTATTTTAGATGCACTGGTACCCAATTTTGTAAATGTGAAACCTACTAATTAGGTGATCAACTGTGACTATTATTCTTTCCACAAGTGCGGTTCATATCATACCTTAATACTATAAAACAGTTAGTCTTTTTGAGTTCTCTGTGCATTAATTGGTAGGGTTGTCTCCAAACCTGTGGTGTCAAATTTCTTTACATAATGTAGGATTTTATGCCTTCTATTTTATTTTATTTGGACATGCTCAGTGTTTTTGCTTTTGGGTATGGGGTGCATAGGGGTCTGGTATTGCAATAATATGTTTAGAAAGAGAGGTATTCGGCATTTTGAGAATATTCTTGTCACTATATATATTTTTGAAGAGACAACAAAGAAATCTATTATCAAGCTAAAATAGAACAGGAAGAAAGGAGTTATCAGTGTGGTATACTGCACTTTCTGTTGGCTTATTTCCCTAACTTGGATAGGAAAATGCATTTTAGATGTATGCAATAGAGAATGCACTATGATACAACCTCCTATGTCTAGGAAAATTAAGAATACTGTTGATTTCCTACTGATAGGGAATTTGAAACGAACAGAACCTAATTGGGTCTTTTCTTTTTCCCCCTAAAATAAACTCAAAGAATGAAAATTTCAAAACAATTTGACTACAATAAGCAGCGAGTAGATTATGGTTTAGCAATTATGGGATTGCATCTGCCAATGCACAAACGCCTTCACTATTGCCAGGTTTTAAATGGTATACCCAAATATTGGTTCAAGTAAGCACATGGATCTAATTAATGAGCTTTTACTCAACTGGCACTTCCTAAATCCTCCCCTTATAAGTTCCAAAAGGTGAGGTCATGGGTTCAAGACCCATTGGGTGCATATGTAACTTACCAATTAAAATAAAAATTAAGGACATGGATCTACATAGTAGTCAAGTTCTGTGAAGAATGAGCATGCTCAGGGGCAAGGTGTCAAGTGTTTGGAATGTGTTAGACATCTCTTAAACCCAAGACTTAGGGTTTATTCAACCAGTAAGCTTATTACTTGGCCATTGGAGTACAAGGTACATGGTACATAGCCCATGGGCCTTGGACATACACATGACGAGTTGGCCTACTTCGTAATATCTAATTTTAAAGGGTTTTTCTTCTGTAATTTTAGAAAGTATGGTGGTTTTTGTATTCTTTGAGATTTATAAAAGACAAGGATATCTGATTTTCAGAATGTTGTTTTTCATGTGATTTTAAAAGAATAGCATCTTTTCAAGGAAAAAAACATTGATAACAAAAATATCTGTTTAATTCTGTCCCTGTTGTTTTGGTTCCATCTTTTCAAGATTTGGCAGTCTCCCTTGTCAACATTATTTCCTGTGTATGGATGTGCATTTGTACTTTGTAAGTTAAGTTGACTGGGCTAGATTGACTCTGTATTATTTCGATAAGCTTACCTTGGAGTTGTCTTATGCAGATATACAAAGCTCAAAGGAATGTCATTCTGTGTGCTGCAGCAATTCTTCTGTATTGGTAATTGTCAATCAATGATATCCTTGTCATCAGATCCTTTATTAGGAGTCTGCAATTCATTGTCATCTGTGGTTCTTATGTCTTTGAATGTGGGTGCAGGTCTGTGTACCGCATTTGTAAGTATTACAAGGAGATTCAGAGCTTGGAGGCAGTGGAGAAGAGGTTTAAGGAGCAGTAACTTTCTTATTTGTGGTTTTATATGAAATTAGTTGGAGATGAATGAGTTTTTATACTTGTCCACATTGTATGAAAAACTGACATTGCCTCTAAATCATGTCATGAATTTAATGTATTTTCAATTGTGGCCACACATGGCCACGTACTATGTGCTTGTGGCATGTTCTTTTGTAGTTGTAAGCTTCTTGCTATGCATTATTAATAGATGATAAGTAATTCAGTTTCTGTTTTGTTCTTGCTACTTGTTGCCTTGCATAGAAAACTATTTGTTCAGCTTGAGCTTTTGGGGACTTTGTTTACCTCAAGTTCTCTAATGTCAGATCAGTGATCAGTCTTGGATGAGGTTCATGTCATAGAAAATTTGTTTAAAGTGTAGAGAGGAAGATGCATAGCGGTTTGACACATGGGAGTTCTCAATTCTCTTCCGTGGTCATGATAGGATTTGTAGGTCAAGGATTTAGAATGGCATTGGGGTTGGTTTAGCACTGGCAAGATAATTGGGGAAATTACAGTAAATTCACCTGTGGTGCGGCCTATTTTAATATGGGTTGATATGGTTTTATTTGGTAAAGTGAGGTGGGGTAGGCGTTGGTCAATGGTCATTAGAACTTGCCTATCCAAATTTTAATAATTTCTTATTTTTGTTCAATCCCAGGTGCGATTTCATTTTTGATTTTATGTTTACTTTCAAAGCAAGATGTTAATTTCATTTTGATTCTTTATCTCAAAAATAATCTTTTGGTGGCTTCAGTGGACAGACCATAGGTGGGAAATTGGCATACAAATAAAATAAGGTCTATTGTGGAACAGACCATTAAAATTTGTATCTGAATTTTGACTTGGCATGATGACTGCATAAAATTTGTAACACTGATTTGTTGGAACCTTGAATGATTCTCTTGTTTCTCCTCGCTACACTTTTTCTTTGGGTTTTTGGTTTTTGTGATCTGCAGTTTGAGTTTCGAATTGGGGTTATCAATTTTTATCAAACCCTAACTTTTAGATCTTTATTTTTTATTATTTTCTGTTTTTATCAGTGAAATGTTATGGTGGGCTCCTTCAAGTGGGTTAAGTGACAAAGTTCAAACAGCGGTAAACACTATTAAAATAAGTCTAATCACAAGTAGGTTTACTTTAATTTCCACTAAGATAATTCCATTATTGATTTGTAGGAAAGATCCTAGATCTGTGACCAATTTTATAATGGTTATTGAACTTCCAAAATTGCAAAGCAATTTAGAAAGAAACAAACACTCGGGTTTGGTACAAACTTTATTACAATTCATTTACACTTTGATTAAGCGGCCAAGCTTCATGAAATCTTGATAAAAAACAAACACTTGGTCTATTTACCGTATGCTAGTCTCATCATATGTGCAAGACTCTTTTTTATTTTGGGTTTAGTGTCATAATGTTTAGAAGTGAAGTATAGATAGTTTTGGGTTTTTTTCTAAAATTTTTTTTTTTTCCACCTCTCATGCAAAAGAATTGGAATTCAAATAGAAGAAGTTATTTGTCTAAAAATATATATAAAATAACTGTGAGTATTTTTAATTTATAATTTAAAAAAGAAGTAAGGTAACGCGGAATAATATTTAAAAGCGAGATATTGATAGTATCCCAATTTTTAGAATTTTTCTATACATGAGAATTGATAAAAGTTTGAAAATTTGAGTTTAAAGTAAAAAGTGGTAATTCAAATTGGAGAAGAGAAAAGAAAAAGTCTAGGAGCATCTCCAGCAACTTATCTAAATTTTTATATTGTTTGGACAGTGAACAGTGATATTTAGCTTTTACCTACCTACTTTTTTAAATACATTTTCCAACAAATTCATTATCATTTTCTTCATCTCATTTAAATATTATTTCTTCATTCATTTGTTATTCATTCTTTATTCTTTTTTTTTTAACAATTAGACATCTTCCAACTTTTTTTTATTCAATAGCTGATTATTATAATAGAAAAAAACATTTGAAGTATGAACAGTAAACGCTAGTGTTCTCTACTTATAGAGAAGCACTGTAGCAATTCTAATCTAAAAAATGGAGAAAGAGAAGCTGTTGAAGTGGGTTTTTGTGATGTTTTCTCTCTAAAATTGGCTTTAAAGAAGCCATTAGAGATGCTCTAAAACTTAAGAAAAGTAAATTACTCTTTTAATCCGTTTGTATTTTTAAATTTAAAATTATTTAACTAAAATATAGGGGTATTTTAGAGAGTTTAAAAATTTATATGAATATATTTTAATATGCAAAATGATGAAACTAAAATAGAGAATTATATTATTAATAGCATATGTGTGTGTGTGTATATATATATATATATATTATTTCTTATTTTTTAAAATAGAAATGAATACCTTTTTTTTTTTGAGAAACCGACCCCAAAACCAGGGGAAATGAGATGCTATTCATTAATAATTTTTGCTAAATAGTCAGCAGCAAAGAATACAGGGATTTCCTCAATCTAAGAACAGAAAGGATGAAAATTACAAGCTGCTCTTGCTAAGTTATGGGCGACTTTGTTCCCCAGCCTCCGAGTGTGCCTAAAAACCACATGCCTAAAGTGAGTAGCCAGGGCCTTTATATCTGAAAGGATATGTCCAAAACTTGCAGCAGAGAAAACATCACTCTTTATAGCGCGGATGGCAATGTCAGAGTCACCTTCCAAGATGATGTGATCAAAGGTGAGCTCTTTTGCAAAGATAAGAGCCCTCCTCGCTGCCAACACTTCCACCATCTCCACCGAAGTGGGCAGATGAATAACTTGTGTTAATGCAGCCATAACTAGACCATGGTCGTTGCAGATAATGATACCTAAACCTGCTTCATTCTTTTCCTGAAATACGGCTCCATCAAAGTTGATTTTGAACCAATCCGTGGGGGGAGGCTCCCATTTGGTTTGGGAACGGGTAGAAAAAGGAGATGGGACTACCAAATGAGCATGTTGAAATTCCATAAGCACCTCTCTCACCAAAGAGTTAAGTAAACGCAAGTCAACCACTGTTTCACCCATCCTTAGCTTGTTCCTTCTAAGCCAGACTTGTGATGCTATCATGGCAAACAAATTCGAGGGGTGGGCATTTTCCATGCACATTTGAAATACTTCCAAGAAAGTCACACACTCTTTCGCTTCATCCCTAAGCGACAAGAAATGCATATCCCAGACCCCATTCAGTTTCGGACATGACCAAAGGGCATGTAAAGTAGACTCCTGATCAAGTCCACAGAGCTAATAGGTAGCTTCAGTGAGGACTTTTCTCTTTACCAAGTTGAGCCAGGTTGGAAGAGCATCCGTGATTGCACACCACAATAGTGTTTTTGTTCTGTTGGGGACTTTCAGTTTCCATAGACCTCTCCATATGCTCTTCGAATGGGAGGGAAGCAATGGACCCACATTTGGGACTTGCTCATCGTCAACTAGAAATCTGTAGCCAACCTTGGTTGAATAAGCCCCATCCACCACACTTGGCCAGTACAACTTGTCCTCACCATTAGTGAAACATAAGGGTATATATTTGATCAACGTAGCTTCGTGAGGAACAAAGTTGTTGTCCACTACATCTTCAATCCAACAGCGGCTCTCCTTATCAATCAACACTGACACCTGTTAGGGTACTGGGGGGTTGGCAGCCACCTATCCTGGTAGATGAGGATGTTCTCGCCATTTCCAACTCTCCAAATGGCTCCCTTTTTTATGACCTCTCTTCCAATGAGGATGCTTTTCCATGCAAAGGATCCACTACCTTCCTTTGCAGTAAAAATATTCTCATTTGGAAAAAAAATTTCCTTGAAAAAACGATGAAACAGAGAGTTTTTATTCTCAAGTAACCTCCACACTTGCTTTGCCAACATGGCATCGTTAAATTTCTGTAATTCCTTGAACCCCATACCACCAAGATCCTTTGGGAGGCAGAGTGTGATCCATTTTGACCAGTGTATTTTCCTTTGGTTCCCTCGATGGCCCCACCAAAATTTTCGGATTAGCTGCTCAATGTCATTGCACAGAGTGACGGAGAGTTTGAAACAACTCATGGCGAAGGTTGGAATAGCTTGCACTACCGCCTTTAACAGTACCTCCCTCCCCGCTTGAGAGAGAAGTTGTTCCTTCCATCCTTGTAACTTGGCCCAGACTCTTTCTTTGATGAACATAAGGCTGGCCTTTTTGTTTCTACCCACTAGGGTCGGCAGGCTGAGATATTTTTTTCATACTGTTTGACCTCTTGAACCCCAAGGCAATTAGTGATCTAAGCAATGGATTCCGTTGAGGTTGATTTGCTGAAGAAGAGTGAGGTTTTTGACCTGTTTAATTGCTGACCAGAAGCTCTTTCATAACTACATAAAAGAGCTTGAATCTTGTGACATTCCGCTATAGAGGCTCTGCAGAAAAGCAAGCTATCATCGGCGAAGAAAATGTGAGTCAACCGAGGACCTTTCTTACATATAGAGACACCCCTGATTTGGCCCGAAGCTGCAGCATGTTGAATAAGACTATGGAGACCTTTCGTACAAAAAAAAAAAAAAAGGAAAGGGGAGAGTGGGTCCCCTTGCCTGAGGCCTCTGGCTGGGTGAATGATTGAAGAGGGCTCACCGTTGATGAGGATCGAGTAGCTGACCGTGGAGATACACTCCATCATTAAGGCCACCCAACTTTCTGCAAAGCCCATTCTCTTCATCACAAGTTCCAAAAATTTCCATTCAACACGGTCGTATGCCTTGCTCATGTCGAGCTTCAAGGTCATGAAACCCGAATTGCTAGTTTGGTGATGCTTCATGTAGTGCAATGTTTCGAAAGCCATTAGGATGTTATCCATGATTGGGAAATCTTTTTTTTCTTTTTTTTGAGTAATAGGAGTAAATGGTTGTCAACTTGGGGATGTCCGCTGCTAACAATTAACCAATAAAATTAAAGCAACTTGATGTTACAATTAACCAACAAAATTAAACATGCTCTTTAAGGCCAAAATGGCCATTTAACAATAAAATCATAACTATTTAGTTAATAGTCTAGTTTTGAAACATTATATATAACTAACAATTCGAGTCTAAGACACTCGATTTTGAACCGTAAATTGAGTCTTTGAGACTCAATTTTCATGGTCTAATCACATCTGATGTGGCATTATTTTCCACGTGGACCACTTGAAAATCGAGTCTTAAAGACTCGATTTATAATTCAAAAAAATTTTAAAAATCTCCAAGTTCCAAGCACGGCCTCACCTCACCGGATCGGATCAGAACAGAGAGAGACTCAGATCAGAGAGAGGGAGACCAGATAAGAGAGAGAGAAATAGTCAGATCAGAGAGGGAGAGAAAGAAATCGCGTGGGTCGCGCACCTGGGTCGCGCGAACCCAGGTGCGCGCGCGACCCAGGTGCGGCGCCTGGGTCGCGCGAACCCAGGCCGCGCGACCTGGGTTCTTCTGCGTTTTTTTTTTTTTTTTCCTCCTTCTAGCTTTGTTTTCTTGGCTGGTGCTGTTTAGATATATATTGGGTTAGAAATCGAGTCTTAGAGACTCGATTTCCATGTAGACGCCACCTGGAAAAAGTGCCACGTAAGAGGCGAACAACCCATGAAAATCGAGCATTAAATACTCGATTTAGGAGCCCAAAATCGAGTTTTTAATGCTCGAGTTGCTAGAAATATATATAGTTTCTAATCAGCGCCTACTAACTAAATAGTTTCTTTTTTATTGTTATTTACCTATTTCGGCCTGCTCTTTAAGATCAAGCAAGAAGTGCTTTTTTCAAAAGTAGTCTTAAAAAAATGGTTTTGACTTTTGAGGGCAGCTTTGCTGTAGTGGTTGGCTTTGGACCGGGTCAGGGTTAGCTTGTCCTTTCCTCTATGTATTATTGTCTGTTTTCTTCTATGTGTTTTGCTAGTTTTTCTAGGTGGCACTATATAAACCTTTTTTTTTTTTTTTTTTTTTTTGAGAAACCGGCACTATATAAACCTATATACAATACATGTAAATGCGTTTTATTTATAATATTTCTATTTCTTATTTCTTCCTCCCACCCCCCTCAACCAAAAGGTGTGCCAAAAAAGAAAAAGAAAGAAAAAAAAGTCTCTGTCTCTCTCTCTCTCCAAATGAATGGATGATTGAAAGCAACCGCCCATCTCAAACACGTGACATTCTGCAAACATTTTGCACACTTCCAATGTGTCAAAAGACTCAAAAGTCATATTCTGCCACAATTCTAAACTTTATGGCGCAGTCTATTTCATTTCATAAAAAATTAAATTTCGTTACCAACATCTTTATCATATGATAATAGACTGTAAAGCCAAATACGGTCACGTGAGAGATTGAAATATTTCCTCTTATCCTACCCCAAAAAAAAAAAAAAAAAACCAATCTGCCGAGTTTTTCCTAGCAAGGATATTTTATTATGAAATCAAAATACATTTAAAATTCTAAAGTCTTTAGTGGTTTTCTAATCTTTTATAAATATAAATAAATAAAGTCTCTAGTGGTATCTTTTATTATTTACCGACAGATTAGTAGCATATTATTTATTTTCTTGAAGCCTCGAAACCAAGTGCTTTTTAGAAAATTCAATCATCTTTTGTAAGAACAAAGGTGATGATGGAGAAAGCCAGCGCGATGATAGAAGCAAAGATGATAATAAGAGTGAGAAACGAAAAGATAGCAAACGTGATCGACACAAGAGCAACAAGACTATGAAAACTTAGGATTTTCTGCTTTTTTGAAATTTATTTGGACTTTGAAAATGTTTATTTGGGAGATTAGTAGAAAAAAAAATTTAGCTTAGAAATTATTTTAAATTCTATATTTTATTGATTTTAGGATTCCTTTTGATGAAATAATATAGATCGTTCTGCTAGTATTTCCATTCCAATTAAGTCTGCTAGTGTCGAGTCTGTTCAAAACTCCCTTAATCTCAACAAAATGATTCCTGATTCTATTTACTTATGGCTTTGAATGTTTTTATATCTTATATTAGTAATAAAACTTTTAATGATGATATGGAATTAAAACAAGGGTATTTTAAACCCCTAAAAGAATGAACTTAATCAATTAATTTAGGAATTGATGATGATCCAAAGATAGTTCAAATTGGCAATACTTTTATATATATATATATATATATATATATATAATGATAAGGGGATTCAAACCACATATATGAAACATTACAAATGATATCATTACCATTAAGCTATCACTAAAACCAAAAATTATATATATATATATATATATATTAGTTTACTTTACCTTTAAAACACCCTACTCACAGATCAACCCAGCTCAAAACCGAACAACAACACATACTAGCCCATGCTTTCCCTTTCATATGCTTTTCATTATTTTAGAGTTTCATGTGTATGTACGAATGGTAATTATGTAGCTTATTTGTTAACAAAACATGCTCAGAGTATTGAGTATTACGTTACTTGGATTGAGGAGAATCTTTATTTCTTAGAACATGCTCTCTCAAATGATGTAATTTCTTTTTGTTCTTGTTAATGAAGTTTAAGTTTCTTATAATAAAATAAAAGCACATATTAGTTCATTCTGAAACTAAACAACACAAATGGCAAAGCTCTCTCTCTCTCTCTCTCTCTCTCTCTCTCTCTCTCAGTATCTTCAACTCTAAGGGCCCATTTGGTTGGAGGGGTAGAAAAGTGGGAGGATAAAAAATTGTAAGAGGATGGAAAAGTGAGAGGATAGAAAAAATTTTATTTTCTCTCATTTTTGTTTGGTTGGGAGTGGAAAAGTGAAGAGATAAAAAAAAGAAATTAGTTTGAATAAATTTACTAATATACCCTTGTTAAAGAATGATGTCAAAATTTTTTTTTTTTTAAAAAAAAAAAACTGACAAATAACCACACAAAAAAGAGCAATCACCCAAAATTTTTTATAAAAATAAAAAACAAGTTCCAAAAATCGCATCCAGTAAAACTAAAAATAAACTATCACGCCCAAGCCCTAAAAAATCAAAAGAAAAAAAAAAGAAAAAAAGAGAGGCAATGTTAATGCCCAAGAAAAAAAAAAGTGACAACTGGCAACGTGATTGCCTAGAAAAAGAAAAAAATATAGAAAGAAGCAAAAAAAAGAAAGGGGCAACGTTACTGGCAACGTTGTTGCCCAAAAAAAAAGGGCAACATTACTGCCGAAGGAAGAGAGAAGAAAGAAAAAAAATTCAACTTAAATTGAGGGTATTTGTATAAAGTGCATCTTGCAGCACTTTTCCATTCTCATTTTCCTCCCAAATTGGGAGGATAAAAAAAGGTGGGCCCGGAGGGAAAATTTCCCCCTATTTTCTCTCTCTTGTTTTCTCTCCTCAACCAAACAATGGAAAATGCCATTTTTCATCCTATTTTCTTCTCTCTATTTTCCATCCTCCCTGTTTTCACCCCAACCAAACATACTCTAAGGGTAAATAGTGGGTGTTTATGAGTTGTGAGTATCTCTCTTTATTATAAATTTAAATTATAAGTGTGTGAGTGTGTCTGTTACATGTGTGTGTATTGTTATCATGTTGTAATAACTTTTTATTATAAAGTTTGTGAATCAAGAAAAAAAATAGTAAAGTTAGTGATTGTTTAAGCATTTGATTGATTTGTTAAGTAGGCATTTAGTGTCCCCCTCAAAAAAAAAGAAAAAAAAAAAAAGAC